>JASVER010000006.1:3126374-3456525 GCA_030449065.1 Oceanodroma leucorhoa | reverse complement strand
GGGGGCGGGCGGGCCGGGGCGCGGGGGGCCGGGCCGGGGCCTGCAGCGGCCGGGCCTGGGGCTCCCGGTGCCGCTGGCGGAAGATGGATGCGGGCCGGGGCCGGGTCCCGCGCGGTGCCCGCGGCTTGCATCCCTCCTCCCGCGGGGACCGCTCCCCCCCCGCCGGGTTTGAGGGCCGTATCGCTGGACTCCAGTGGAGAGCGGCCTGCGGGAGCCGGGCTGCCCTCTGCTCCCATAGGAGTCCGCTGCTTCACGGCACGGCGGCCGGTCCCCCGTGCCCTGGCCGGCCTCACGAGGAGCACCGTGCGGCAGGGGACCGGGGGCCGCGGGGGTTTTCCGAAAACAGAGAGTAAGGGGGATTTCATCTCCATCCCGCCTAGGAGAACTTCTGACGGGAGGAAGGCGCCGCTCCTGGTGCCGCTCCGAGGAGAGCCGGTGTCCCGGGCAGGGATGGGTGTAGCTCCGCTCCGCAGCGGGACACGGGACAGGGATGCTGGGGACGCCCGCGGGCGGAGCCCCTGCCCAGCGCTGCCTGGGGGGCACCAACCTGTTAGCAGCATCTCGAGAGCATCCTTCTGTCTCCGCAGCGTGGCATAGAGCTGCCTGCAGCTGTCGGCGATGGGTGGCAGTTATGGCAGGCGTAAATCTGGCAGGCACGCAGGGTATGGTCCCCAGCAGCAGCAGCTCGGCTATGTATTTCTTGGTGACCTGTGTGTTTAGAGGCTGGCCTCTGGTGGGATCTCTGGGACTCTTAGTGCTTTGGAGTGCTGCGATCCAGGAGGGCAGAGGAAGGGGGCAAGGGAATGTATTTTCCACCTTTCACTGCCGTAAGCATCCCCTCGGCACTGTCGGACTTTGGTGTTTTATCACTTCTTTTACTGACAGAGGTTATTCATTTCAAGTCTGCAAATCAGCATTTCAGAAGATAACTTTGTTTTCTTAGTCTCGTTGCTCTAGCGGTATCCACAAAACAGGGTGTTATGACACAGATAGAAAGTTAGCACCCGCCTCACATCTGTTAAGGCAGGTACTGTGCTTAGGGGTTTGATGTCCTGAGACAGATTGTTGGATCTTTCGGCTGCCTGGTGCYAACCTGGGGTGCAAAGGCAAGAGTGGGGCATAGCTGAAAGTCCTGGTACTATCAGAAAGTTTAGGAAGTAGCTTGGGAGATGCAGGAGCCCATTTGCATCCAGATCTGGGAGCGAGCTCCTCTTTCCTCTGTAGACAGACACTTTCTTAGCAAATCCATAGCAAAAGACAGGAAGGAGCTCTGTAAAGCATGGTGGGGTTCTTCAGTGGAAGGGGGAGGTAACTGACATCATGCTCACAAGAGGGTCCTGATAGTGAAGACTGAATCCCGGTCTTGAACTGAAAATCCCAAGGAAGTAGTGAAGAGAACGGAGCCCCGAGTGTGATGTGCTGTCAGAAATGCACACTGCCAAACAGCATGGCCGCTATGTCCTTAAACACCAAAGGGCTTTCGAGAAGTTACCCATTTCACACTGCACCGGAGAGAGGTGTCTGTCTTCAGTCTAGAGGTCAGAGGCTCTTGACTCATCAAAATCGAAAATGAGATTGGATGTCATCTTTCCAACAGGAGATGGAAAGGGGAGGTGTTTCTCATAATCCAAAACACAGAAGAGTCCGGATGACTGCAGCAACAGCAGGTTGTCTTTCAGTCTGAGAGCATATGCCTTCTACGAAATGGTGAGATTTTCTTGGTTGGCAGAAAGCTGAGCTTTCTCAGGAGTTTGTCTGAACCAGCTGTTGCTTTGAATGAAGTCCAGGGAAAGTTGGGAAACAGCTCTTCTCACATCTGATGTGCAGTTAATGCTGGGTGTCATCAGCCTTGGAGTAGTCTATCAAGTCCAGGAAGATTCAGCCTCCCACTGCTACTCAGCGCTGATGCTGAATGTAAGGAGAACGATAGGACTGTGAGGAACACATCAACAAATGTCAGTTTCACAGGCGGAGGGCAAAGTGCCCTATGGAGGATGTTGCCTCGGAAAAAAGGTCTTGAAGCCGCAGTGGTGTGAACTTGCTAGGGTCAGAAAGAGGATATGGGAATTCCTGGGTCAACCACATCAGATGGCGTGAAAGGCTTCTGTAATGTTCATAAGGGTATCTGGTCCTTCAGTGTGACTTAAAGGAGATCACCCACTCAATGTCTGAGCTGGAAACCTGCTTGATCCTGCCCAGGAAAAGCACAGCAGACCTCCTTTGGTAGCTTGCTCAGGCAAGTGAAAGGCAGAATTTCTGGTGGTGGCTGGGAAGGTAGTTATGCCAGGTAATGTCTACTCAAATACAGGCGAGTAGTTGGGTGACAGWTGTTTTCCTGTAGAAGGATGAAGTAGTTACTATGCTAATAAAGAACGTAACAGCTTTCCTCCTAAATTTAGAAGGGCTTGAAGCAGACAAGTTCAGTGTATCTAGCAGTTGCATGTGATGGGTTCACAAAGGTAGGTTATGGGGTTGCCAGGCCACTGTTACGGTTTCGGTGCCCCTGGGACTCTCTTGATGCTCGAGTGAGTGGTTCAACRTAAGAGCCAGAGGCAGCTTCTAAATCAGTGGTGCTCTCCCCACCTCCAGCATGGTGAACCTTGTGGTACTTGAGAAGGAGCTCTTCTCACTGCTATTACAAAGATGGCTCTTGCACTAATGCAGAAGGAGAACTGTAAATTATGTGCAGAATGGTGGCAGCCCGGGAGCCAGCGGTGCCATCTTCTCATTGCTTCCTGCCCTTTGGCAGTCCCCTCCTTCAGGGAGTGACCAGTTGGGAATGTTTTGACACTTCAAAAAGTGTGAGCRTGGGGTCTGTACAAACGCTGCCCCTTAAAGAGCACAGTCACAAGGGGCTTTAACGAGGCTGCTGAATTTCCTAGGGCGGGTGTTCCCTTGGGGAGGTAGTAACAGAAGACCCAAKACTGTCTTGGACAGCAATGGGGATACATCTGGTAGGTGTGACCTACTTGGCATTAGGCTTGAGCACATGTGCTTTCCGAGACTCATACTTGTTTGGGTAAAGCAAGTGGGRAAAAAAAAGAACAATAATTTTTGCTTTGGGAAGGAGATAAACATGAAACAAAGTCCATGGCCACATCAACTCTCTCAGATCAGAGGAGTGAAAAAGAGGCTGAACCTTCTTAGCCCTTTTTCTGTGATGGAGATGATAATAGTCAATCTTGTGGAGGTTCCACACAGTCTCTTGGCTTAAAGGGTGATGTGACTAATGGAGGGAGACAAGGAGGGAAGAGAGGGAAGTAATCCATTTTGCACCAGTGAACATGTAATATTCTGTTTTTCTGTCCTGCATTTCTTCCATGCAGGAAACGGAGCCAGTGTGATGGCTAGGTCACACTTTGTGCTTCTCGTGTCCTGGCACAACATGGTAGCATTGCACAGCAGGGGACCCAAAAGATCTTGGGAAACATTTAATGGTGAGGAGGGCCAGGTGATGACCACCAAATGCTGGTGCCATCATCATTTCTGTAAGGATCTGAAAATCCAGAGGAGAGAAAATACAAGAGAAAGAGGAAGAACATSCTTAACTTTACACACCAGAAACTGAGAGTGCTGGTTCTGACCTGGCCTGAAGCTGGGAGATAGCTCCCAAGAGATTTCCAGATCTGCAGATTTGACTCTCAGCAAAACCACTCACCYGCTCTCTAATGCTGTGTGACTCTCACTTGGAAAGTTTCCCGTGCACACGAGAGTTGCTTTCTGCACGGGGAAGGGCAATGCTTCCTGTTTTTCTACAACATTGCTCCCTCCTCCGGTTTCTCGAGCAGGCTGGCAGTCGCTATCGTGTCTGGGTGAAGTCTCTCCTTTGTTTGCTCTACTGTTTCGCCAGACCAACTTCCTTRATTTTTTTTTTATCTCCGCGTTTGTTCTCTGACTGCCACGTTGCCTGTACGTTCGTAGGGCAAGGTGGCGTGAGGAGCTGCCAGGAGCGCAGGTGTGGGTTGCTTGTGACAGATCCCAGAAAAAAAAAATAGCTGCGCGATATGYGAGTTGGTTTTGTGGTTACACGTAGGGTAAGGATCTGTTTCAAGGCATCTTTTCCTTACTTACTGCTGCAGAACAGACATTGTTTGGGCCATGTCCACTTCAACATCTCCGTAGTGGATATTATACCTGACAGTAGTGTTTGTGACTAAACTGAAGAAAGTCAAAGTTTGCTTTGCTCGATGGTGCTCTTGCATATTGCTCTATTAATCTACAGGTAATGACCAAGAAGTGATTCTCTGCGATGCAAGACTTAAAAGCGGATCTGGCCTTAACCACAATTTTGTGGTTAAGAGGCAAAAGTCTTAAGGGTTGACTTCCTYACCCTTTCAAGGAAGGGTCTTGTGCCTTTAAAAAGAAAACCAAGCACACAACAAACAACCCCRAACAACAAAAGCCAACATCTATATATAATATGCAAAACCTACAGGGGACCGCGCAGGCTGACATGATGTCACTGGCTTTCTCTGCCAGCCTTTCACACGCCTCAGAGGCGAAGGCGCTTTACAGCAGAGCTCTGTGGTTTCGCGTGTGATTGCACAGAGCTGTGCTCGGAGTCACGAGGCTGCCACTGCTCCCCAGCCAGCCCGGCTCTGCGGGAGAGGTCTCCTTGTGGACTAGAAGTGGTTAGTTGGATGCAAAACCTCTCCTGTTGCCACACTTACTGCTGTTGGTTTTTTGAAGTCCTTGCCAGGCAGCGTTGGGGGAGGTCTGCTGAATACAGTATCTATGTGAGAAGAAAAATAGCCTATTTAAATGTCAGTAGCTAAGCCCAATTCCTGTGCGAGAGTGCATGCATATGCTTGTGCAGTATGAGTAATGACACAACAGACAAGCTTCAGAAATGAGGCCTCATATTTAAATATCTCTAAAAGTCTCAGCTGAGCGTAAGGCCCTTCCAGATGTACACTGTCCGTGCAAGCACAGCTGGGGTGCTTACCCCAAAGGTCGGTGGAAGGATTGTACCAGTAGAAAGCATCATCAGGGTGCATCTGCCATTGCATTATACTGAAGAATGTTTGTTTGCTTTGTTGTTAAAATGAAGTCACATTACTTCAAATGCTGTTGCTGTGGGCAGGCTGACAGARAACAGGAACTCAGTGGGTAAACCTGGAGCACATCTCGGTGCAGTGGGAGTGTCCAGACGAGCGGGTTAGGCTCTGAAGTCCTGGCATGGGAAAGCCTGAGAAGTCCCCCTTCTTTGTCTGTGGTAAACTTGCCAGTGGCAGGGCAGGACTTCGTCAGCTTTAGGGACTTTTTGTGACTTCTCTGATATCATCTGTTCCAGGATCAGGGTCTTCAGGTGGCCTTTTCCACTGAACAACTGCATGCTTTCTGGCTGGGTTGGCAGGTGACAGATGTTTGCTAATCTTGATCTAGCTTGTAATTTATATGCTTTTTTGTTTGGTTATTCTAGCATGCACAAACATGTTGCAGTACTTGGATCACCTCAGCCTCCGTAGAAAGCTTCAACTAACTACTYCTATCCTAAACTAAATATGAGAGATTCCAGGGAGAAGTACCGATGATTGGGATGCTGGCTTAGGGGTTCCTGTTTGACCAGCCCTGCCAAGYGTAGCCAAAGGAGGATATTGATGGTGGTATGAGCTATCACCGAAACTCATCCTAAAGAGCAGCAGTCTATACTTTGGGTTCTTTCTACATCGGATACTCATGTAGACAGCCTGAATGGAACAGTGTTAATAYCATAACTCATTCACTGTCAGGAAAAGCTGTAGCTGCTCTGTGATTAAGCATATAAAGGATAAACCCGCAAAATAGCACTAGCTTCAGAAACGGCTCCAAAAGTTCTGCAATATCTGGGTGTTGTGCTGCAACAAGTAACGTTTGCAAGATATGTGTGGAGTATAGCATGTCAGCTACTGTCTGTGACAATTTAGGAGTTCAGGTGTTAGTGCACTGTTACTGGCATCCCAGTGACGTAAAAGCAACAACTTGCTGTTGCTGGTGTTTGCCCTTTAGAAATGAGTACTGTGTTCAAGTTTACCCAAATAAATTTGCTTCTCTGCAGGCAACATGGTSGAGTGGTGTTTACCCCAAGATATTGATTTGGAAGGCGTGGAATTCAAATCCATGGCAAGCGGGTCCCACAAGATCCAGTCAGATTTCATGTGAGTATATCTGAGCTATATTACTTCTTCCTTCTCTTAGCTGGACATCTACACCACCATCCCTTAATTCAGAACACGCAAGAAAAATACCATCTATGAAGTTAAGTTCCTGCATGAACGTGCTGCTAAACTGTATCTAGCTGAGCCAAAGATACTCTTCAGACACTCTCAACATCGTATCAAATACCAGCTAGCTGTGTGGGATCAGCTGTATGACAGCTTTGGCTGTGGAGGCCAACTGGTGAGTGGGGCAGGCCAGCTTCTCAGTGGTGTGCAAATTTTAATGCRTATTGGACAAATCCTACCGCACTGCCACTATTGGGAACATCAGCAGAGGCCTAAGGTGAAGGGGAAAGAATGGCAGAACTGAAGTGGGAAGGATTTTGCAGGAACTGGACTTAGAAAAAKGTTCTTAATTCTGCCAGTGCTTTCGGATCCTTTAAATGTTGGGATAAACAGTCCTTGCTCACTTTCTTCTTTGCTAGCTCCTTCCTTCAGTGGAAAGACATAAGCTAGGAATTTTCTCCATTCCCATCCTTTACTAACCCAGTCTTGCAAGGCAGCAATTTTTTGCAATGAATTGCAGTGTCACAATTCCTTTTGGTCAGGAATAACAGTTACTTTCTCAAAGGCATGTGAATTTACCCTGGTACTCAGCTAGAGTACGCTTCAACATGTTGGCACCCAAAATATGACTAGGTAGCTAGACTATACTCACATTTTCATGCACTGCAAGCTTTTCTTCCTTGGAAGAAGGGCACTGCGTTGACTGGGTCCTGCATCTTCTGTTGGTCTTCCTTCCAAGTTCTTTCCTTACTTGCGTTCCTTACTATGGCTGGTAGTTCCTTGGCTGGTGGTTCCTTACCGTGGCTGGTAGGGGCTTTAGTGGGAACCCCTGGGAACTCCTGCCTAAAATGTCCTGGCTTGTTCCTGAGACACCCGAGGCCTGCCCTCAGCCCTTCAGGTAGCAGGGTGGGATTTCAGGGGGTTCCTTAAAGAAGAAACTGCATTCTCAAATCAGTATTTTTTGACCATTTTTAGTGGTCAGTTACATTTCTTTCTTCCCCTTCCCTCTTTTTAACACTAATCCTTCTGTTAAATGTTTGTCCCCAGTTATTTCCGGAAAGGGCTCTGTTTTGGCCTGGCCTGCTTTGCCAACATGCCTGTGGAGAGTGAGCTAGAGCGTGGTGCCCGGATGAAGTCCGTGGGGATTCTCTCCCCTTCCTACACCCTGCTGTATAGGTACATGCACTTCCTGGAGAATCAGGTCAGGTAAGTTCCCTTGGGAATGGGACTGGCCACTCCCCGCCTGGGAGAGGTAACATTGCCTTGATGGAGAGCAGTTTTAGGCGTGAGTGAGAATTTGGCTACAATGCTGAGCTATGATTTCCTTGAATGACTGCTTCTCCAGAAGAGTTACAGGTTCACAACGGGAAGGAAACAAGGAACTGATTAGCAGCAGTCTGTTCATTGCTAACAGGCTAGTCAGATGCTATCCAAACCCTACTTATGTTGTGGGGACATAAGTGTCAAGGGGAGAGTTGAGAGGACAAGAAGTTCCCCTTTTCTCCTTCTGAAAACCATTTTACTAAGGGCTCACAAAAGGCTTCTAAACCTATGATGGTTATCCTGGCTAGGTGTGTGCTTCAGCTGTGTTGAGTGGACCTGCAGGGAAAATGGTGATGGTAGAAGGGAAAGCTGTTCCTACCTGAGCATATTTAAAACAGGATCAGCTCTATGCATACATCAGCTCGCTGTCTGCTTCAGTCCTGCCCGTGTTCTCTGGCTGCACTGAAAGCTGGTGTTACTCCTGGATAAGTCCGTGCAACTAAGGCACCCAGGCTCCCTTGCTAGCTGGGAAAGCAGACGTTGGCTGGGGGCAAGGCACTAAATAAGTTTGGAGACACTACAGATCTCCCCTTTTTCCCTTTCTTTTCCAGGCACCAGCTGGAGATGCCAGGCCACTACTCCCATCTAGAGGCCTTCTATGACGACAAGAAAGGAGTTCTCCCTGATAGCAAGGGCACCCCCACCTCTCAGCAACCTGTCCACTGGCTGCCGTCCATCCACAGATACATGTACCCAGAGATGAAGGTGAGGCAGGTGCTCTGAGGCTTGCAGGAATGTGCAGTGTGCCACTGCTCCTTGCTGGTGTCTCATAACTTCTTTATATAAGCAGTCACTCCAGCGCTTTGTAGGCTGCTTTAGACAAGATTTTGTTCCTTGGGCTGTTACAAGCGGCAGTTCTCCGTCACTGCTGTGTGCTGGTCTTGCTCCCACATTTAGACTTAGCATCTGTGCATGTGTCCCTGTTTCACCTCTGAGTTGCTGTCTTCCCTTTCGCTCCACCTGCAGATCACACACCCTGCTGGCTGTATGTCTCAGTTCATCAAATTCTTCGGCGAGCAGATCCTGGTCCTCTGGAAGTTTGCCCTGCTGCGCAAGCGCATACTGATATTTTCACCACCCCCAGTTGGAGTTGTCTGCTATAGAGGTATGTTTCCAGGGACACCGCAGAGCTCTGATCTAGTAGGCTGAAGCACTGCAGAAATGCCTGTGGGTACTGAGGGGATAGACATCACGCAGGTCTTTAAAATCCATTGCAGCCATTCCTTGTGAAGGCACCRTTCAGCCTGCATTTTCCCACTTCCTACAAAATGCTTTTCTTCAGGCCTTTCAGGTAAGGACATACCCGGCACTGCCAAATACAGTTCCTGTCAACAAAGAAAAATAGGAGTGATGAATGAATTTGTGGAACCTAGGACATGGGATTCCTATGAGAGAACTGATTATTTCCTATCCAAAACAGGATGTCCCCACTTGAGAAGTTCTGGTGTTCAGGGGCATTTCAAAGCTCTAACCATTGTTTTCAGAGAAGCGTGCAGGAGAACTGGGTAAGAGGGGTTCAGAATGCCCTTGAGGGAATACCGAAAGCATCTCAGGATGTACTTCTCTTGTCCGCAGTGTATTGCTGCTGTTGCCTTGCCAATGTTTCTCTGCCKGGTCTTGGAGGAACTGTCCCAGAGTCCAAACCATTCTTCTATGTGAATGTGGCAGACATAGAAATGCTGGAGACAGAAGTATCATATGTGGCCTGTAAGTATGATGGATTAGGCATGACGTTTTTAAGTTCAGGCTGCAAAATGTCTTGAGACACGAGACTGTGGAATAAAACTAACTAGGATGTGCATGGAATGACTAACTACAAAAGCAGGAGAGAACAGTTGGTCTGCTGGGAAAGCAACATGCTGCTCTGAAAATCTTCTCTGATTTTGGCAGGTACAACAGAAAAGATCTTTGAGGAGAAACGGGATCTCTATGATGTCTATGTGGACAACCAGAATGTGAAGACACATCACGAGCATCTGCAACCACTCCTGAAAATTAACAATGCTGACAAGGAGAAATACCGACGGCTCAATGACCAGAGGTAATAATAGACATCTGGATGGTCCTAGTYGTGATAGGAGAGCAGTGCAATGTGGGATAGAGGACACTGCTCCCTTGCACTTTCCTTCTTGCCTTAGTATTTTCAAAGTTTCCCACCGCTTCAGCTCATCTCTTTGAGATTCTAGTTCCACTGTAGCTGACTGGTCTGAGAGCCCCTGGGCACTCTGCGTACATATGATTACCCTGCCAGTGAGCCGATGGAGCAGACAGAAGGCAGGAAGAGAAGCAGAGGTTGTGACTCACCATTGGTTCACCACTGATCAGTAGCAGAACTGAAAACATAGCCTGATTTCTAGTCCAATGCCTTACAAAGACTACCCTGTTCCTCAGATTTCGGGGAAGTGGTGTTAGTCTGATTGGTCTCCAAGAAATGGATGTGAAGTTTTTAGTTTTAATCCTTATCTTCACGTAATGCTTTGAGGTTCACTGTAGGTATGTGCATTTAATCTGTCTCCCTTCTCTCAGGCAGATGTTAATGTATTCTCAAGAAGTGGGTGAGGATTGTAGCTCCTGTGAAGAGGAYCTTTTCATCTTGTGAGTGGCTACCTCTAATACTTAGTTGGTCACTGTTAGGTTTAGGGAGCCTTTTTCGCTGATTTCATGTTGCACTGRTTTGGCATATTGTGAAACATCACGGTTAACGTAATTCCATAGTCAGCTCTCTTCCTCTAGGGATCCAAAAACCAAACTGGCTCTTCCTCTTCAGATCATCTTCCTTTCAATTTGAGAAGCCAAATGTAGCCATATTAGTCTCCACTGAGGTCTCTTAAGTGCTGGGAGGGAGAAGGGAATTTTAAAAACACAATTAGAAATGCAAGAATCCCCTCCCTTTTTTGAAAACATAAGCACCATTTCGTGCCAGAACATTTGGCTCAGGAAAGGACAATGTCTGTGGGAAGCAGGCACTGTACCATGCCGGSGGGAGGTACAGTGTGGAGATAAGATCTGCATGTGAAGAATTGGCCCATTGATGTGGCTAGCTTTGTATTTGGCAAACAGAGGAACCAGAACTGGGTGTAGAGTATGAGGTAAAGAATTAAATGAAAACCACACCTCTACCACCTTCACTGCCTGTTGCTGTTGTTCAGTCTGCAGCAGGTGAGAAGTAATAGGATGAAATTGTGTGAAGGGCTGTCGAGGCAGAGCTCTGATCATTGAGCTGCACAGATGTAGTCAGAGCTCTTTCTGAACAGCCTTGCATGTTCTTAGGAAAGTACCAGGCAAGAAGTAGCTCTCACTGCTGTGTTCTGTGACAGTAATGGAGAATTTATTTACMCAGTGGCTTACTAGATGGACAACAMCACTGCTTCCTCCTTTGTGTTATGGAAGCTATAGGTCTGATGTACCTRCTTGGTTACCACAAAGTACACATTAGCTGATAACGTGGCTTGCTTCTGAAGAGTGAAATGCCTACCATAAATCAGCCAGACGAAAGCACTGCTATAAGTTAAAAGTTACTGATTTATCATTGTTTATTYTGGGTCCTCCATAGGGTGGATGAAAAACTACTAAAGCATCACCTAAGAAGGTGGGATCTATGGTTAAAGGGGGTTAAATGCAGTTCTGGGGTTCTGCTGCCTGTTTGGTAAATACGCTATCCTTCGGGGGTCCAATGCCATCATCTTAGCTGAATTTATCCTATAGGTTTTTCATGGAGCAGAACAACCGCATATTTCARACGCTGATGGAGGTGTCGGCCAGCCAGGACAAGACACTGACAGCTGACCACGCGCGAGGCATGGGCCTGGATCCCCAAGGGGATCGAAGTTTCCTTATGGACCTGCTGGAAGTGTATGGCATTGATGTTATGCTAGTCATTGACAACCCCTGCTGCACTTAAACCAAGGGCAAGAGAGATGGGGAGCAAAGATCACTTTTTAAAGACTACCAGACATTGCTTAGGAGGATCACTGGAATTCACTACAGCCACTGGACAGATCTCATTTTATTTAATAACTTTATATGGAGAGTATTTATAATTTTAAAACAAAATGTGATTTTATTTTCTCCCCCTCAACTTCCCAATGAGTACCTGCTCCAGTTTTGGGGGGTTTTTTTGTTTGTTTTTGTCTCCCTTTCTCTATCATTTGTGGGGTTTTTTTGTTTTGTTTAGATAGGACCAGTGGCACCTTTGCACCAATCCTCACTGTTGCCAGTGATAGCTAGGTTTTGGCCTAGCCTGGATACCTGAGGGCTGAAGACTTCAGGAAAGCACTTTGTCTGATGGGGACCAATGTGAAATGCTGAGCTCTCAGGACTTGACTGGAAAACCCTCCTATCATCCCCTCTTCCACTTGGACTAAAGAGAGCTTCAGCACAGGCTGTTAGTGGCCCAGTCTCATAAAACATCTCCTGTCCTACCATGTTGATTGGTGGGGACAGTTAAACCAATGATAAAAAACAGGACTCCTTTAAACACCCCTCACCCAATTTTTAGCAACTGGGTTGGAATAAAGCCACCCTTCCTTGTCAGTGGCAGAAGGAAGTTTGGCATAAGGGGGTGCTACAGGATCTTATGACTTTGCTTACCAGAGCGGCACGGTTTCACTTTCAGCATTTGAGGTGGTATAAACTGGCAAAGACTATACCTACCTATTCCATAGCTGGAGAAGAGCACCATCTCTGCTTAATCCCTCCTGCCACTTCCTCTGGTTTTCAGTTGCATCAACCTGCTGCTTTGGTTTAAAATCTTCAAACCAGCAAGATGGTCTCCCATTTAACAGGGACCAACATCACTGAGCCACCTTGCACTCACTATGTTCTCCAGCCCCATGGTGCTGGGCTGGATTGGGTTGAAGAAGTATGCTTTAGTGTCACTAGCCCTTCCTTTGTAGCAGATGGTACTTGTCACTCCTTTGCTTTAACATTGTCTGCTGAACCTCCTTTTGTCGCGCAGCCTTCAGCATTGCCTGCCGCTGTCCTTGGCTTTCAGTGTGAGACAGAGAGCAGTATGTGACCTTTCAGCTGGAACGGTTGGAGTTTGGTGTTCTTAACTGGTGCAGCTGCTAGAAGTAATGTCTAACAGCAAGCCTTTTTTTTTTTTCCTGGGCAGAGAAGCTGCAGAACCAGATGAACAGTGTTTCTTGTTCTTGTGCTGTAGAAAGAATAGGATTCAGTTCACGCAGGACCATTGGTTACCTCCAGAAAGGCTATCCTGGTAAAGAGTAATCCCTTCGCCATGTGAAATCCAAGAATGGTACTGTGGGTTCTAGGTGTGACATACTGCTTTGACCAAAATCCTTCAGCCAGTAGTAGCATCAGCTTTAAGCTAACTGTTCTTCCTGAACTGTGGCTATAGCTAATTAGCTGCTGCTTCTGCCATAATAGACTTCARTACCCTTGGAGCCTTTCTGCAGTTYRTAGAAATGCAAACTGTAGCTGATGTWTCCATTTATCCTAGCATTTTATAGGATGAGACAGAGCCTGAGCCACTGAAGTCTCATCTGCTAATTCTTTTTAAAACAGGTGAAGCAAATGTTCTCCAAGTAAACCCTCCATGGATTGTCTCCCTCTGGAAGGAAAGTGGCTGGCATGTCCTGTTTTTCCTTGAAGGCTATCATCTGTAGCAAAGTGGTAGTTTTGCTTGCTGTGGATTCAGAGGTTTTAGTGAGGTGAGGGATCAGGGGCCTCACAAGGCTTATTGCACAGTTCATTGGTATGAGCTTCAGCATATTATGTTCCTGTGATCTGCCTGTCTCTGAGCAGTTGCTCCCCTGCCTGCTTTTTCAGGGCTTTGGATGTTTTTGTACAGGAGAAAACATGCTGCTGCTTGTATTGCCAGTTGGTCACAACTGTAACGTAATCATCCTTAAAAGGCTGGGGAAAAAAAATGGAGAAAGGAAAAAACAGAGCTGCATATCATTTAATGGAAAGACCAGTCTCTTTTCCTTAAGAAAAGGCTTTGTTTTTAAATTGACACCTCTAGTATAAAAGTGACCCACAATCATCTCCATGCTTTTTTCTAACTAACTTCCACTTTAGTTTTAACATGCTGTCTGCAGTAAAGATCCCTGAGGAAGTATAGTTGGCACTGTATTGCTGTCACTTAACTTCCTTCAGATATAAAAAAAGGAACTAAAACTAGTCTAGCAATTCCTCCTCTCACTTTCTTGAAGGTTTGCTACATAGTTTAGCTGTGGTCAGCTCTTAATGACTTTCTGTTCTCTTTGATGTCAGTAGTTCTTTTGCTGAACTAAATAGAAACAAACGTTTAATTTGTCGTTACAATTTTACAGCCTCTGCAATCAGAGGCTTTCTAACACCCTCCATTAGTGTGCTACGTTCACAAGCTGTCAGAACATCAGGTCTACTAGACAGCACTGCTAGAGCCCACTGAGCAGAACCTCCTGAAATATCTGACATTTATTAAACCTCTGCTTTCCAGAAACTAGGTCTTCAGTTGCTAGCAGTAGTCTGGGTGCAGAAGCAAGCAGATTACTGTAAAAGTAGCATCCATGCTACATCCCAGCTGGATGGCTACAGCCTATTTTGCTCTTCCTTGTAATTTTGCTTCTCTCTTATTGTTGTCACATGGAAAATCCTTGATAAATGGGTACGTAACAGAAACAAATGGCTACAGCTTGGGGCACGAGGGCTTGTTCAGCAGGCTGTTTTTGTTTGGAACCAGCTTCACTGAATCTTATCTTTCTGGGAAATAACATAATTCAAGGTAAAACAGTTAAGTGCATACTTTTAAAATCCCCTCCTTGGCACTTAATAGTTGCTTTTTTGAATACTAGCAGCTGGAAGAGAGACAGTTACTTGGTGTATTTTGAATTAAAAGAGGGAGGAAAGTGTGGCATAAGGTAGGATATTGCTGATTACTGCAAAAATCCTGTTCTCCACTTGAAGTACTTTGCCTTTACAGTGGTGCCTTTAATTTCTTTGGTGTGATGTCTCTCTGGTCAGGTGCCTGTGATCAGAGCCCAGGCTGAATGGTGGTTACAGTAACCATGGCTATATCCTGTGCCCTGGTATGTTCCTCTCTAACACCCAAGTCATAGCACAGCCATTGCAGGTTCTCAGTTGGTACTTGCGTTTAAACAGGAAAGCAAAAGTTTCATAGTTGCATCTTAACTCAAGTTGCACTAGAAATGTATAATCACGTAATGAATTATTACTACTGGTACTATCTGGATTGGAGGGTAAAGCTTGGGAGAGAAATAAAAGCTAGGTTTTCAATCTGAACAAGGGATACCATGCCAGACATCTACATCATCCAAAAGTCTTCTCACTGCAAGGTTAGGCCAAGCTGCATAGAGCCGAGTACAACTGAAAACTATAACGGATACTAGGAGAAAGGCATTTTACTGAATTAGAGTTCAGCTTTGTCTTAGAGACATGCTAATACCTTCTTTTCTAGCATATATGAAGTAGTTACTCCAATGTATGTTAGAGCTAATGGTCATGTCTGTCACAGGAGATAAGCTCGCCTATCCAGCAGCCTTAAGGGCAGAAGAAAGTTCCATCACCTTTTCAAGGGAAAGTAGCTTACTGTACAGCTTATTCTGTAAAGCAGTGCTACTGTAATACTTCTTCCATTTTAAGAACTGCCAAAGTTAGTGGGCAAAAAGCGAGGAGTAGCTGTGGCCCTCTTGGTGACAGACTATGCAAGGGACAGGCATGCTTTGCTCTGGGAGGGGGAAGGGCAAGAGCACTCTGTCCTAATGCAAAAGTCTAGGTACAAAGCATGCATACTAACCCCAATTCTCTCATCATAGCTATTACTTCTAAGTTAGTTGCTGTCTCCTTTCTGCTCCCCCCCGCCAAAGCTAGTGGTCTAGTGATTATGGGAGAAGACAACATACATGTCTTTTGCGAGGGACTGGAACGTACTGACTTAACAGATTGATACGTCTGTCTAAAACAGAGGGCACTAAATGCCTATGAACCAGGATTTCAGGTCCTGGTTAATGCAATATGCCATTCGAATGGGAATGTTTAATCATGGTTAAAATAAACACGTGCCTTGGGCTGGTCCATCATTAGGGTGTTATCCTTCCTTTTTATTTATGTTACAGTATTTTAAGCCCTTCTAGAATGGACTGTAAGTTGAAGCCAGGATAAGTGTTTTCATGAGCGGGACCTAGGATCCCACTCCTGCGTCCTGTCTTAGAGTTCATACAAAGAAAGCTGTTTTCTTGCTGTCAGACAGAAACATGAGAACTGAGTCCTTTCAACACTGTAGATAGCGGGTCCAGCCCCTGCTTATTTTACGTAATGTTTTCCTCACACCTCCCCTCTGAATGTTGCAATTCAGAGGTCTAGAACCACTCCATACTGGAAGACCTATGAATTGTAGAGGAAGGGGAAAAATGACTTGAATTGTATTTATACAAGCTACTCAACTTATGCTGATATGAATATTTAAGTATCAGCCTGTGTCTCAGACGATCCCTGGTACTTTAACATCAGAGCAGCATTAACAATACCAATTCTGAAGGGAGCTCTTGGTTACCCTCAAGCAAGGAATCATACTGCAATGCGAGCTGTGCGTCTGATGCTATAGAAGAGAATTAGTCATTTTCCCTGTAAAATGGTACAGATGAACCAGAAGCTAGCTCTTACCATCTCACCCCTTGCAGCCCGCTGGTTGTAGTTCTAACAGCTCTGATGTTGTTTGCATCTTGCAGATGTGTGGTTGCTCCCCTAGGCCTGTGGCTGTGTAGAGAAACTGCTTTCTAAAACGTGGGTATTTTTTTAATACAATTAAAGCTTACCTTTTTGAAATGGCTGCTGCCTTGTCTTTCCTGCCACGTGAGCAAAGGCATTGCTAATTTTATTACAGAAGCATCAGCTTGATGAAAAACTCAAATTGCTGAGAACTGCCCCTGACTCTGAATGAGCCAGTGGCTGCAGAGCAACGTTCCAGGTGTCTCTGTGGCAAGCAAAAAGAGCAGAGCACAGCCAACACGTTCCTTGGAGAGTATTCCAGGGGCCCACTGTGCACTATTAATTGCTGCAGATCAGAAGAAAGACAGCACAACACAGGCCCTATCACCAGCATAAATATTAAAAAGAACTAGCAGGGTTCTATTCCTCTAGATCTTAGTCAAGAAAGGGATGAGTGCCTGCCCCAGTAGTTTAGGTAATTAGTTTCTCCACACTATAGTCAAGGGAAGGACAGCATTCAGTTTGGTTCCGGCCTCACCCAGAAAACCAACCCTACTTCCCCTTTCAAAGCATTTTTCCTTTAGCAAGTCTCCAGCAGAGGATGCTGTTGTAGCAGCACGCAGCCAGGATGCAGTCTTTAACAAAGCTGCTGGAAGTCAATTCACTAATGTCCTTATTTTGATTACACCAAAGAATCAACAGATGAACTTAGACTAGATCACAGCAAACAACAATCACATCAGAAAGATAAGGATCAAATTTTTTTCTTCCAGTAAGCAAGGCAGAATCACGTGAACTTTTAAGTTATAATAAGAAGGGCAATACATAACCTTGTCCAAGTCAATAATATTTCCTTTCAGCAATTAAAGTGAAGCTATAAACAAAAGCTCAGAAAAGCAACAAAACTAATTACAGTACTGGGGCTCCAGGGAATGTCGGTTGCGTAAGGAGTGATGAGCACTGTTTACATTAAAGAGAAGAACAACCAGACACAATGAATAAAAATGTTCTTTGGATGCCCTTATTTGTATTATACTACTACAGGAATAAAAGGAATACTTACAAAGACTCATTTGGCTTGTTAAAGAGTCTTTCCACATGTACTTCATACAGCTTTGGGTCAATGATGATATTTTCCAATTTGCTTCTGTATAACATACCTAAACTTGAGCAAAGGAATATATTTCTACTATATTATTAACTGGAACTCTGTGCTGTTGAATCTGGCAAGATGAAAAAAATAACATAAGTACCTTATCCAGATACATACGGGGAGTTTTTAAACTTCCTCTGAAGCTTTGTATCACCGATCTCCAAGTTATTTTGTGACAGAGTAGATAACCAACCACCTGTTTTAATGTGGCAATTACAAGATTTCATAGACCTCCTTCGCATTACTCCCCCAAAATAAATTTTTCCAAGATCCCAAGTTTTGCGAGATTTATACATAGGTAAAGTAGACCTAAACCCTTACAACACAAGGACAAGTGTGCTTTCATTTTACTTTAATATACAATTGCATTAAAGCAGTAACATCTGGCACTCAGCCTGCAGTGCTGTAAATGGAACACTGACGAACACTTCTCTGGGAGAAAAAAAGACACCGTCAAGTTAACATGCATTTCTTAAAATTTTCATTTGCATTTTTAACCCCCTTGAGACTGGGCAAATCAGCTATTTCCAACGGAAGTACCTTGTGCATAAAAATAGCCAAATGGCTTATTAGGCTGGTGGGGCTAATCAAGTCAGTGAGGTCTCATGTGCCTTGAAGAGTCCCTGATAAGTCTGGTAAACACTGGCCCCTTTGACATGAATTCTCATTGCACTGCTGCATGGAGCATCTGCTCTCTCATTCTGGGATCACAGAAGAACCGGAGTTTCCGCGGTAATAGCTTCACCTCCACAGGCATAGCTTCATACTCCTCATTATCAATGCCAAAGGATCCCTCAGTGCCCTGTGTACAGATAACAGTGCTGGTCAGGGTTAAACGTCAAACAGAATATTTCAGCAATGCTGTAGTACTGATACCTGATTTTACTAATAGACTACAGTTGAATACTTAGCTGAGTCTTAACCAAGTTGAGCCCCTCCCTATGCCTTCCAGCCCATTTGGTCTCTCAACAACACAGTAAGAGCTATCCTTCACCACACATAATATATTAAGAGTTTATTGCATAAGATGTTACCTCACTTAGTTGCTAATTGGTGATAATTAAATGCTAGGGAGCTTTAATGACCCGCATTGTTTATACTGAAGGATTCTTTGCTATTGGAACTACAATTATATGCACTTAGATCTTGATCTGCCAGTGGTGACACAAGCTAATCTGCAGAAGTGCCTGTTAAATAACTCCTATTAAATCCATGTTACAAAGACCTTTTGGTATTGTTTTACTATATTGATCTGAAATGTGAGATACAAAGTAATCCACGCGTTAGGAATTACTCAGCAGTAGAATTTTCTTGAGCGTTTTCTTTAATGCTGATAAAGTCACCAATGATTAAAACCATTCATCAAAATGGCAGGTTGAGTTTACCTAAACAAATTTGGTGACTGCTTTGCATGCACTTGACTCAAGGTAGGGCTATGTTACGTGGATACTCAAACTAGCTCCAGGTGAACTGGTACACCACAAATTAGAGAAAGTAGCATAGGTCCTGGAAGTCAGAGGTATAGCAGTCCACCTGGATCAACATATCCCGCTTCTCTGCAAAGCTGGTGAGACTCATCCAAGCTGCCTCCAGTTCATCCCTGAGAGCTAGGGTCAAGGAATTGAACAGCACTGCCTTGTGCCACGCACACATACTCTGAATGTCATTGCAACAGCTGCAGTATGAAGAGCTCATTTTATACCACAACCCCTACTTATGGCTCAGCTGTACTTAGCCCAGCACCCCAGAGTATTCTTTCAGAATCACAAAACTGCCATGATATGAGCTTGATGCAAGTATTAGGATGCTGGCTAATCATGACATCATAATTCATGATCTTCACTTCATAGCCACAGATTTCTTTATCTCTTAATATGAATATTCTCTCTTAATATGAAATTCTTTTGCTGAATGATAGATGGCTTGAAGATAGAAATTACTTATGAGATTGACTTCATGTCCTTGCAAAACCAAGAAACAATCCTCCCCAAGGCTGCAATAACAGCCTCTTCTTTCTAAAAGGCAACAAAAGACTAACCTAAACTACACAGGCGGACAGTTTTGGCTTCTTTTTCAGCCTCACCTATTCAAAGTTTTGAGACAGTTCCCTATAGTGATCTGAGCCCCACTGCCTTGTGTCACCCTCCCTGATCTCCATAAAGCTTCTAATATTTATCTTCTCTACAGTACAATCCCTTCTAGGGTAAAAGGTAGATGAGGAATTCAGTCTTCAATACTAAGGAAAAGAAGGTGGGCATATGCAATGCACCTGAGTAAGAGACCCTTTACAACCACCACCGCTGTCTACATGAAAGGTCTGTCACCATTTACCAGCAGAATGAAGTTTCCCCTCCGGTTTACAGACCACTTTCCAGTACGTGTCTCAGGGACTGAGTTGCCGCACTGAGAAACTGAGTGTCTCACTGGCAGCGTAATCAACCTCCCAGATTTGGAGTAGGGATTTCTTGATGTGCAGCATCAACTGGCACAAGGAAAAAAAGTGACAGCGTTTTCCAACTCCCTCAGCTTCTCACCTCTGGAAGTTGCAAGATGCATCTGCTGGCTTGAATGCGCTGACTCCCTTCAGGGCACATATGTGGATCACGCATCTTTTGACTTCTGTTCAAACCAAAAGAGAGGTAAGGTAAGGAGATGATTCTCTAGGAAATAGCCATCTTTAGGGATGACACCTCATTGTGGGTTCATAAGTCACTATGCATTTGGTAAACTTAGAGGTAATGTGTATATACAAATATTTGTGAGTTTAACTGTGAGAAAGTAAAACAGACATTTCCTCTTCTGCTGCAGTCAATACATATAACAGTATGCACTGACAACCTCCAACCAGCTTCACCTCTGAGACTCACTGAATATATCTGAACATACAGTTTTGTATATTTGAACATACAGCACAGTTTTGCGCTCCTCACACGCTGAACTGTACAATTCCTGCAACCAGTGACTACCATCTCCTCCTGTCCCATGCGCCCACATAACTTACCAGCAACCTAAGCAACCCTAAGCCAAAAAACCTGATAGAATCATAGTATCATTAAGGTTGGAAAAGACCTTTAAGATCATCGAGTCCAACCATCAGCCCAGCACCCATGTCCACTAAACCATGTCCCAAAGCGCCACATCCACACGTCTTTTGAACACCTCCAGGGATGGTGACTCTACCACTTCCCTGGGCAGCCTGTTCCAATGCCTGACTACCCTTTTGGTGAAGAAATTTTTCCTAATATCCAATCTAAACCTCCCCTGGCGCAACTTGAGGCCATTTCCTCTCGTCCTATCGTTTGTTACTTGGGAGAAGAGACCAACACCCGCCTCACTACAGCCTCCTTTCAGGTAGTTGTAGAGAGCAATAAGGTCTCCCCTCAGCCTTCTTTTCTCCAGGCTAAACAACCCCAGCTCCCTCAGCCGCTCCTCATAAGACTTGTTCTCCAGACCCTTCACCAGCCTCGTCGCCCTTCTCTGGACACGCTCCAGCACCTCAATGTCCTTCTTGGAGTGAGGGGCCCAAAACTAAACACAGTATTCGAGGTGCGGCCTCACCAGTGCCGAGTACAGGGGCACGATCACCTCCCTACTCCTGCTGGTCACACTATTCCTGATACAGGCCAGGATGCCGTTGGCCTTCTTGGCCACCTGGGCACACTGCCGGCTCATGTTCAGCYGGCYGTTGACCAGCACCCYCAGGTCCTTTTCCGCCGGGCAGCTTTCCAGCCACTCTTCCCCAAGCCTGTAGCGTTGCCTGGGGTTGTTGTGAGCGAAGTGCAGGACCCGGCACTTGGCCTTGTTGAACCTCATGCAATTGGCCTTGGCCCATCGATCCAGCCTGTCCAGATCCCTCTGCAGAGCCTTCCTACCCTCAGGCAGATCAACACTCCCACCCAACTTGGTGTCATCTGCAAACTTACAGAGAGTGCACTCAATCTCCTCGTCCAGATCATTGATAAAGATGTTAAACAAGACGGGCCCCAAAACTGAGCCCTGAGGAACACGCTTGTGACCGGCCGCCAACGGGATTTGACTCCATTCACCACAGCTCTCTGGGCTCGGCCATCCAGCCAGTTTTTTACCCAGCGAAGAGTACACCCGTCTAAGCCATGAGCCGCCAGCTTCTCCAGGAGAATGCTGTGGGAGACAGTTATACTGAACCATTGAACTACCATCTAAAAAAACAACAAACCAAAAAAACCCCCTCTTCTCACATCAACACCAGTCAGCATGAAGTTTCTTACTAGCTGCTTTTATATCATTCTTATGAAGAAACCCCCAGAACATCATTTTACCCATTCCAAATAATATACCCGTTTTTGTCAGTTACTCTGTCTCTTCTGGTGCCTGTGAGATTCTTATTTACATACTGTACTTAGAGAAGTGCTACTTTCCTACTTCTGTGGATGTCAAATGGGAGCACATAGAAGGCAGCTGCCTGTCTTAGAAAGCTGGTCGTGCAAGTGCCATGGGGCCTTTTTCAAGACTTAAGTTGCTGTCCTGTCACTGGATCAACTGTTAAAGAATAGCACATCGAGATTCCCTTTCCCGGTGCGTGCTGCTGCAGAGTAAGCACAAGCTCTTGGGTACGCTGACCTACCTCTGGCCTCCTGACTGAACACACACATAACCTTTCGGTTGACCTTTGACAAAGGGTACGCTGCACCCCAGGCAGTAACCCCTCAGTTTGGGCCCCTCTCCAGACAGACAGCAACACACAAATAGCAAAGGGGACAGCAGAGAGTTACAGCATTAATGTATCACAGCTCTCAAGCATGGCAGAATTATCACTGATATTCCTCCAACAGGCAATGCCAGCTCTCCCCAACTTTTCTGTCTATTCTGTAGACTGATATAAATTCTGTAGACTGATATACTGAAGAGTATAAATATTGCCCAGGAAAAGAATTCACAAAAACACGTCAGAAACTCCCTATACACCAAGCCTTCTATGCCCTGAGGAATGCAAGCGTCTCTTAAAATGACAGAAAATCCCAGAGAAAGAACATGAGAAGAGAGGGTTGAAACAGATGATAATTAAAGACAAAGGAAGAAAAATTAAGACACCAAAGGAAAGGGCAGGGAAGGACGGAAGCAAGATTAACTGTGGAAAGTTTGTTTTCAATCAAATATGCATATATTAAAAGATTAATGAGTGAATGTGAGGGAATTAAATACCTTCCATGCAATATAAACGACAAATCATTGATGGCATGCAATACTGTCAGTTCATACAGTGCTATACAAACAAGCAGCAAGATTCCCTGCTTAAGGTTTAACCTGCTTGAATTTTGACATACAAGGTCCTAGATACTGCACTCAGGTGAGCAAGTAGATTTTTTGGTCCACAAAGGTAAACGAGGCTCTAGATAGATCCAATTATGGAGTCAAAGGAAGCTCAAAAGAGACAATACATGGAACTAAAGATCAGTAAAAGGAGAACACTGCTGGTAGAAGCAAAGAAACACAACTCAACTTGCAGTGATTGCCTCTCTAGTGACCCAGTATAAAAGGATCAGAAATAATTTCCATTTGATTCCGCTCCTTACTCAAGACAAGACAGCAGAGTGAAACAGGAGCAAGACCAAAGCCTAACAGCAACAGTTCCAATTGGTTGTTTTATCCCACTCCATACGCTGAATTGCAAAAATACAGGCAGAGAGAGAACCACACCACCTACTGCAGATAACACACACAATTATAACCTAGTTCTCATCTCCAGAAGCAGCCAATGTGAAATGATTCAGAGTAAGACTCTCTAACCAAAAAAAGTCTTCTGCAACGTGGCTGGTAACTGTATTCATGCCCCAGAGTGACAGCTCTCCATACTTCCATACACAGAATCTAAGCTGGCTATCAGGATGTGGATTACTGATGCTACACTTCCCATCCCTGCTCCTTCCCTCCAGCACTTCTTAGTAAGCACTACAGTGTAACCCCTGTTCTTCCCCCACCTTATCTTAAATATCAGCTCTACCCCTGCTGCAGATGCTCCTGTTCACACAAATCTGATCCACAGCCAGAGGGTGCTTTAATACACTTGGGATGACCTACTCCCTTCTTGGAAATCCAACAGCACTTGCCCTCCAGCACTCTGATGCCCCACACCCCCCCACACTCACCCCCCTGCCTGAGCCTGCATGGTAGTTTCCCGCTGGATGTGTGGTTTCCTCTGTGTGATCCATCAGTTCTGATCAGCTCATGTCAGTGCCCTCTTCAATATAAAAAAACCTTGATATCTGCACTGATAAGGTATTTTCCCTAAAAACCTTTTCAACCCCCCAAATTCTGGTGGAGTTTAAAACTATGCATTAAAAAAGAAGAAAAAATAAAGAGCTCCTTCACACACTTCCAAAGACAAACCCTGTTGGTTCTAGGCAATGGGGAGCCTCTAATAATGGGCTTGATTCAAACCTAGCTGCCAAAGGGCATTGTGCAGTGAAGAGCTTCTCTGAACACCCTGATTTTGCCTTGCAAAAGCAGGGCACATCTTTTCTGTTCCAACTCCTCTCTGTAGGACTAACCAGTCCCTCCTGCTGCTCTACCACCCCATACACCCATCTTTTTCTTTCTTTGTTACCTACAGACTTTTGGGCAATATTTAATCAAAAGAGCTTGTTTCTTTGAACTTTGCTTGAACAGCAGCTCAAAACTTTTGGTACTGTCTCTAATTAGCTCTAGCCAGCAGGGCATGTTAACTCTCATCAGAGGCTTTTTCTCCATGACAGTGTAATTGCCATCAGAAAATGCAACATGCTACTGTGTGAAGCATGTCCAGTCCACATGGGAGACATTCTTTACAGCCAGTGTACACTCGAATACCCCTCCCTTAAATCACACAAATTCATCCACATTTTTTTTGCTAGCAAAGTGTCCAAGAACCCAGCATAGCATCTCCTTTGTCTCCCTCCTTTAAGAGGCCAGATTCTTCTTGCTGCTAATGGGAAAATCTCCTCCTCCTTTCCTTCTGTAGCCTTCAAAGCAAAAATTTCAGTCCCAAGCAACCTATGGTCCACATGGCTCATGCGATTTAAAAGCAGTTGCAGGTGGTAACCTGACCTACCATGTATGCATAGGTCAGAAGATCCTATACCCACTTACGCTTGTGGGATGCTCAGATAAGGGGCCTGCTGCTACTATTAGTATCATAAACAAGACATACATGCAGGAATTATTAGGGTGATGAAAAGCAGGTAAAAATGTGTTGAAATCTTTCCATTGATTTCACTAGAGGGAGCTCTAAGACTAGAAAACAGTACTGGCAAATAAAAAGGTAACATGCAGAAGAGCACTCTTGGATTTAGTAGGAAAATCTGTGGCTGGTAAAAACTGCACGGAAGATGCAATGTATTTGCTAGTAGGCCTGTATGGAGGAGCTGGAAAAAGCAGCTCAGATTTGTGTCTGGTGAGAGCAGGAGGAACAAACGCACTACAAGGCAACATTCCAAGCACAAAGGAAGCAATACATGTTCATTCTTTCTCTACATGCTGCTTCTTCATACCTGCAGCCTTCTTACTCCATGTGCAAGCAGCACCAATACGTTTTCTTAAAGTCCCTGTTTAAATTCTCATCTTCCAAAAGTTCTTCCAGCTCAGACCTAATTTCTCACAAGAGTTATTGAGTCAAGGGAGCCCTTCACTTAGAAGCAGGGCCTGTAATCAGAGTTCAAAAATTCCAGGTACCACTAGTACAAACGTATCAGCTCTGTGACCCGCCTCTCAATCCACTGAGCAGCTACGGCTAAAAGATTCTGGGGATAAGTCTGTATGGCTGTCTATAAAACTTGGTTATGACAGTATTATCCAAGTAGCACCAATCAATAGCAATGGGGAAAAAGATGAAAGGTATAGCAAACTAGCTAGGAAGAACTCCAGGTAGACTGCTCTGCCTTGTTTCCAGAAAGAGAAAATTAGTAAGAATTTTCAAGAACAAAAACAGTAACCCTCATGAAGCATTACTGACTGGTGTTTTTTGCAGTCCTCTGCTTCTGAATTTTGCAGCCCAAGATCAGACAAAAACAGCACACTTGTCAGAATTAGCATTCCGACTCATACAGAGATTCTGTCATCTTCTTGCAGCCTTCCCATACTCACCCTCTGTTTACAAACTGTCCTTTGCTGACAGTATCTGCTTCAATGCAAACATCCATGAAGTCTTCAGTGCGCTATGCAAAAAAAGATCCAGAAATGAAGCAGTTAACACTTCAAAATGCCACACCCATGATACTGCAATATGTTCACAAAATGCCCAGTCCTTTTGTCCCACAAAAGGAGGCAGAAGATGCATTTCTGCATTTCATGCTTTTTTCACTCTCAACTTGAGATTCGGATTATAAATTATAGGTAGTAAATTCTCACTGATGACTATTCAACAATAAATACCACAAGAAGTGAAATAATGATTCACACGTTTGGCTTCTTGTTACATTTCACACACTTATTAAAGACAGTAATAGCAGATCACTTGGGTTTACTGCTGTTCACAAGGATTTCTAATCAATGGGTCTTTTGTGACTTTACGCAATAGTACAATAATGCAACGTTTGGCCACCAAACACTACAGTAAGAGAATTTTAAACAATACAAATTGGAAGTCAAAGCATTCTTGATATCATTCCTTTAAACTCCTTACTTAGCTTCTTTTCTATTTACAGCCTGCCCTTACACCAATTATACAGTAAAGCTTTTGCTGGGAAAGCAACTTTGATTAAGATGCAATTCATTTTTCATGTTTTGTTTTGTTTGGTTTGTTTTTTTTTTTTTTTTTTAACATTTCCGTCCTGGAAAAGGTCCTAGTGCAGATGCAATCAAAATGACAAAAGTAAAAATAAATGCATCTACTAGTATAACTTGTTTTATTCCTTTGCTGTATCTGCAGAGGTAGGCTTGGCACTGTCTGAGCTGCACCTGTATGGCTTTATCAGCTTCTCTTCAACAGGGCAGCTTAGGCATGAATCTGACATGAGACAGAAAGACAGGAGTGGCTGACAGTACTCTGCAGATATGCGCTGATATTGATTTGAGAAAACTGTTGTTCAGCTTTGATGGCTACAGGGACAATGGCTTCAAGAGCGGGAGTTAAAAGCAGTTGTAAGGGGTCCATATCTGCAGAAAAAAAGATGCAGTATCAAACTACTTCCAGCTCTAGAAACAGAAAAGTACAACTGCCCTAACATAAACTTGTCTGTTTCTCTAGGCTATGCAAGAGACCTGAGAACCCTACATCACTTCTTTGCTCAACATCAGTATTAAAGTCCATCTTGAAGGCATAAAGTCTGTGACAATGAGATAGTTTTTCAGTTCTTGGTAGGTCTGTTTTTACTTTACATCACTGACTCTAATTCAGTTCATCAACCAAAACTGTTTTGTTCAAGGGCCATCTAGAAACCACTAAAAAAACAAATACCCTGGTAGTCTCCATCTAGCTTCTACCATTACTAGGACACTGGGGGTCCAAATCATAAGCCACTGATGAAGAAGAAACTAAAACTTATGTGCTATATTCTAAGGAGAAAACAGGAGGAAATTTTAAGACTAGATTTGCCTAGGGGTTTTTTTGGGGGTTTGTTGTTTGGTTTTTTTCACTGATTCTACAAAGATAACATACCAATGTAACAAAATTTTCAGGTTCTTAAAGAACCTGAATTCTGAGCAAGAAACACGTTACAGTAAGCTCAACACCTCCTGTTAATCCGGGTGCAGTGGCAATGGTTTCCTGCAGCCATGAGGAAGACATGAAGGGCAGCTCACCAGTACAGGATCACTGTGTTAGCATTTTCCAGTAAAATTACTGACTGACATCTATCCAAATAGCTTTCACAGCAATAAAACTGCACCAAAACACAGACATAAGCCAAAGACAGGTTTTAAAACAGTGAATGAACAGCATGAGCACGTTGAGAAGGTTATGACAGGAACAGTTCCCTTGCTCCCTTGGTTCTATTCTTCCACAACCACCTGTGTTTCCTGTCCTTTAACTCAGTGTAGCCCCTGTCCTTTCTCTTGTCCCAGTTCTTTTCAACTCTTCGCTCTGCAAGCCAAAAGACAAGAGGAAAAAGCCACGATTCCAGGCAGACATTCAGGCTCAGAGCTTCCTTCCCGCACCAGCTGATAAAATAGGATCACTCTCCCATAGATGAAGAAGGAAAGGAGTGCCTATTTTGATGCCTTGTTTTCTCCCGGGCAATCCTAAAGCTTCTGTTTGGCTAGTGAAACCTTCTCATTATACAAATTGTTCCTGATCCCACTGCATCCCAATTTTACATAGGTCTCCAGTGCTTTTACACTGGCTCTGAAACTTGCCCATTCCTGGATTCCTGGGCCCCTCCTTGCATGGGGTGGTAAGTTTTATTTATATAGACACAAGAATGGGAGTTTAGCAATAAAGGAAAACTCTGTGGGCAGGCAGCACTTGGAATCCAATTATGCTATGGTCTTACCATCAGATCAAGCTGCCTGTTCCGAGTTGCAATGGAAAGCTCAATGGTGGACAGCTTCAGTTCTTCCCAGTCCTCCGGGGTTACGTCCTGGGGGATTTCTGCGAATGCAGAAGAGAAGATATCATTAAGTGGAATTTAATTACACAGATCATCATTTCACTGCTATGAAGCATGAAACATCAATCTGCAAAAATCACTCTGACCCACTGCGACCACTAGCTTTGTTTCTTTCAAACGTCAAAATCTTAAAAAAGGAAAAGGGAGGTTTGGGAGTACTGAAGGAAGAAAAAAAATACCACCAGTATTCACACGGTAGCAGGAAAGGCTACCAAGCACATTATGTGGCAGCCCTATGAGTCCTTACGCCCAGGGACTAACAGATGTCCCGGGCTAGTATTACAGGAACATTTAGAAAACACATGAAGCACTGCTACAAAGAAAACAGGAATCCAATGTTCAGGATGCAGTGGTAACATGTATTTTCTATAGGAGGAAACCCTAGGGTTCAGTTCTCATATACAGGTCACTTAGTCCACACTTCTGTCTAAATCACCTCTGCTAGCCAAGAAAGAATGAGAAGGACTTTGCATCACTCCAGACTGAGCAAAATACACGCTCCTCTTCCTTCCGCAGTCTGCCACAGGCACAACCCAACCCAAGAGAGGCTCACAGAACACACAGAAGAAAATTTATGGTACAGAAAGAAATTTAATGTACTAGGAAAAACTTAAGGCTTCTGCATGGCCCAAGTTTTATTTTAAGTAACATTTGTTGCTCTGTCTCAGCAGCTCCTCCCACCCAGAAAAAGAAGGGCTGCTCCTCTCTCGCCAGCCCACTAAGAAGCCATTCTACAGGAGGAAATTTCAAGAAACTTGCCCATAAGAGTCAAGTATCACCTATGGAGGCTTCCATAGCAATGGTAAGCAACTGTGAGCCCAGGGAATGCCCTGGGTTCTTTACAAATGCACTTTGTTTATGAGACCACAAGCACTGACAGGACTACTCTGTTGCATTTCTGGCAGATATCACTGTAACTATCTTGACAAAGTCACAGTTTTAATAAATAATAATAGTAACACAAAAATGAGAGAGCAGAAAAGTAAAGCAGAACACCCCCTCCCTATGATCTATTAGAGAAGTAAAGCCTGCCTGTGAATTTATGCCAAAATACACACACCTCACCTTTTGGAGGAGATGACCAGTATAACCGAAGTCGTCTGTAAAGCCTCACATACAAAGGAGGCCTGGACAGTTTCTCCTCTGGCTCTTCTGGAGGTCTCTCAGTTGGACCCAGATACATGAGAGCAGCTTGATGCTTCTGAGGCCATTCCTTGGATTTACATGGAAAGGACAGACAGAAGATAAAGGGCCTTTTGTTGAGCACCTAGCTGTTTATTCTGTTTAGTCCTTCAGCCTATTTATTTTGTGCTCCCATGTACTCCTTCAGAGCTACCCAGATCCCACCACTGCCTCAGCCTACCTTATTGCTCTCCAGCCTCCAGATACGTATGTGAGAGAACTTTTTGGCAGCTTGGAAAAGATTACCCACAGTTCCCAAGTCTTATTAATCTACTCCTTCCCCACACAGAATTGAGGTATTTTCCCCCTTATAAGCAGAGGGTAAAGGGATGTTTTCTTTGCTGCTGATGTGTGGCAGGGTGACGCAGCTGCTTCTGGCTGGAGGGAACAACCAAAACCTGCAAGGTCAACATTAATGTTTGAAAGCACAACTGGTTTCTGCACACACAAAGGCAACCTCAAAGAGCAACAGCAGAGCGGGGTCTAGTGCAAATAGCCAAAGATACAGTGCTGTGTGCAGCCAAGGGGCACTAAAACCTGGCAGGCCTTTGTTCTCCAACAACTCAAACAATCAAGATCTGACCTTATAGTCAGGTGCTTATAAACAGCCATACAACAGGCAAGTCAGGTGAGCTTTATAAAGCACCTGAGGGGGGGTGGAGGGGGAAAGAATTAACACATTAGTCTCGGTGATATTTCAGATTCCAGTGCCAGAAACTGATGGGGTACAGAAGAACCTTAGCTCCTGAAATACTTCCAGATGCTGACAAAGTTTATTTCCTTTCACTTTGTTTTAAAAATAATTTCTGAAATGCTCAAAACATAGGACTTACTGAGGGAATAATATGGTTGTTTTTTAAATGTATATACTAAAACAACATAGCCAAGAGCCCACATGTACTCAATACAACTATTTTTCTACGCACAAAACTTTAGAATTAGTTTTGGATCATATCGCACAGGTTGTTAAGCTAATTTACCTCACACCTCTGAAAGCAAGGAAAGACTCCACTATCATACTTACATAATAAACAGGACAGAAGTTCTATCAGTAGGGCAATACATGAACAATAAGTATTAATGATTAAAGGGAAAAGCAGCAATGCTGTGATAATTTAAGCCTGTATATTTTAGAAGAGATGGTAACACTTATAACAATGCCCCTACCAATATCAAAGGTGAGCTCTTTCCCTTACACTGTTTTCAGCTACAGGTCATCCTGTTTCAAAGGACAGCTACAGCAAAACCAGAAAAGATGAAGTGCACAGCAGCAAAGACAAGCCACGAAGAGATTAAGCTCAACAGGCTGGAGCCATTTCTTATGAAAATGAAGAAAATGATAACATAAGAGGCACATAAAGCAATGAATACCACAGTTAGGGGAGATCAGGTAGAAACTTTTCTATCTTAATAGCAGGAAAAGTGGGCACTTCTCTTTAACCTTCAGCAGGTCAAACAGATCTTTTTAACATACAACGAATAGCTCACCAGTGAAATCCACTATCACTGCCACTAACTGAGGCTAAGGACTCAACAAAAGTGAGAAAGGGGCTGGAGAGAAGTGAAGAATAGGTTTCTATCTAGAATGCCAGCACACAGAATCATCATCCCAAATTTCCGGGGGATGGTGGTGGGAGAGGAAACCTTCCATGGACGCATTACAATTTAACTCCCCTTTACAGGAGCTTCCTATAAAGGAGGCATTGGCTGTCACAGACAGCATGGCTGGACTGCACAATCTGATCTACCGTACCAGCTCCTGGGTATTTCCACAGCCTTTCATGAGGCTCCTTAGACGTTCAGAGAACAGGAAAAGCAAGTGAATGAAAAATGCCTCACCTTTCATGCAAGTCACATTTTAATCTTTCCAGGATCAATTTTAAGCAACAGAGAAGTTTAAGGTGAGATATAAGCTATTAATCTTCATGTTCATTTTACTACACATGGAAGCCTGATTATAAACGTGCATGAGCAATCTAATTATAGCCACTTCTGCCAGATGAATAAATCAGAATGCAGGTATGTTTTCTTACGTTATCATAAGAAAGACTTGAGAAAAGGTGATGGAGCACTTTAATGGTTATTTTCAGCACCACTACTGCTCTCCAGTTTCACTGGCTCCCCCTGGTGATCTTGCAGCAACAGACCCTCAGTAAAGAATTATTTTTTTTAAGTATTCCTCCTCTCCTTCATCTCTTCAGAAGTTAAGTCTACCAATTGGCAGTTTTTTTAACAAGTCGAGTTTCACTCCCGTTTTATATTGTTACCAGAACCCTTCACAAAAACTTGCAGATAAATTATACAAAGCATAGTCAGCCTTTTCATTTCCCAACTACAAAAACACTTTCCTCGCAATTACTCTTTACCTTAAATGTACTGAAAAAGTGAGCTGCTTTGGTTTTCAGAGGTCCAAGGTACCAGTACCTGAAAAAAGAACACAGATAGAGCTTCTAAGATATCCAAGGGTTGATACTGGGAAAGGGAGAAATCTTGCATAAAGTCAGAGCACAGAGACTTGTTTGCCACTGAAGTTAGTGCTCCCCTACAACCTTTAGCTTTGTGATACTGTAAGTGACATCCCTTTCCTGAGTTACAGATCACCAAAATGCAGTACACAATCTTCACTACAGGCAGCGTGACATTTCAGTAGCAGAATTTTACCTAGTTATGTGATACAACTGGGAATGATTTAAAGGTCTGTGGTCTAACAGCTGGTGGGATGCATCTCCACGACATGCAATAAAGAATGAGGTTAGAGGAAACAAACAAACAAAAATCAACAGCTTCAATGACAAAAGAACAGGGCCAGCAAACATCAATTTGTCCCAAAGGATTCCCAGATCAAAATCAGTGTTTTACAAAATAAAAATCCTGCCAGCCATAAAGCATTGTATAGAATCTAAAGATGTGACTATATTTAGGCAGACTTGGCACACACATTTTGATCATTGTCTTCCACCAAAGAAGGTCAACAAAACACATTAAACACCATCAGCTCAAGAGTACTGTAGATTTAAGCGTATCATTAACCACTAAGGCGTGCAACTGTCACACCACTCCCATCAAGTCGTGAAATTGTCTGTAAAATAATAAAACCTCAAAAACATGAAAGAGCACCATGTCTCCACCAGGACAGTGCTTAGCAGAGGGATAGCAAGACAAATTTCTGGAACTGGGGCTTATGGATTTACTCTCTTCATAGTAGGTGCCTTCTTTTAAGTATAAGATCAGTTGTACTGGAATATACCAAACATTCATTTAGCCCAATAACCCATCTCTGATAGGGACCAAAAGTCGATGCTTAGGGAAACGTTTAAAAACAGGACAAGCACACATGGTCCTTGTCCCAAGCACATTCTGAGCACCCATTCACTTGTGGCTGAAGTGCTTTCCAAGCTGGGCACATTTTCTGTGCATTTGAAAACATTCATGGAAGAGAATGAGGTTTGAAAATGTTCACGCTGCCCCAAGTACAAAAGGTGCTGTCATGCCTCCAGCACCGAGTCCAAAAGACTCTTACGAAAGAGAACTGCTGCAGGAAAAGATGTGAAGGATGACACTAGGCAAAAAACAGGGCATGCGGAGGAAGCCTAGTGAGAGTGCAGAGGGGAGAGAAGTGCACTTCCTTAATCCTGGGGCTGCAATCAGCAGGAGAGCCTGCAGCATAGCCAAGTCAGCACTTACACAAGCTACCAAGCATGTCCCTTGCTTCCCAGGGACAAACACCCTGGCCATTTACTGCATCTCCCCCACTCCATATCACCTCTCTACTCAAATATCTGCCAGTCAGACTCCAGAGGTCTTGCTACCTCTTGTTTCCTGACAAAGACAGCTCATTCCCAAAACTCATGGTATTTCCTTATAGCTGTGCAGCAAAGGCATGCGCTGCAATTCTTCCATAACAGTCTGAGAAGAGAACTGCTTAGGCCCTGCTGCTCCATCACCAGATAATGCTAGTCATTTGATACACAGACAGCGGCATATTAAATGGCCATTTGGAGAAAGCCCAACAATTATTAGTTTAGCATTCAGAGAACAGTCATCAGACAGCACGGTCCATGCCATTTCTGGCAGGAACTGAAGGGCATTTCTACTGCATCTGATGTCCCTTGTTGGAACTGAGTTGCAGAGTTTGCGCACGCCTTTTTATAGGCAACTGATGAAAACCAATGGCCAATTACTTTACTTAGACTTTACTCAAGGGAGAGCTTTTCCCACTGATACAATCTGAATAAAGTTTCAGAAGTGGGCACCATAAGGCAAGCAGAAAGTAAATACTTAAAAGAACAGGTCAGCACCAAATAAGTGTTTATTTCAAATGATAAAAATGCTGAAATGTCTTACACTCCCGTGTGTGTAATGTGAGACCTAACAAGAGTGGGTGCCTCTGCCTCTCAAATGCCTACACTCAAAAAAAGACTTCTTTACAAGAGTGGGTTATGTCTTTTTAGGCAACAGATGCTAAAAAAGGTACAGTTTCAAAAAACAGTATTTTCTTACTTGCTAACTTTAACTCCTGCATCTCTGTAAGATCCCCATCTTAAACCAGTCACTGCAAACACAGGCTGCTCCTTTTCTCCCTGTAAAGAAAAATAAACATTATGAAATTGCTGTCTTACCTTGTTTCCAACTTTGTTTTTTACAGCTAGAAAAAATATAATTTCTATATAGAAACTGATTTCTGATTAATCCCAGAAGTGAAATTTCACAGAAGAGGTACAATAAATAGCTAATAGCAATAAAACTAAGCAGAATTTAAGTGTTATACATTCCATCTGCTCCCAGAGAGGAATGTAAGAGGTGAAGTTTTGAAGAGGTTGATTGAGTCTGACTGCACACCCGGCAATAGCCATTTCATTTTGTGGGTATTGTCAGCCAAAAGCAAGGAGCTCTGCACAGTGACACTAAGTTCTTGCTGCAGAAATGTCCGTTCTACAACACAACAGAAAAATAATATTCAAAAACCATATGGGGCATAGTCAAATGTTTTCCCGTTTCACATTTTTCAGTTTGTAAAAGAAAGCTATTAACTCCACAATATATAAGAATGCATTAAATCAGCTGAGACAGCTATTGTTATCTCTCACCATTTCTACAGAAATATCGGTGTTAGTACATTTTGTATTCATCAATACTCTCTGAGCCTCAAAAAAAGATGCTCAGGCATTCCAGTTTAGTCTATCTGATGTCATAGCAGACAGCGGAGAAACAAGTGCCACCAGAACTGCTGATATCATAAACCAAAACTCATGACAGCATTACACAGAGGAAAAGCAGTCCATGTAAACAGAACAACATGAGAATAGGAAAATTTTAGGAATGTTGGGTGCCAAATAAGCAGACACTTTTACCTTGATCTGCAGGACATCAAGTGGAACTGTCTCTCCCTTCAAAATGGCCAATGTAGCATTAGTAATATGTCTGCAAAACAAACAGGAAAGAAGCAAAGGAAAACAAACAGGAAAGAAGGAAAAGATTAAGCTTTAAAATTACACTTTTTTTCAGCAAACCCCACTACGAGCCCAGGTGGGGCTTTTTTGCAGCAAACACAACAACCCCAGGGAAAGAACTCTGACAAAGTGCTGCACTTCCTTGAAATCAGAAACCAAACTGGGTGGCTGCAACACATGACAAAGCCTGCATTCTAACAAACAGCAAAAGACCTGAAAAGCAAAAGGAAATTCTCTGCCTAAGCTTTTCAGAGATTCCCCCTTCTTCAGCTAATCTGGCAGATCACATGCCAACTCTGTTACTTGCTGCTTTGGATACTTAACACACTAAGGACCCAAATCATGGTTTTATTCTATTGGTAGCAAGTATAACAATCTGGGAGAGAAGGGGATGGTCATGAGACTGGTCTCAATTCATGTGTCTAGGATTGAATTGCCTTAGTATGTTAATTTGTTTTGAAGTTTTTAATCAACATAAATCTACCTATCAGCAGCGCTCATGTGGTTTTGGTCTCTATTAAGTTGTGGACAGTAGCTAAGGCACTTTCTCATTTCAAGTCGTAAAGCGTGGCACTAAAGATTTTGTAACCAAATTGTTCAAGTTCATAAAGAAGTCTCTACGTTCAGACCTTGAAGCATATATTTCATTAAACCCCCTTCCTTGTTTTCAAATTTGGGTAAAATTTAAATTCTACACTGCTCACATTTCCAGTCTCTCAGCTGGACACGTTAAAAAAACCCAAAACCAAATGCAGTTTTCAGATCGAGCCCAATATTCATGTGAATCAGCAGGAGAAATTGCCTTTGGCTTCATCAGGCTTAGAATACTGAGACAGAGAAGGAAGCTGTTCTTCCCTCAGCCCTTCTTTTCTCCTAACTCTTATCTTTCTGTAAGACCTCTACAGGTCCTACACTCCAAAGGTAAGATCTAATAGTGCTGAAGGAACCAAAGCCCAAATATTTCTTTTTAAAATATCACTTCTTCACTTCTTAAGTCAGGTTCTGTTACTGGCGTGGGTTGTTAAGCAGCCTATTGACCAAATTCCTTTCAACTTCACCAATATGCTGCAGTCTCACCTGCACAGTTCATTACCTTGGGACAAGAAGATCACTCATTTCAAACAGCTTCTTTAGAACCCAAACATAAATTATTATTTTAATCTTAGCTGCTGATTACAGCCTTGTCCATCTTGCTGAGCTTCAAAGCACTCTGGCAGTTTTAATGAAGGATGTTATGCCAGTTGGCTCACGGATTTTACATATGATGGATACCAGCAAGGGTTCCGCAAAGAATAATGTTAATGAGTTACTGGGATAACCAGAGTGAACAGATTTCAGGAGAAATTGAAAAGAAATGAAGTGTGGGGAAAAGAAAGCTTAGTTAACTAGCCTTTTTACTTTAGAAGTGGACAAAACAAACTTACAACAAACTGAAATGCAGGCAACAAATACTGCCAGACTGGATCATATCCAGGATGCTGACAGACAAGATTCAGGTTGTTGGAGAGTTGCCAGCATCAGTCTCATCACAGGGATGCGCGAGAAACCCTGCAGAAGTCAGTAATGGGATCCAACCTTTCCCATATAGATATTCTTGTATGCCTTGCGTTGCAGGTGCTAACCAGGTTATGTGTGGACTGGTTTCCAGAATTCTTAAACTGGAGAAGGGACGGAATGAGGACTTTTTTTTTGTTTTATTTTGTCATATCCTTGCTATATCCTTGTCATATCCTTTCTGACTATTCCTAAGAGGCCTGATCCTTTTAAACCTTTTTTTTTTTTTGAAAACTCTGAGCATCACACGATCACAGAGAAATTAGCCACAGCAAATTATTTCATATTCTAATGATACATACATTTCCTTCTTTTAATTTTAGTCAGTTTTCGGAAGTCATTAACTCAGGCAAGAGAATCATCAGGCTCTGCCCAGAGACTACCAAATTCTACGTAACATAGACGAAAAAGAAAAGTATCAAGCTACCAAGAAGCACTGCTCCTTGAAAACAAACAAAAAAAAGCCCCCTTTCAGAAACATGTAATACGTACTGGACTTGGTTCGTGCTCTCAGGGTAGAGCGTGTGGCTCAGAGTGCAAGTCTTCCCAAGAGGTATGAATCCTATAGGAATCTTACTGAAGACAGCCTGGACACATGAGGAGAGTAAATGAACATTTGCATCAGCTGAAGGAAGCTTCCTGTGTGGAGATCACAGCTGTGTCTGATATCACCCCTTTGGCACTAAGCAGCCAGGCACTTCCTTAAATGAGGCAGTAATACATAATGACTCAGAACATGGCATCCGAATGTGTGAACCCACCCCTGCCAACTGGGTACAAAGGAGCTCCCTGTAATCATTAAGAGCATTGTTACATGCAGGTTGGCAGCCATGTCCTAACTAATGCATGGATTCTGTCAGCAATCTGCCATCTTTCTTAATATTGACAGCGGCATCACAAGCTCTGAATCTCATTTACCATTGGAGAAATCCCCCTCTGATAGTGTAACCTTGCATGGCAAAGAGATTTTCTCAGTTAAGGAAAGGAAATTAATTGATTCCTCTGGCATCCAAATCATGAAGCAGCAGAAGGTCTAATTTTTGGAAGTCATTGACCGTGTTATTTTTCTATACCACAGTTCAGCAAAAGGGCTTGTTGAAGGAGCAAGTTATTACACTATACCTCATAATAAACTGTGCTTCTTGAAGCGTGTCAGCAAATCAATGTAAACTACCATATATCACAATGTACCATCTCCCTGCTGGGCACTGCTACTAGCAGTGCCATGATACTGCAAATCCGCACCAACTAAATAATACCCCTCTCACTTCATGCCCACCTGCTCTCCCTTGCTATCTCTGTGTCACCTGCAAGTCTTAACGCATCTCAAACACCCTTCTCTCATTTTCTTCAGAATTGTTTTACAGTGTGCAGACCACAGGCTATTTGCAGCTCATGCAGTCACGCTCTGCTCCCCAGGCTGCTAGGAACAGCGTTTCTGGAACACCTTGCACAGGCTTTTCTTATCCAGGCAACAGTGGTATGACATACCCAAGTAAAAAGGGAAGCAGAGCACAGAGTGAGGGAGCTGAACTGCAGATCTCTACCCCTAGGACAGAGTGATATGAAGGACAAGAATTCCCTGGCCAAAGACAAAGTGATGCAGTGGCAATACTACCATGCAGTATTCCACCCGAAATAGTGCCAGATGCAGAATTTTCTACGCTACTGCTAATCAAACCAAGCTACATCAAGATAATAAGTCAAAAAATAGAGAAGAAAAACTAGCCAGTAAAGCATCTAAAACTCTTCTTCCAGTATCTTTAGATTATAGAGGTCTCGGGGACCAACTGTAATAATATTAAATTTTAAAAATTGATGTCTCAGAATTGATACAGCCAGTGCCACTTTAAAAATACTGGCTTGGTTGCAGAGTTTCTCTTGTCACATTCAGACAAAGCAACTGCCTAAACAGATACAATTCTAGCTGCCAAGGATATCATCATAATCTTGTCTGGATCATTTAATTGAGTTTTTGCCAGCTCCTGCCAGAAGGTTTTGAGAACAATGATTCCCTCCTTTCTTCAATAACACTGTCCTCCCTCTTTAGAAAGAAAAATCTCTCTCATTTCCATTTGGAGCGATCCACCTTGAGAGGTTAAAATTTGCTTTCTGCAGCCATCTGCATAGGTAGGTATTCACTGCTTGAAAAAATGGCAAAGCAATCATAAAGCAATAGGAGCATGGCCATAACTGAATTCGGTTTCAAGCCTGTACAAATACAAGAAAAACATGTACTTTTGCCCGATGCTTCTGCCAAACAAAGCAGTACACAGCTGGTCCATGGGTCTTTGAAAGTTGTGCATTTGGCTTCTCCACAATCCCTGCTCTGACGCTGGAAACTTCCCAAAGCCGTGGTTTGGGAGCCATTGCACTCCCTGAGAAAGGGAATGAAGAACAACAGGCAGAATTGCAGGAGACTAGCATGGCTGACTTATTATGCAGCACACTGGCTCCAGATTAGTAAGCAACATATCTGTAGAAGATAGCTGAAGCCAAGAGATCACAGCGGATGCACAAGACACTTCCTCTTCGAAATAAACAAAATTTAAAAAATGACACTTCCTTACTTCATCTGCTCTGCGGAGAAGTCCAGTTATGACCTGAAAAACATGGGAAATGCTCAGCTCTGAGAATTTTATTTTTCAATTACAGTAGAAAGCTACAAAATTCATACCCACATTTACTCTTTGGAAAAGATTTAAGGAGCAGCTACTTTTTTATGGAAGGTGCTACAGTTGCTTACATGGGAAAGAAGGCATGTTCAGTGTGCAAACATGGTGGAAATAGCAGGGTTATGAGTGCGCATGAGTATATGCTGGCGCCACAACCAATGCTAGTGTAAATGTTCTAACATTTGCATAATGCAAAAATAGCACTGGTCAGTGTGCAATTAACAGTAATCAAATCTAAGGCCAGGAGAAACTTGCAGATGTATTCTGACCACTTTCTCTGAGGGTCATTGCATTTCATTTAGCCATTGCCTTATGAAGCCAGTAGTTAGCATTCCAGGAAATGCTTTAATAAAATGCAGCCTTCCTTGAAAAATAGAGTATCCCCCAGTTCTGCTAGCATTTTGCTCCTGTCATTAATCATCTTGACAATAGGCATTTATTAAATACATACCACGCTTTGTTACCACTCCCACGTAATTTTTAAATTATTTGATTCCCACTTAGCAAAACATGCATTCCTCTTGGGGAGTACAGACAGGAATGAATTTTAAAAATTAAATCATTACAGCTACATTACACAGAAAGAAAAAGTTAGAATTATGTCTCCCCAAATAATTTTCTCATTCTAGAATAAAATTCTGGAAGATAGTTATGTCACACACTCTTTCTGCCCCCACTCCCATCATCACTTTCAAACTAATAACAACTAGCTGAGTTTTCTTATCCCCAGAAGATTATAACATTGACTGAAAATACAGATACTAAAATGGACAAATCTCTAGTAATAGGTGTTATGACGTTGCTACATTACACAGACTCAGTCTTCTCACCCCTCACTCTGACTATGATTCTCAATGAACCAGGACAAAGCTCCTGCAGTACCTCTTGCACTGTGCCATCTCCTCCTGCAATAATGATCAGATCTGTGTTTTCCATCAATTCCAGCAGCTTTTTTGCTTGTCCCTCATAATCAGTCTGAAGAAACAGAAATCCAAACATGAGAACTCAAGTGACTGTTTCTAGGATTTCTCTTCTACAGAAAAAAAAAGAATCATCTATCCATTTGCTTAATAGTTACTCTCATATAGGCACACAGTACTGTATATTACTTACATTCACTGAAATTTTTTCAACTTATGAAACAAGTCTGCTGCCTAATACAATATGTGCAAGCAAACACACACGCACAAAGGCTAAATGAAATATCAGAGTAAATCTTATTCAACAGATCTAGAATATCACAGCAATAATCATATTTCCAGGTAGTTTTACACTGAAGCAAAACCACAAGCAAACCATGCTCCTGCAGAAAAAGTCCCAAGATCTTTAGCAGCCAAAGTGCTCAAGTGTGTCTCCTGAAACAGAGAACCAGCTACATAAAAGGCTACTGCCCGACAGCAAGCTGTTGCTGGCAGCTTTAGCAGTAGAGAGTACACTGACTTTCTAAACCATCAAAACCGTTTTCTGCAAAATGAACGTCTTTTACAGGGACATCTCAGCCTCAGTTACTGGCCCAGCCCTGTTTTGCTAACTTGTCAGGTCTGAAGCTACACAGCGTCAGGTTTAAGTTTTGCAAAATAATTTTTTGTCTTATGGTGAGACTATGTATTTTCAATGATCAGAGAGAGAGGCATTTCAACACTAAACCTTGTGAAAAAGACTCCAAGACAGAAAGACACATATTAGAGTACTTCACTGCTGGGACATACTGACTATTAAACAATCGACATATCACAGACTCAAAAACCTCCAAAAAGATCAGAATCCCTTCATATTTATTTTTTCTTCTCTTTCCAAAGAAAACCTCTCTGCTAATTCACACCATTTAGAGCTCCGTGTTCTGCTTTTGTGATGGGATTGTTGAATTATTTGGGGATACACTGAGATATTTTCAGTGTAAAAATAAAAGGTTATTTTTAACTAATCTGAACAGTTCCGCTGCACATCAAAGTTCCTCACTTTTGAATTCTGCAAGTTCAGGCAGAATTGACAATTTCAACAGCGATGGGAACGCACCAGTAGCCAGCACTCAAATATTTAGAGAGTTTTCTCTCAAACATGAATTATAGAACGGCTGCTTTAGACAGACAGACAAGCACATGTAGTACTTCAGCTGAAAATTAAAAAACAGTACACAGTTTGTAAATTAACTGTGAATTAAAAAGATAAAGTACCAGCTTAATATCTCAGTATTTATTTCTTCTCACGAGATGTCTACAGGACAACTGCAAATTTCAAATACATCCAGAACTGAATTTCAATTCAAGAGGACAAATCAGAGCAGACAACGTACCTATATTAACAGTTCTTACCTTAACGACAGTCACATCCAAGCCAGATAAGTGCAAAATTGGAGCAGCATTCTTTTCAAAAAGGTTCCTGGCTTTGCTAGAAAAAAACAGAGTAAAAACTATTTCATTAGTCTGGTGGCTAAAAAAAAATAAAAAGGAAAGAAACAAATGAATAACAAGAAGAAATCTACTTAAAAACAGAGCATACAATCTACACAATCAGTCACTCAACCTGCCAGTCAGGAAAGATGAGATTTCATTTGGTTCAAATGTATTACATTTCTAGACTCATATCTCAGATGTCAGCTTCTTGTTGCAGTTTTAATAAATGCAGAAGAGGTTATCTAGCTTTCTCCAAAAATAATTAAAAGAAAAAAACAAAACAAGATCTCCAGAAAGAAATTTATTAGAAAATTAATGACTTACAGAGCACCAGGCTTTAAGTCTACAAAGAAGGCCATTTAGGTTTTCAGAAACTTTTTTTTTAAAAATACTTACTGTTACATATTATTAAATAAGTTTAGAGCAAAATTTTACCTGACTTTCTCTTGTTATAGGACTCATGCATTTTCTGCCTGTAACTGCATAATAAAATAATTATGCCATTAACTATAAATTGCTTACAAGTAGAAACATGAGACTAGAAGTAAGAGACTTAATTTATTAACACTTTGCATTTTCCAGTCAATGGAACACCACCAATTGGTGTTTTGAACAAAAGCACCTAAGCCCAAGCACTTCCATGTCAGATATGTAATTCCTTTCATACTGTTACTCCCCATCCCTCCCCAAGATGCAACTGATATGAAGCTTAGCTGATCAGCAGAAACAAGACACACATCATATCCAAGATAACTGTTTTTCTGCTAATAAGTATGCAAAAATAGCAGCTGACCTCTTCTAGGAGTCTTGCTCTGAGCCCATATTTAGCCTCTCAGTTTGTGGGCACATCCCTTTCAAGGACAGGTTCCCACAGGAGTAAGATCACTGTTGGCTAACTTCAAGTCCTGAAGCAATCAAGGTCAGCTCTTATTTCTATAGTTTTTGAGGATGGAAATATATCACATACAATAGTGTGGAAGGAATACAAAGGAATTCCACATACAAAGGAATGACAAAGGCCGAAACACAGGATAAAAGAAAAATTAAAAATATACATACGTTTAGAAATCATTTTTTCAACTCAAGCATCTAGTTCTATTTCTCATCCCAGGATTTTTGGTGAAATAAAGTTTGGCATAGTTACATAGCACCAGCTTGGCATCAGAGGGAGGCAAAAATGAGCTCAAAAATCTGGCTGGCTTTTATAGCGGATGGTAGAGCAAAAATATAGAAAGAGTGCCTCACATACGAGTGGAAGGAAGGGGCAATTTTACCCTTTGCAAGCTGCTGGGTTGAGGAACACTGTTGCTTTCTTCAATGGCATACTGGAAGGGATCAGCTGGTTGCCAAAAGCCTAAGTGAGATAAAAAGAGCAGAGTTCAGTTTATCTTTTAAGCGCATTGGTAAAACAGTTCAAAATAATGCACCTCTACAAATGTCAATGGGTTTTCAAGCCTCATAACATTCAAATGACTTTGATCTTCAGCCATTGTACAGGTCTCTATTCAAAGACCTGCACTCTTAGCAACAGCTCACACCACTGTCACAAGTACTTTTTAGCTCATTTTAACAATTCCACCACCATTTCGTTTTTGTCAGTCTCTGGTTTTCTGCCATGGGCAGAGATCCAGGGAACTATCCTTGACTCCAAGGTTACTTGATTTTCCTTCCTTATGTAATTCTCATACAGGCAGAAAGAAGCCTGCCACCTTCTTTCTGCATCTTTTTCCACTTCTGTCCTTCATTTCTTATCTCTTCTGCTCATTTTTGTATTTTCTATGCTTAAGTTTTTGAAGATATGAAAGATAATCACCAGAGAATTTGCCCTGACCTATAAGCAAGTTCACTGTTTCTCAGACACTTTTTCTTCCTCATGTCTCCCTATAAAAATCACTAAATTCCTCTTCAACTTTTGATCCAATTCTGAATAGGTCCCTCGATTTTAAATTCTTTGAGAGTTACTCCATACAGCCTCTTTTAGCCTACTTCCATAGCTTTTCAGCACAGGAGAAGCAAGAAAAGGCAGAGCTTCCACGCATGTTACTTCCCACTCTGCAAAACTCTTTTAGCTCACCTAAAGGCATCCTCACTACCACACCAAATCAAACATATTCAGTAGTACCATCCAGAAGCCCCAGAAATAAAGTAGGAACAAGAGACTACTGTGCTGAACACAAGACACAATCAACTGTCCCTGTTTTTTTTTCCCCTTTATCTTGAAAGATAATCCCCCCGCAGGAATTTTTATATTGAAGAAGATGGACACCATACACAAAGCACAGCAGATTTTAGCGAACATTAGTTGTTTAAATTTATAATTAATTCCACTTGCCAACTTTGCTTGAGAAACCTCAATTAAAAGAAGTGTGCAGCTGGCTATGTTGCTTAAAACATTGAAATTTCTTCTTCAAGAAAGGAAAAGGATGAGAGAAGTTGCTGAGAGTAAAGGAATCTTCAAAGAAAAGGAAACCAATCAATAGCTCTTAAGCTTTACTCAAAAATCTGCTGGAAAACAGACAAACGTATTTTATTGTAATTGTTGGGTGGGAATTGTGAAATATAGGGGACCTCTAGCATGTTACAGCTGTTAGAAACAATTAATTATTTGCTTGGGGGGCACAATGTGATGTATTTGCTTGCTCTAAACAACCTAACAAGGCTCATAAAGAATTTATGAGTAGTGACATAATCACTTCTTTATGTAATATACTTAGACATTCATGTTACATACAGGGGCATTTCTAAAGCAAATGCTGATTTTTAAGACAGGAAATAAAAAAATAATAATGCAACATTCTAGAAGTCTTTTTTTTCACAGTACAACATAAGGAAAGACAACTTAAAGCCACACATTAAAAATGGTTATTAAATATATATATGAAGGTATAATTTAGGAAAGTCAATGCCTTTTTCACTTCCTCATCAAATGCACACTTCCAGCTATTGCATTTCTGGACTTCTAAGATGACAATCACTATTTTGCAACTATGAAAAACCCTTCATATAAAGGCTTTATAATGCTTTATGAATACCAACAGAGAAACTACATTCCTTTACAGAAAACTATCCCTGCTTCACAAAGCAAATTGTTTGCCAGCTAAACAGGACCTCTTTAATGCATGCTCAGAGCTCAGTAACAAAAAGGTCAATCAGCGAGACCACATTTGCAAAGGAAGTCCACAGCCAGCTGACACTGACTTGTTCCAGAGAAGGAGGTGTAAAAGGTTTAAAATATGATAAATGGGTTCTTTATTATAGAATCTTTCTATGATCATTTGCCACCCCAAGGCTGTCATCATAAACTGATATTTAAATTCAGATATGCACGGTGGAGTCTTTGCATGAAATACTGCTGTAGTGGATACTTTGGCAGGAAGGTGAGCGCCTCATCAATTTGGTATTGTAACAGGCTTAAAAACTTAAAAATCTGATATAAAAATAATAGGGAAACCCCCCACTTCTCTAAGACTAAACTTTTTCTTGGGTGAGTCTGCCTCTTTTTTTTCCCAATACTTATACAGCACTATAAACACAAGTAGCATTTTTCAAACAATCACAGATTGTTGTTATTCTGAAGAACCTATCAGACATTTAATGCCTTACTGCTGTATTGCTGTGTGTTTTCAAGCAGTATTTGGCACTGACACATCAGTGAGAATGGAAATTACAGCAAGAGTTGATTACTAGGCTTTCTGGTTCACTCCTTTCTAATGCAGGAGTCTTCCGCAGGATATTCTCCCAGGCTTTAACCACTGAAATTGTAGAAAGCTCTATGGACAGTGCTTTTGCACTTTCATTTACAAGAATAAGCCATAATGGAATAGATCCCATCACTTAATGACTGGAATTAAGAAACAGGAAAGTCAGAATTTCCACAAGAGAACTATCTTCTTGTACCAGTCTTTCCTTAGCAGTTACACCTTTTTGACAGCATACACACTTAGGTCTTTTAACCTCTCCTTATATATCATGTCATCAGCGCCTTTTTAAAAAAAAATTTAATTTGGTCAGCGTGCTTCAAATACTGAGGTATTAACTGCTATTTTTGGCGATATAAAAAACTTCTATCACTTTGACATTATGCAGTAAAAATGAATATTGAAAACATAAAAATCAAGAACAACTGATACTATGAGTTGGAAATGCATTTGACTCTGAAGCTATAAATATGATTTATGAAAGCATTATTTTCAGGGAAAGATTTTTCTTATTCTTTCATGAGACTTGAGCTCCATTACATCTATTATGGCATGAAGTTTCATTGCCCAAATCAAGGTGCTGTGAATATCTTTCCCTCAACAGCAGGCAGGCTAAAATTGGGATTATTCAGGTGCACCACAGAAGCAGTGTAACCTCAAGGAAAGTTCTTTAATGAGAAAAATGATTTTCACCACTCTTCTCAGGCCCCAGTGCGTAGCAATGATGGGAGCAGTGTCACACCCTGCAAAATCTCTAAGATCTGGCATGGAGAAGCAGGTTTAGAATAAACTTTATTTGTGGGAGGTAGAAAGACTCTTAAAATTCTACACCACACCACTGAGGTAATCAGAGCCAGTAAGCAGTACCTGTGCAGTGATGTAATCCATGGGCAACAGCACTTGAAAGCACCCACGCAAGACTGCTTATTAAGGACAAGATTTCTTTATTGGAATACTACAGTATGAGAATTTGTTCATTGCTGGTTGCCCATGCAGACCACAAACTACAAAATGCAACAGTCAATATACTCAGCCAGTAACTACCCCTTTCTCTCTGAATACCAGCTTTCTTGTCAGTGATCACCAAACCGGTTGTCTCCATTAAGTTCCCAGTACACGAGTCTCAAAAACACTTGGTCAGTCATCACACTTAGTATCCTCGATAAAGGCACTCAGGCTCAAATAGACAAGGGCAAGGTCTCTCCAGCCAAGCACTAACATGAAGCAGTTTGCACTGCTTCTGCCTAGACTACACCCGTCGTGGTGGATCTGAGATTTCAGCCTCCTATCTTATCAACAAATCATCTTCCCACCAGAACTTTACAGACGCGGAGTAATTACACCCGCAGAAATGGAGGTCTGGGTAGCTACAGCAGTAACTAAGATTACCCCAACGATAACACTGCACCGTGCATCGCAACAGCAGTCAGGGCACGAAAGCTACAGTACCCCGGCTGCAGGCTGGAGGCCTCGTCCACCCTTTGGCACTTTAGCACAGATGGCATCATTACAAGGCTTGTCACGTAGAGAGGGCCCGCTGGGAAAATCTCAGGAGCCCTGCACAACCAAGATAAGAGGGAGATTTTAATCTAATTTTATCACTTTAAATGGTATTACCTGGGCTTCTTGGCATGCAGCTCTTCGTAGCAGGTTATCGCTATTAGGTAAGACAGAGAAGAGAGTCGACATTAGGTTGTGTAAGTTTAAAACAATTTGTTCATTTTTAAAATGTAGGTACATACCGTTTTTACACAGACTTTGACAGCACTAAAATAAAAAAATACAGGTTCTTTAAGACCTATTTAACACATTTTAAGGATGAAACACACCCATTTAAGCATACATGTGTAATTTTTTTCTGCATATGCACACAAACACCCTTTCTATAGTAAAGAAAAGCAGAAAACAAAGACCAGGATGCCAAGTGTGCTGAGATTACATAAGCTATGAGACACTGTATAACTGTGATTTATTTTTAAATTGCTACATAACTGTAATCCAGATCTAAGGTGTGGGTTTTTTCAATGTTAATACTACCTGTTATTTACTGAAGGTACTTACCATTCTGGCAGTATAGAAGGGATTAAGGGTAGACTTAAGTGTAACTTCCATGGACTTAAATCTTTGTGCATTATAATTGCGAACTCCCTTCTCTGTCAGTTTGTAAGCCGAACGCATGTTAGTGCAGCACCTACCACCGACCTAGGTCTGAGCATGGCCTAAAGCAGTAACTCAGAGAAGTGAAAATCACTCAACTCACTGAAGTGAAGTTTAAAAACAAAGAAGAAAATACCAGTATTAGATATGTAACTGACGGTCATTTCAGAAATAAATTCCAGACTAATCCTTGTGCTTGTCATTGGTGACAGACAGCATTAGCAAGGCAGCAAGCAGGGTATAGCTGGCAAGCAAACTGGAGACAGAGCTACTGAGTGACGAACAAAATTCTGCTCTTCTCCAGACCAAAAAATGCCCTATTGGCCCTGGCAGACAAAATGGGGAGCCCTGTTCTGCAGTGCCCGAAGTCTCACCTGTCGTCTAGATACCAGACACTCCCCCTCCTTGCTAAAACTAAAAAACTCCTTCAGCTTTCCATTGCCAATACCTGGCAAGACAGTATATTATTGTCTTAAAAATATCAAGTACAAAGAAACCCTCAATTATAGTCAGCATACCAAAATGAATACACTTCACCAATTAAAAGGATTCAAGGCCAACCATGAAAAACAAGTGACTAGGAAAGCAGCACATTCCTGCCACAAAGTGTGGCTCAAATCCTTTTGAGCCACATCCTGCAATGGAAATGGCAAAAGAGAAGACAAGGCTTTGGTCAGACCTCTGGACCCAAACACGAGTGCAATCTATTCAATTCCTTGAGTTTACAGTATTTATCTGTCACCGGAGCTATATAAGCTGCTCTTTTCGGTGTCACCAAAAGATGCTGCAATGCCATAAAAGGAGAAGTAGGGTGAATTCAGGAGAGATATAAAGTTGGGTTCTGAGAAAATAACTCTACAGCAAAAAAGCCACAAATTTATTCCTGGTAATAATAAAAAGACAAAGGAAGAATTCAAGCATGGAAAAAGAAAATATGTGAATAATACCTCACCAGGATAACAAGTAACTGGAATGTCTAAAAAAAATTTCCTCAAGGGCATGCTTTTAACTGTCATGTTTGCTCCTTAAAACCAAAGGAATAAGTCATTTGCATTAGGCACCTGAAATACTATTTAGAAGAGCGACAGACTTGTTTTTGATTGCAGTAATATAATGAAAGCCACCAGTTAAAATAACTGTCTCTGAAAAGGTTTGTGTTCCAAGCTAAACAACATTGTCACAGCTAATTCCGGTTCAGTCAAGATAGCATGACAGGCTAAGTCCGCGCTGCGCTGCTGAGGGCACGAGCCCTCATATAGGGACTTCTTTTCCCCTCTGTGACTATGTGTGGCCAGAGCAAACACAAAGCAATTGCAATTTCAAGACGTAAAGTTCACATATTATGGGATATCAAGAAAACCCCACTATCAAATGATGGCTGCACAGTTGATGTACTTGAGAGTTGCTGTCCTAACCTTATTAACAAAGTCTAGTCAAATCCATGTTATCTGTTTACTTCACATTGATGCTCTTTTGTTCAGAAGTCAAGCCGTGTCACATCGTCAGCCACCATGTTTTCCTGGTGCCCGCAACCTTATGCTGCAGTGTTAATCGCCTTTAAAATGAAGTCCTCTGCAGGTCATACCAATTAATAAATACAGCTAGAAAAATGCTAAAAATAGCAAAAAGGTAACTTCTTGAAGTCTTCTGTCTCGGTACGTATTAGGTTATCAAAATATGGCTGTGTACCAGCTTCCAGAGAAGAGATTTTAATAATAAACATGTTTGTTGATTTTTTGTACTTTATTGACTAATATTATGTACTAACAAAGCCTTTTCAACAACACTCAAATATGAGCAGGTGGAGGCTGAGGGAAATTGCTACACTGCCTTAAAGAACACACAGAGATTCCTTCTGACTTGCACCATATCCACAGCAAACTAAAAATCAATTTTTACTTTACGTTTCCCTTAAGGGCTTACAGACACAACTCGGGCCTTAAACTAAAACAGACGTGCAGTGTTGCATCTGCTGGCCAACCCAGGGCTGCCTTCCCGCTGTGAGAATTAAGCATCACACAGCTTACAACTCGGCCAGCTTGCTTAAGCAGTAAAAAACTGAGACAGAAAGGAACGAGCAGCAGCAGTGGGGTCTGGAAGAAAGAGGATGCCCTGACCTGAACCCACGGACAGAACTTTGACTGGTTTGACAAAGATATCAGTCAATCCAGCAAGGCTGGCAGCCACTGCAGAGCAGACTCTTTGGAGAAGAGAGCAGGCTTATGCCAAAGCAAGGAACCAACACAGAAAGAAAGGAGGAGCAACTGTCCAGAGCTCACCACGCACCAGCCGTGTCAGGCTGCCCGAACACAGCGGGCTGTCAGAGCACAACGTCCGTATGCCCCGCTGGGACAGGGGCTGTTCTGATTTGTCTGCAACATCCCCGGCGCAGGACTGGTGGCCACTGCTCCTGTCCTAAGCGTTTTCAGCTAGAATAGGGAATTAACACCCTTACATATAAGCACACAGATCCACACAATTCAGTACATATGCTCCTCCAGCTGAGACTGCATCCTCTGCCCAAATGCCAGCAGAGGCCAGGGCTGAAAGGACGGTTCCCACGATGAAAAGTCAGCCAGGGCAGCAATGAACCCAGCAAGGAGAAGTCAGCAAACTCGAACCAAAGAAGCTGTTTGAGGCCCACAGTTGCAGCAAGGGTAAGCTGTTGTGTTAGAGCCAACCAAAGCAACTCCCTTAAAATTAATTATACTACAAATTTATAAGGAAGCTCAGGTGTGAGATCCCATTTCAAAAAGGGTTATCAGCATTAAATCTAAGACTATTAAGTACATTAAAGCAAGAAGCAGCCTAAAAACTCTCCAGCTCAGTGTCTGCATCAAAACACAGAGTTTTGCAAGGAGAAACTTTACCAAAGCTGTGCCCATAGGATCAGTCCTCAAGAGCTATAACAGAACTCCTAAAAGAGATTTTATCTTAGAGCCTTTTGGCTGCTTCCAATACAGCAAGAGCACAGCATCTTCTTTGCTGGATATTAGCATTTACTTCCAGCTTGGCTTTGGAAGGGCATGAAAGACAAATCTTAATTTGCATCAGCTTTACCCAAGACTCAGAATTTACACTTGTTTTTTTTGACAAAGTTTTGATGAAATAAAGTCAGCCACTCAGGAATTATACGCAGAAAGGTGACAAAGTGAGTTATCAGTTGGCAAACATGCAGAGACTAACATTCAAATTATAGATAACAATAATACTCAGATTACTGGCAAGCAGTCAAAGGCCCAGATGCCTTGCCAGCATTTTCTATGGAGAAAGTCAATACTTTAACATATACAGAGTAAAACTGAGTATCTGAGGAGTCCACTGCTTCAGTACAACATAGAGGGTCCCCGATCTGACAAAGTGATGATCACTTACCCACTGACACCACTGTAACAGTCTGGCCAAATCTGACAATCAGTTAAACTGATGTCCATTATGCCAGAGATTAAATTTCTGCTGATTTGACCTAGCTGGTGACTCACTGCACCACCTGGACATATAAAGAACAGCAGCAGCAGCTCAATTCAGGAGAGGCGACCCAGGACATAAAGGTGAGGGGGGCTTCCAAACTTGGCAGAAATTTTAAAACAATCATATGGTATCTTTACTTTATCTGTAATCAACCTCATGTGTGTATGTTAAACAGAAGTATGCTACTGTGTGTGAGCACATATCTGACAATCTGCATACCCTCTAAGCTTTGATCTAGTATATTAAATTCAGCATCCCTCATACCTGTAGTATGATACTAATACATAAAATCCAGCAATCCAGAGAAATTAAAGGGAAACAACCTCACATGTGACAACACTGAGCGCTCCTCCTACTTCTCCAATACTACAAGGGTGTTTGCTATCCCAAGTGCAAGACAACAGGTTTTGAAAACATATTCTTTTATGAGAAACAAAGGAACTTTAAGGCTCACTTAAGTTTTGTAAGAATAGCTATAGGGTTTTAGTTAACAGTAGTTCAACCAGACATAATGCCTAACATTTTACACACAAAAAACCTTTGCCACCTCCTGATCTATGTCTCTTTTGAAGAGGCACCTTCTGTTATATTACATACTTATAAGGGCTGAATCACTAATGGGGGATGGGGAATCAGCACAAGGTTTCCTCTTTACTCTTCCCGCTCATCCAAAAACCCCTTACTGTTAGATCAGTCAGTATTTGAACAAAGACCTCCAAAGATGAAAGGCTAACACACCTATCCAGAAACTAAATGCTGCATGAAGAAAGTATCATACAAGACTGGGCTAAGAAGCTCCTCGACCTTTGCAGTTCTCGTCATCCACAACCTTTAGAAGAACTTGGCAATGAACCGTTACACTCCAGTGCCCCTCTTTCCTCAACAGCCCAAGGAGCACAAGGGCGTCCACATCAGACCCCACAGCACAGTCTGCAGGGTGCAGGAGGGGGACACCCGGGTCCATTTCCAGGCAGGGAAGAGGCACAGGGGACAACTCTGGAAAAGGTAACATTCTTCCTGTCCATATTTGTCCACGTAGCGTCCTCCAAAGTCTTAAGGAAGTAGTCCAGAGCTCTTCTGTCCCTATGGGCACATAGAGACTGACTATAGAAGAGTTGCCATTTATTAGCAGGACAGATTTTTATTTACAATGGCTCCACTTAATGCAGGCATCATAGCTTCTGCATCCAAAAGAAGAATGAACCTTGAAAAGTCAAAAAAGCAAATTATCTTCTCCTTGCAAGAGAAATATCTTAGAAAATCCATGAGGATGCAAAAGCCAAGAAGACGGATGCAGGACGGGAAAAAAAAAAACTTTCTTCAGCTGCAAATAAATGAGCAACATCTCAGACAGCTAATTCCAAGAAGTCAGAGGCTAATCTGAACTGATGCTGTGCTAAAGCAAGCCCCTTCGTCAGAAATTCCAGTGATGCCAGAAACCGAAGCACAAGACTTCGCTAAACCTTTAATCTGTTCTAAACAGGCAAATATAAGTCTAGTCAAGTATACCTCATGCATAGTAATTTAGCCCCTGATGCTGATAACAGCAAGTCTCACAGGCAACATAGCCCTCATTAATCTCTTCAAGTGTTGCCTGCAGCAGTTTGTGCATGGGGCAAAAGGCACCTCTCATGCTCCCCAGCATAACTGGTACAYAAACAAAAAAACTAGGGAGAGAGAATGTACGAAAAAAAACGCACCAAAAGCCATTACCACATTTGGAGGCAAAACAGAAGCTGCAGAGAGGGATCCCGGCCTACTCCCTGCTGTCCAGCAGCCACAAGGTAGGGCCTTCCCTGTGCACAGAGTACCATGAAAGGGCTGCTGAGACCACCTTTGAATTTTTACACTCTTGCCATCAGGTTCTTCTGTCACTCCTCATTTTTCTATTCCCTGGCTAAAATAATCCTCCGCAAAGATCAAGAAATGGCTAAACCGTTGTCACTTTTTCCAAACAGTATTTAAATCTCTGAAAGCGGTACTTTACAGCTGTGCTTCAGTCTACATCAAAGTCACACAGAGCTGTTTGTCATCACATGATTTCCCACCTTGCATTTCCAGTGTCTGGTAAGGAAATGCTGTATTTTCCCTTATGGATAAAAGGGGAGATTGAACAATGGGATGGGTAAACATTTTTTTTTCCCCACTACATCATCTGGGTTAAAGTACTGTGTCTACACCCGGCGCAAATAACCTCTGAGCACTGAAATTTAGACACCAARAGTTCCCTTTTTGTTTGTTTGCCTTTCATATTTTCCTCCTTATTCACCACCATATCACCTACAGTACACTTCACATTCTCCGTGATCATAACGTGTTGGTTTTCACAGGTACTGCACAGGAAAGGAATACATCCGAAACCAACATTACATACACGCATGAATTCCCAGAAACCACAGACATAAAGGTGAGACTGGTTGTGTCTGACGCTGCTCCTAGGCCTCCTCAAGTGCCCGCTCTCCATATGCACAAGGAGCAGATTTCGTCTTTTTCTTAATGCTCTATTTCAGTAGCTCTCTATAGTACCCAGGCCTGACATGCACTTTGCTGTCATTAGTATTTGTGGCAACAGAAGACAAGTGGAGGCCACTTACGTAAGCAGGGTACTTGGGAAGGTCACAGGCTGCTCTGCCCCGTCAGCCAGCCCCTCATATGAATGCCACTGAGCAATTTCTTCCTCCTCATTTTGTACATTAAGCTTATTCTTTTGGCTAAGAGGTATCTAGAATGATAGGACTCCAAATAATTACTCATTTACATTTTGCTATTTTTTCTGAATTCAAAGTTCAAGTTGTCAGAGGGAAAAGTGGAATGTAAGCTCAAGGATCCACTGACATTACATGAAGGCACCAAAAAAAAACCCCAACCTGTTTAGCACAAATATTTCTGCTTACAACATGGCAGCATAGAATCACAGAATAGTTTGGATTGGAAGGGACCTTTCAAGGTCATCTAGTCCAACTCCCCTGCCGTGGGCAGGGACATCTTCAACTAGATCAGGTTGCTCAGAGCCCCGTCCAACCTGACCTTGAATGTTTCCAGGGATGGGGCATCCACCACCTCTCTGGGCAACCTGTGCCAGTCCTTCACCACCCTCACTGTAAAAAAATTTCTTCCTTATATCTAGTCAAAATTTACCCTCTTTCAGTTTAAAACCATTCCCCCTTGTCCTGTTGCAACAGGCCCTGCTAAGGGGCATCTTTTTTATAAGCCCCCTTTCAGTACTGAAAGGCTGCAATAAGGTCTCCCTGAAGCCTTCTCTTCTCCAGGCTGAACAACCCCAAATCTCTCAGCCTTTCTTCCGCATACTATATACTTCTCTTCTGTCTGTTGGTCCATGTAGGCATACGCATGAAACCGTGACCTTGTAACCACCACTTTCACACAGTTACTCTCCATCTTACCACAGCCTGCCCCACAATTAGCAATTCCAAGGAAAAAAGTGTGGAGCGAGAGGTTTTTTTGCTGCTTGCCCTGCAGTCAACCGAGCCTTAGTGCTTCACGTAAGAAGTAAGCAACTAAAGCAGATGTACCATTCAAAACAAAGACTGATTTAATGCAAAAGTCCCTAGGCAAAAGGAAGTAAAGAAGGAAACTGTAACAAACAACATAAACAGATTTATTTTCCTAAGTTTTCCACCGAGGCTTTGGCAGCATTTTAACGTAAGCAGAAAAGAACACTGCTAAAATCATGACTTAACAATTAAAAAGACATTAAGACAGTAACAGAACAAACAGCAGCACCAAAAGCAACAATTTTTAAAAATAATTTGGCTATACTTGCATTTTAGTCAAGTGTATTAACCATAATCTTAAAGGACAGGGATTAAAATATAAGCCTAGCTATTTAAAAATTGTGAAAGAGGATTTTGCTTACTATAAGGAACATTTGCTCCACAGATAAACCGTGGCAATGACACCCTGCTAGGTATGACTTATGTTAGCAGGACTGCTGCTGCAGCAGTTGAGGGGCTCCTTCCAGCTAGGTGGGTGACAAGAGCAAAGCCCGCGCACCAGGGAGGCACAGGGCATGGCCACTGCCGGCGCTGCACCTCACGACAGACACGAGCGCTCATGCAAAAGAAATCTGGCATCTTTCATGAGGTGTATGGCAYGGCTAAAAGGAAAAAAGGAGGCGGGAAGACCCACGGGCACAGGACCACCAGGCTGTGATGRCCGCCTTCTGTGCGTGAAGGTGGCGTCCCGCCAGCCCGGTACCAGTGGCACCATTTGCAGACGCAGGGCCTCCGTTTTCATTCGTTGTCACAGTACTGGTTAAAAGCAAGCAAACTGACGASACGCACTTGGCTGATGGCATTTTTTTTAAGTTAGAAGAGAGAAATCTTMCTCCTCTCTAACCGGCCCCAGAACGATTCAAGCCACCCTGACAACACCTCTGGTTAAAACTACCGCCTGCACTAGCCCCAAACTTACAACAAGGCCGAGGTGGGAAGTCACAAAAAGGCACCGGGCCTTCCCAAGCGCGTGGCTGGGGGAGGGGGAGGGAGAGCCATCCCCCCAAGGCGCCGGAGCCCCTCCGAGGGGAGACCCCCATTTTAACAGCCGCGAGGGAAGACTGCCTTAGGCAGAAGGCCGGCAGCCCGGGCAGCCGAGGCGAAGGCGGCAGCGATGCCCTCACGGTGCGGGGCCGGTCGCTTGGGAAGGCACACGGCGGGGGCGGCGGCCCCGCTCTCCCGCCCCCCCGGCCCGCCCCCAGCCGGCAGTTACCAGTGCTTCCCATAGAGCCAGTTCCCGCCCCAGCTCAGCAGGCAGACCCCGAACGTGGTTTTCTTCCAGTGGCTCCTCAGGGTCGTCAGCACTTTCACCGCCCCGGCCATGCCGCCCGGGGCAAACCGGCCGCCCCTCAGGATGGGCCGGCGGGAACCGAGGCGCCGCCGCTTCCCCCCCCCCGCCCGGCTCGACTCGGCTCGGCTCGGCTGGAAACGGCTCCCCCGACACCGGCGTTCCGCGCAGCGGCGCCCTCCCGGCCCCGCGGAGAGGCCGGGCGGTGCCCGCGGGGCTCCGGCCCCCGCTCGGGGGGGGCCTCTGCCGGCCCCCGCCGTGCTGGTTTTGGCCAGCCTTGCCCCCGCGCATCGAGCCTGGGGCTGAGGAGACCTCATCCCCCATCCCTGTTACTGTGCCTTGGGCCTTGTGTGCCCCCAGATGCCGTCCCGGCACCCTATCTCGATTTAAAAAATAAGAAAAAAAATCCCAAGGAAAAGTGTTTTCACACCCACCCGTGCCCCGGCCCTCGCAGCCTCGCTGCGTGGCCGTCCTGCAGCCCGCGAGGCGCCCCGCGGCCACGGGCTCCCGGCAGCAAGCCCCAGCCACCCCCGAGCGAGGGGAGCGGGAGGCTTCCTGCCTAGCAAAGGGCGAAAGCGCATAGGTGGTTTTTCACGTAAGGGGGCTGCTCGAGGCCAAATTTGGGACTCTGGGTRTGCAAAAGTCTGTTCTGCAAAAATCAAGTTGATGCAGAAGATGGTCCGGAAGACACTCTGCTGTYAGTGATAAGGAAAGCAGATTAAACCCTATGGATTAGTTTCCCTCCTATGTTTTGGGTTGTCTTTTCCCTTCATTTTGTAAAGTACAAGATTTGGGATTTGTTTGACTAAGAAAAACATTAAATGATCAGCTCCGGGTGAATATTTCAGGCACAGCCTCACCCAGTAGCCATCACTTCCCACTTAAATATTCCAGGTTCATCTGTCCAGTGCATCTCAGTGTGCTGAGTACGTGCACTTGACGCGCTGCTGAATGTTCCAGGTGGTGTGGAGTGATTAAATGTCCTACTTTTTTTTTTTTTTTTTATGTATGTGTTGTCCTACTTTTTGTGAGGGTTCAGGTGGTGCGGCCAACTGCTAACAGCAACGATAGCAACAGATGCTAGTGCTCTTATCCTGCTTTCCTTAGCTTATGAAAAGATTGTGTGCTGGTAAATACTTTTCAAATTCATAATTCTCATGAGGTGCCACAAATAATTTACAAGCATCTGTAACTTCCTATTTCGCAACCGAGTCTACTGAGTACAGTTGTGTTTATTAACGATGCTTCCAAAAAGAGCTTGAATTTTTAAAATAAAGCCTCTTTAGTATGCCAGTACATGTTCGGAGCAGTTAGAAAAATGCTTAAATGTATGAAAGACCTGAATATCTCTAAGATGGCTGAATGGAAATTTTCCTGAGTTCATATGCGTGAAAACGCATCAGAGTTAGTATAAATGAGAAATTTTAACTCAAATACCAGTTGGCTTTCAACATCCCTAGCAGAGGGACTTGACCTTGCTCTGAGCAGGGTGGCTGGACTGGATGAGCTCCAGAGGTCCCGTCCCACCTCCACCATTCTGGGATTGTGTGTCATTACCTGAGAATTTGGGCTGGTGATTTTGAGATGGGGCTTTTTGAAGAGAACTGCCCTTAGAAGAAAGCAACACTGTAGACAGCAACGACAGATTGTGCACTTGTCTCTACCTGTCTTTACTTAGGATGCAGCGTCCATTCCGAAATCCCTCTGGCAAACACGTACGTCCTAGTTTTTGGCTGTGGCCATCTGATCACCCTCAAGGCAGATCACACCTGCCATGCTGTTGCATGTACCAGGTACTTCTCTTTTAGCTCTCGTAGTTTTCTGCATGTCAGATCAACAGAAGTAGGTATTAGAGTATGTGCAATGGGAAATGAGAGGGTAAAGGGTTGATCTCGAACATCCTCTAGATTATATACTGTGTCATTTTTTAGGCCAAGTAAAATGACTGCTACCTTTTTCAGAAAACTGCTCAGAGGAGGCTGGAATATGTGTTTTGTTTTCTTATGATTGCTAGACGGTTTGTGTAAAAAAGAGTTGAAAAGCTGCTCTGCAACTCTAATACTTGACTGGGGATGTGTCACCTAAAATTATCACACAAGACTTGCGTGTGAAGACAGGTGAGTGCCTCATTCTGGTTCCTCATGTCTGACCCGTTTTTGAAGAGCAGTTTTTTTTATCATCCTGTCTCTACCATAAGTGCCAAGCCTGTTAGCAGAAGAAGCCTCAGATACATGACCATGATTCAGGGATGTATTTGTCTGTAACTTTAGAAAAGTCACATGCTCGACCATCTCAGTTCTCTTCTTAGCCAGAGAATGTGGGTGAAACAGTAGAGAGATTTTTCTTTACCACTTGGCAATGCCCTACAATTGACAAGGACAGAGAACGATTTAGTCTCCTTTTCTGTCCAGCACAATCTGTCCTCAAGTCCTCAGCTAACTCATCTGGGTTGCTGTTTTTCTCTTGTGGTCATTTCTCTGGGAATGGGACTGAACATATGTAATCATTTTACTGAAGTCACTGGTTTCATCACTTGGTAAGTGGTTTTGAGTGGGACCTTCGAAATCAGGAACAGAAGTCCTGTTCACAGCCACTACTTAGTACCAGTGGCTTTCATGGTCTGAAAGCTAATTCTAGCCATGTGGTCTATAGGTAATCCTCATATGGCTGAACTGGATGACCCCATCCTACATCTCCAGTAAGTCCTGTATCAGCGCTGTACAACGACAGAGGAGAGTTTTTGCATGATGGTAACATGAGGGATACGTGCCTGAGTGTGCATAAAAGAAAGGGACATCCCCAGTCCAATGTAGTCATTCTGTCGTCCTTTCAGCAACGGCGAATTGAGACCCCTCTGCCTGCTGGTTATTCTGGCATTCGTGACTCAGCTAAGGATGGGCTGAGGGTATCAAACAGCAGYGCTGTCAACCACATCTCCTGCCATCATGGTGATCGTATGTCTTCAGGTGCTTCCTTACAAGTAAAATGCAAATAGCTGCTTGTATTGCAAAGAGACCAAATTTATTGCTCTGTAGGAGCAATACCATACCAATGTAAGTCCGTGTTCCTGCCAGACCAAGACAGMGTTGTTTCTGGTTGTTGTCTGCCTCCCCTCCGTCCCCCCCCCGTCTTTTTACACATGATTAATATCACTGTGGCCAGAGTGACAGGGGAGAACATCTTCTTTTGWCATACAACTGTCAAGCTTTTGTGCAGCTGATGAGAAAAAACCCAGACTCTAAATCTCTCCATGCCTCTGGCCCAGCAAGGGAGGTTATCATTTGCTCTGCTTTAATTCCATAACACCTGAACATCAAGCATGATTTAAGGTGGGGAAGACCCCTTTTCTTTCGTGGATGGGAGCAGGACCGACTGAGTGTCTCTCCAGATCAGGCTGTGGGATGGGAGCTCCAGGCGCATCCACCTCCAGCTTTTCTCTCCCCACAAGCCATGGGCATAGGCTGGGCTGCAGAGACAGCTCTTTCTCTCCCTGTCTGAGGGGGTTCCTGTGCTAGCTGAAATCTCTGGTRGGCTTTCCAGTCGATGTTTCTCTGCTTCTGTTCTCCAGGTTTTGTGTCCAGGACCTGAAGCTGATCTTCCACCGTGTGTCCGAGGTCCCTATCCGTCCCACCCCTGGCCACCAACCTGTGTAAGGGAGGGAAGTGCTGCAGCCACTGAAGCTAATCAGAGAAAGTTCCTGCCTGTGAGAGCAGAGAAAGTTCATGATGGATTCTCTTGCCCTCATTTCCAGCTCTGCCTGGAGGTGTGAGTCCCCAGGGTAGTCATGTCTGCAGTCAGTGCCTGCTCCACTGGCTTGGAGAAAGATCTGAATCACACTGGCAGGGTTTTTGGTTGGGTAACTCAGAGAAACTCTGCACGAGAATAATCTCTCTCCTTCCTTCCCCTCCACGCTCTTCCTTGRCTCTTCTGTAAGCAGAACACGACATGAGCTTCACCGTCCCTAGAAGGAAATTCAGGAACGTGCCTAGCATATTCCTACAGCAAAAACCACCACCTTTATGCCCTGCCCCCTCTTCCCATGACCAAGCTATTACACAGAAATATTCCCCGATTCTCAGAGTTTATTAACCTTTTTTCCAAGGGAATGAATAGAGATATTCACAGCTTTTGAACAGCAGCAGAAACCCATTAAATTGCTCTGTGGCAATCTTGTCGGGAACTTGTTCCTGTAGCAGAGACACATTTCAGAAGGCTCTGCACTCACTCCCAGCCTATTTGGATTCAGTAAATGCAGGTGCCACTGAGGCATTAGGATGGTCAGCCGTGGACCCTAAGCTTTAAATGTAGCAGGTMGACAGACAAAAATTTCTCTAAGCTTGTGGTCTCAGATCTGGCCAGAGAGATTAAGTCGTTCCCAGCACCAGTTAGATCTCCTCAGGGTCTGTTCCAAATGAAGGAACAAGGACAGTCCTATGGGACTGGGATTTATCCRTTCACCCAGCAGCACAAACCCCTGCACAGAAAAATCTGTAGCAGCTCCTGTGCTAATACTAGCCACTCTACACTGCTTTTCAGTGAAGGTCTCAGTGAGGGCTACACTGAGGACACCAGTTTCGTTCYTGGTACAGATTCCTACCCTTAAGAAAGTCCTGCTGACCTAGGCTAAGGTCACTCATCTCTGAGCTGATCATGTTACTATGGTGCTGCTACATATTGAGGGACTCTGCTTAAAAAATAGTACGGTACAGGGAGGGAGAGAGAAGGAGAGAGACCAAATGCATAGTGCAGACATGCTCGCAGGATGTGCATGCCTCTCTAAGCAGCATCTATTTGGAAGGGAGGTAGCCGTCATCCAGCATGCTGGTAACACCAAACCTCTCCTGGGCTTACATCTGTAAGCAGGTATTTTCACTTCTGCAGACAGAACCTGAGTGGGTGATTTAAACCRTAAGAATCTCCACTCAGGCATTTTGCTTCTGGCAGAGATTAATGCTGTCCTGGTTTTGGCTGGGATAGAGTTAATTTTCTTTCTAGTAGCTGTGTGTTGGGTTTGGTATGAGAGGAATGTTGATGGCACATTGATGCTTTAGTTGTTCCTAGGTAGTGCTTACACTGGTCAAGGACTTTTCGGCTTCGCATGCTCTGCTGGGTGCAAGCGAAGCTGGGAGGGAGCACAGCCAGGACATCTGACCCAACTGGCCAACGGGGTATTCCATACCATATGGCATCATGCTCAGTATATAAACTAGGAGGTGTGATCCGGGAAGGGAGATTCGTGGCTAAGGGTCGGGCTGGGCATCRGTTGGCAGGTGGTGAGCAGTTGCTGCTTTGTATATACTGTTATTATTGTTGTTATTATTATTACTACTGTTCTACTTTGTTTTATTTCCATTATTAAACTGTTTTTATCTCAACCCACGAGTTTTCCCACTTTTGGCCTCCTGATTCTCTCCCCTATCCCACCGGAGGCAGGGGGTGAGCGAGCGGCTGTGTGGTGTTTAGTTGCTGGCTGGGGTTAAACCATGACAAATACTCATCGTTTAATAAAAAAAATAAGTCAATTCATATTCTCTCCCTTTATCCCTGTTGTACAGCTGGGTGAGAGAGAGGGTAGGAAATTAAGGCTTTTATACTGGTTCTTGATTTCAGTGCATCCAGAAATGTGATGTTGCATACTACTTACCTATGTTTACATTAAGATATCACTTACCTGAAAATCCAGCTGCTGCCATATACCATCCTGGTTGCATCCTTTAGCTGGCTGACCTTATATTCAGAAGAGCTCTGGAAAACTATGAATACATCTGTAGCAATGATTCATTTTTCACTGAGGCAGTGACATCCTAATCTATGGACCAGATGGAGTGGGGCCTTGGGCAATTGTAATCAAAGAGCAACAGCCACAGTTTGAAGGAAAGAGAGATTCCCAGTTGGTTTCCTATTAAATGCTTCTATTTTCATTTTGTTTTGACTCAATTGTGTGCATCACCATGGCCCACTGAACACATCTGGCTGACACCTTAGATCGCATAGCCAGCACATTACTGTGTTTGCTCAARGTTTCACTTCTTCCAAAGTCAGTGGCAGTGCTCTGTGACGACAAGTTGTTTTATCCTTKTCCTTAGGTGGAGTTGGGGGAACAACAGAATCAGTCGCAGGCAAAGGCGGGCTGAGAAAATCCATCACTGTAATGACAAACCACTCCCATTCCTCTTCACCAGCAAAATATCTTTGCCTCTGTAGAAGCTAGAAGATTAATTGACTTGGATTCTGGAGCACAAAATATGGCCCCTTAGGAAAAGTATAATCCCGCTGAGTTACTATAAATTGGTCTGGTTCAGTCCCTGCCAAAAGATTTATCCCGCATCTAATACTGACAGTGACCTTTGCTTATGAATTGTTACAGGCCGTTTCATCGGTCTGTGAAAGAAAGGTCTTAATGTTTCCAGGTGTTGGTGAATGCATAACTGTACTGTGATTTTTTTGTTAAATTAGTCAAATTAGAATAAAATCTGATATTCTGCTTTTTCATTGTCTCCCAGCTTTCAACTATTTCAAAGGTCATCTTTTTACTCTTCCCATGAGAAAAATTTGCTGGAATTACAGATCCTGTCATATATACTGTTTCCTTAGGTTTTGGAAAACATTTGAGAGTTCCTCCAAACATGTTTTCTGTATAAACTCTGTAGCATTTTCAGCAAATGTATTTCAACAAGCTCTGTGGCTAGTTTGGTTTTTGTACAGTTTTACATTGCATTTATCTTCCAGAAAGTTACTAAGTGATACGGTTTTAAAAATCATTGGTTTTATTCGTGTTTTATTAATTGATGGGCTAATTATAACACAGGCATTGCTTTTGAATTCCATGTAGTTTCTTTCGCTGCATACAGTGGCGTTTCTCTGAATTCTTATCACATTGTGATCTGGTGTCAGTTCAAAGGCTGGCTTTGCTTTTCGTGCTGTTTAGACATTCTTTTCACTTAATACGCTGCTTTCARGATCTATGACAAGATGATGTTGAGGGCAGTGTAAGACTCTGGGACTTGACTAGGCTCRGTTAGAACAGCCTTGTATTTTACATTACATGAAAGTGGTTTGAGCCACGGTTACTAGCCGCTACTCATTAGCTGTGCTCTCCAAATGCACCAGCGTTATTGACTCTGTTTATATGACACGTTTTCTTGCTTTGTTTTCTTGCTTTCCCTTTCTAAGAACAGATGGGGAAAGTAATTTAAGTACTGAATACCATAAGGTACCTGGAGTAAAGTAAATTAAGGAAATACCATGAGTGAAAGAATGAAGCAGTTAAACCACTAACAGGAGATTTACAATTAAGAATTAACAGAGAAGATAAGCTTTGCCAAGAGACAGAAATCACTTGGTTCAGAGTGAATCTTGCAGAAGATGGACAGGGCTCTGACGTTACAGATACGTGGAGAATCCCAAGTCATAGACAAGAACAGACTCGAGACATCAAACATGTAAAACAGTTTATGGATTTATACACACTGTAGCAGGTAACATAAGTTGGAATAACGTCCTCTATATTACGAAAGATGCAAGGAGTAGTAGGAATTACATCGCTTTACAAAAACATGTGAATACCAACAGGAGGAATATACAGGATGGGTAAAAAAACCAAGGACAGCACCACTTGCTTAGCTGAAACTTATATAGCAAAAATGCACAACGCAGCAGCCAAAGATTAAATGGTCTAACTGGAAGTAAATAGGACATTTATTTTTTAACTGTTATACAAAAGCAAATGTGTTGCCAGAAATACTTTTAGAAGATTCTCGTAGGAGAGTCACACATAGCAGAAAGTAAATATGGAAAACAGTATGGACAGTGATAAGCTTATTAAGCACAAAGAAGTATGTGAACAAAAGTGGGAAATATATTGGAAAAGGCATAATTTGTAATAGTGACCCAAGAGAGATCTCAACTGAATACAGAGCAGACCTGGAAGAGTCCCCCTCCCTTAGCCTCATGCTACCACCTCCTCCCTGCCATTCTCGTCTTTAGGAAAGTTACCTTAAATCGGAGGCAAAGAGGGGATCTTAACAGGGTCATTGGCCRGAGGATGTTAGAACAGGTACTGTCACGTTCCTTTTCATAGGGACAAAGCATAGTATCGTCTAGTATCAGAACTGCCAGGACAAAGCTAAGCAAACAAAACAGAAAATTCTAGATAATGCAAATAACATATGAATAAATGACATTAACATAAAAAGTCGAATGAGTAGATCGTGGATGAGATGACAGGGGAGGGTTTGTTCACACAGACAAGGAAAAAGTGTAAAGATACATTGGGAATGTCGGTAACCACCTGGAGCACGGCTGCGTGGTGATGTTTAATGGATGTGCAATGTYGATATTAATACAGAGTCTGAGAAACTGAAGGGGTTGATCAGGGGACCCTATTCCAATGGTTCACAGCACAAGAGTTAAGTTATGCACTTATTTCTCCCAGAACACTATTAGTGGTGCTGCAGAGCTATGCTCAAAGCTGTGAAACAATGACTTCTGTGCCACAGATGCCAATGAAACGTGATGTTGGCGTGTTCTAGTAAATAAAGAGATTTTGGCTTTAATTCACAGAAAACAGTGTTTGCTGAAATTGGCCATGTCACACTCACTGAGATGGTCAAGCCAGTTCCTCCTGGGAATTACTGTTTGCAGCTGAATGCACAGCTGGCAGGCATTTGGGGGGCCCAGACCCACCCCAGCTACCTGTGTGCAAATGCAGTAGRTGAAGCTTAGAATTAGATTTTGTGTTTAATGATCTGACTTAGAAGAACAACTGACCAAGTATCTCTGCCTACTTTGGACAAAAGAGAGACTGTGATTGCCAGACATATAGCTGAGGGTAAGACCGTGAAGAAAATAAATAACGTTATTAGGAGAATTGCTATTAAAAATTATATAGAAACTCTCATTAGTTAGGATCAAAATGGATGCATGACGGCCCTTCAGGGACTGAAAAATCTAAGCAAAGAGCCAGGAAAATATTCCACAGACCATTAGAGGCACTGAGGAAGCTGGTAAAACTCACCATATATACTGAATACGCAGGCAATTTAGATGGTTCATTTGGATGACGGAGGGCAAGCTGGAGAGCTGTGTACCTGCTTGTGTGTGTATGCTAGCTGCCATCACTTTAAGAAAATGGTGGGACACGACCAGCTGTGTATTCACTGGAGGTTGTCACCTCCGGCACGCAATTAGTTATGTGATCATCTCCAAATCCAAGAAAGGAGGGAGGAAGGGGGCAATGGGTCTGTTTTGTCCAGGAGAGGTGGGCAGCTGCAGGATCTGCAGGTCCATGGCTATACCAGTGCTTTGTCCCAAGCCAGCAWCGCAGATCCAAGCAGCAGCAGCAGATTCCTTGCACTAAAGCTGACCCTGAAATGTCGCCAAGCATTGATGTAGAAAGGAAGACCTGGTCTTAAGGCTACGGCTTTGATAGCCAAGCGTCCCTGTTACCGTTGTGCTGTCAGGCTTTTGTTGCTGTTACACACAGGYGATGGGAGCTGGACAAGATGTAAGGCAGAGCTCTTGAAAGCCAGGCACAGTGTGATCACTCGGACTCGTCAAAACCTCACAGTTCACGACCCAACGCATTTACGGGAGTCCCGCTGCCAGTTTTACTGGCAGCGGGACTCCCGTAAATGCGTTGGGTCGTGTCAGGTGTGGGTGCTGAGTCCCACCTCCGCCACCGCATCGTGGGCTGTGGGGACCCACAGCTGCTTGCCCGCTCACACCCGGGGCAAGGCTTTGTCCCACAGCCTCACAAGTGAGTGGGAGAGCCTGGACCAAGCATCCATCACCAGGTATTTCACCRTAATGAAATGTGTATCCTGGTAATTTGGGAATAATTGTATCTTAGGTTAATAGCCATTGATATCTTCCCTCACCAAGTTTATTTACTCCATTACATAGTTACTGTGTCTTAAACAGAAATCACCCTCAAGGTATCATCTAATTATCTTCTTATCATTCTGCAAATCTGTTTCATATTACCAATAATCTTATTACTACAACTGCAACATTCATTAAGCAAACAGAGGTCAATAAAAATACATACAATAATAGCAATCAAATTGAGTTTGAATCTCACAGTGAGTGATGGATAATTCTGGAGCAAATTGTTCTCATAGATTTTTGCCTATTATTTTCTGAGAAAGGTTAAATAGCTCAAGAAAATCCTATTTCAATTACAGGGTTCTTTTCTAGAGTCTGGCCATTTTACGTGACAAAATGTCACAGTCAGGACCAGAAATGGTCGCAGAGCTCTCCCCTTGTGAGCGGGGAGACCCCTCAGCAGAAACAACATTGCTGGATTCCCGTGGCAAACACCAGCCCCCGCACAGGCCAGCCCCCGGGGGCTGCTGGAGACACGGGGAAGCTGAACTTTGTGACAGTGATCCAACATCTCTTGGGTACGTCAGATGCTTCCAGGTGACATACTGGATGGTCTGGCATGGGACTGGGAAGCCATCACTTTCTTCTTGACATGTAGCGGCTCCTGATGTTGCACTGAGTGAAGCAAAACCACAGAGGAGTTCTGAGCCGTCCCTATTTAAAAGATTTGGGGCCTGATCCTCAGCTCATGGAAGTAAATGGCAATGCATTCATGAAGAGCAGACGCCTAGATTTTCAAGCTGTTGTTGCCTATCAGCCATGCCAGGTTATATTTAGCTCTGTTACATCTGCGCAGAGCCACTTTAACATGTATCAAAACAATTCCCATCCCTAATCTTGATCCGTACTGTCTAGTCCAACAACAGATCATCATTTGTCTCACTGGTAAAATAACTGCTGACAAATGTAAGGGTTTTTTTTCAGCTGCAAATGCATGAAAATATATTTGGAACATTTTATGGGTACATTGCACACCTGATGGAAACATTTATGACTGCTTCCTCTCTGGGTACATCAAAAATATCCTCATCCAGCTTCAGTATTTTTATCAACTCTACTCTTATACTTAATGTTCACTCTGGCCTGGAAAATTTTTTTCTGAGTATCACAGATGAGTTTGTGATCTCTTTGGTACGCTCAGCCAAATGGCTAAAAAAGAAATCCAGCCCCTGAAGTAAAGTACTTCCCATTAAATCAATGAGGGGGTGGTATGTTATACACGTGTGTGCTTGTGCAAATTACAGTGTGAGAGACAGCCAAGGCAGAGAGAGGTGCCTGGATGTAGTTTGGTCTCGGGAGGTTACTGGTCATTGCCTTTTTGTGCTGGTCCAGCCCCTTTCTACTTTGTATTCCTCCAAATAATTTAAATCCCTTTTTGTTTTAATACGCAAGTTTGCATTTACCTGAATAATTCAGTATTACTACTGCAAATATAATAGAAATATAGGGGTACCCAGTTACATTTTTCAGTCAAGTGGGCAAAGGGATAACAAATAAGGGTTTTTAAAAATACAGAACTCTCCTGGATCCATAAAGAAAGAATAAAATGGGCAGTCGGAGTATAATATCCCACCCCTGCTGGTATAACTGCCTGTAAATCTCTTGTCCTTTTCCCATTCATGTTGTGTGACCCTCCTGTCTGGGCTACGCTTGCCTATGACTATGTTCCTGTGGAGAAATACATCACAGGTTCCTCCTGGCCATTCTCGTGGTGGGATGGAAGCTAAACAGCAGATCTCGGGAATAGGGTTTGCCCTCARCCTCCTCTGATCTCTGCAAGCAAAAGGCGAGTGTTTTCCGAGCTGGCAGGAGTGAATGTGACAGCAAAGGAGAAACGAGAGAGGAAGGAGGACGAAGGGCTCTGCACAGAGGTGACACCCTTGAGGGCAGAGCTAGCTAGCTGAGACCTTGGCCTGTTTGCAACAGCAYGCGCTGTTTGTGACTGGATGCAGGCAGCAGTTGGGCAGTAAAAGGCTTTTTATTTAAGGTGCTGACACTGCAGGAGAAAATGAGAAAAAGAGAGGTGCTAAAAGAAAAATACATTGCTTTTCATTCTTCTGTCCTCTCTCTTCTTCCTTAAATTTTATGGGATGAACTCACTCAATTTAAGTACTTGTCAGCAAATGTCTGACAGGACAATCAAGAGCCATCCACAGTGCCGGTTGGGAAAACCGCCTGGAGGCCAAGCGCTGGCAGCCCCCTCGGCACTGCCCGGGGGCAGAGCACTGCTGCCCTCCACCTCCTCCCCTCTCCCCACGCACGCCAGGCAGCGAACCTGGAGCATGACCTCCTGCACCCCCTTATCGAGTCCTGCGAGCCCCCGGGCCACAGGAGCACACTCTGTGTTCAAGAATAGATGAGCTATTACTAATAAATGTGCGACTCAGATCGAGCTCGGCAGAGGAGTCACAAGCCTGGTGAAAATTAATTTGTTTTTATGGGCAAAATGGCAAAAGGTGGCTCTGGGACTGTGTTATACAGACTGGGACTATGCCACCTGGCAGCATTTGTAGCAGCAGCACCTTAGCAGCCTTCACAATAAGCTCTTGCGGATGTTAGCCTCCATCCCTGCGTACTGGGGGGCAAAGCAAGGCGGGCAGGTGGGTCGCGAGGTTTCCTGCAAGGCCGTTCAGGATGGCGCTGCTACAGTTAGAGGTGGGAGGCAAGCGTGGCTGACTCCCCATCCTGAGACACAGCTTCCCTCAGGGCATCTTCCCGCCTCTGCAGATATGTTTTAAGTTGCCAGGTTTAGCTCGGGAGCGTTCGGATCCTACCTCAGACAATGTGGATCTCTGCCCTGACAGCGAGYGTTTCCGTATCATCCTCCCTGGCGGGCTCCTCTTCAGGGCTCAGACCCAGAGCAAAGATCTCACCAACGGCCGAGCCTCCCAGCTGAAAGGAAGAGCCAACGCGACGCACCTTTGGCAGGGACGGCAATGACAGCAGGGATGGGCAAAGGTGTCGCCCAGGACACAGAGCTGCCGCTGCCACCTGCGTCGGCCGACTTGGCTGCGCCTCCCGGGAAACTGAGCGTCTTCATGGAAAAAGCTGAACTCTGAACACGATATTTTTAGCCTGGTTTCCTAAGGAAATGAAGATTCTGTCACTTCGTGTCTGCCCATCTGTCCCCATCAACTATTGAATCCGCTGGCTACTTGCAAATGAGTTTGATGGAGCATTAGAAGTCTCAAAAATATTTAGATTTCTAATTGTGAAAATCAGTAGCTGAGAAGAGACGAGAAGTGCAAAGTAATGCATGAATCTCCATCTGACAGAAGGGAAGGAAGGGAGGACTCAGCAGTCATCCGTCTGTCTGAAAGCTCCTTATAAACTGCAGCACATGTGTTTCTTGCCACAAGCATGGTGGGTAGAGAATTCCCAAAGGGAACGAGGTAGGTTAAACGAAGCAAAAACTGCAGCCTGCCAGAGACACCCCAAATGTGAAACTCAAAAGTCAAGGCTTTGTTGCTGAGAGCAACTTGTTTCACTCTCAGCCTCCTTTTCTCTGACAGGTTTGCAGAAAGCTTGTAAGAAAACACAACAGAAAAGGAGGAAATCTGCCTTGCTGCAAAGAAGGATATTCAGTTTTGTTTCGTGTTTTACCTACCGGTTGAGAGTGCGTGTGTGCATGCATGTGTACACGCGTGTGTGTGCTCACTTGAATTTAAATAAGTTTATTTAGCCATCTGAAGGCATTGAAGTGCTAAGCGGCTGTCATGGTTTAACCCCAGCCAGCAACTAAACACCACGCAGCTGCTCGTTCACCCTCCCACTCCGGTAGGATGGGGGAGAGAATCGGGAGGCACAAGTAGGAAAACTTGCAGGTTGAGATAAAAACAGTTTAATAATGGAAATAAAACCAAGTAGAACAGTGATAATAACAAKGATAACAACAACAACAGAATATACAAAGCAGGCGATGCACAATGCAACTGCTCACCCCCAACGTGTTCCGAAGAACTGTGTATCCCAAACCAACCTGCATGTCCCAAACGAACCTGCGTGTCCTGAGCGCGAGAGGCCCCCCKCCAGTTTTATACTGAGCATGATGTCACATGGTATAGAATACCCCATTGGCCAGCTGGGTCAACTGCCCCGGCTATGCTCCCCCCCAGCTCCCCCTGCACATGGAGCAGGGGAGGCTGAAAAGTCCTCAGTGCAAGCACCACCCAGCAACAACCAAAGCATCAATGGGCCATCAACGTTCCTTTCATTACCAAACCCAAAACACAGCACCCCCTCCAGCTACTGGGAAGAGAGTTAACTCTGTCCCAGCCGGAACCAGGACAGTATCCACCCCTTATTCTATACCATCTACGTCATGCCCAGGTCTCACATTTTCCATTACATCCCAATTAATCACCACCACTTTTCCTGTCTTTTGATATATACACACAGATATCATTCCCTTAGTCCATGGGCCATCTCTCTAAAATGTCCATTGAGTTCATTTAGTCCATGGGCTCCATCTGTCATAACAGTCTCTCAGGGCAGGGGAGATGGTGTGTGGTGTTGGATTGCTGCATCCTGAAGCCAGTTCTGATTCTATTATCGCTGCGCTCGTCTGGTTCTATTGTCGTTGTGCTTGCTCGGTTTCATCAGAGTTCATTCTTCTTTAATCTGGGTGATTCTTACTGCAACACCGTTAATATGACATACAGTATTATATAGCAATTAACGTTATACACCTCAGTTCATTGGCTGTTTTCACCCAAAACCAAATCCCCTTGAGGTACACATCGGACTTCCCCATCCTTTCGCATTACCCACCAAGTGCACCCAGGTCCTTGAGCAAAAGCAATCCCACAAATGGGTTTTCCCTTGCCTGAGGTGGGAGTAACCCAGACTGTCTTCCCCAGCATATTCCTTATGTGCACTACAGGGACTTTATCCCCCTCTACAGTACGTGAGGGTTTTGATTGGCAGGGCCAGCTCGATTGAAAGATCCCCTGGTGTTGACTAACCAGGTGGCCTTTGCTAAATGTGTGTCCCCATGTTTGAATGTCCCACCACCCAGTGCTCTCAGTGTGGTCTTTAGCAGTCCATTGTATCATTTGATTTTCCCGGAGGCTGGTGCATGATAGGGGATGTGATATACCCACTCAATGCCATGTTCTCTGGCCCAGGTGTCTGTGACGGTGTTTCGGAAATGAGTCCCGTTGTCTGACTCAATTCTCTCTGGGGTGCCATGTCGCCATAGGACTTGTTTTTCAAGGCCCAGGATCGTGTTCCGGGCGGTGGCATGGGGCACGGGATATGTTTCCAGCCAGCCAGTGGTTGCTTCCACCATGGTGAGCACATGGCGCTTGCCATGGCGGGTCTGTGGGAGTGTGATATAGTCAATCTGCCAGGCCTCCCCATACTTATACTTCAACCACCGCCCTCCATACCAAAGAGGCTTTACYCGCTTGGCTTGCTTGATGGCAGCGCATGCTTCACATTCATGGATAACCTGCGCAATAGTGTCCATGGTCAAGTCCACCCCTYGATCATGAGCCCATCTATATGTCGCGTCTCTTCCTTGATGGCCGGAGGTGTCATGGGCCCACCAAGCTAGAAATAATTCACCCTTGTGCTGCCAGTCCAGATCCACCTGAGCGACTTCAATCTTAGCAGCCCAATCCACCTGCTGGTTGTTCTGGTGTTCTTCAGTGGCCCGACTCCTGGGTACGTGAGCATCCACATGACATACTTTTACAACCAGCTTCTCTAGCCGGGCAGCGATATCTTGCCACAGTGCAGTGGCCCAGATGGGTTTACCTCTGCGCTGCCAGTTGTTCTGCTTCCATTGCTGCAACCACCCCCACAGAGCATTTGCCACCATCCATGAGTCAGTATACAGATAAGTACTGGCCATTTTTCTTGCTCAGCAATATCCAAGGCCAGCTGGATGGCCTTCACCTCTGCAAACTGACTCGATTCACCTTCTCCTTCAGCAGTTTCTGCAACTTGTCTGATAGGACTCCATACAGCAGYATGGGCCAGTCCAGGCAGGACAAGATGTAAAGAACGTGCTCTACACCGCAGCCGGGAGAATGGCCCTACCTGGAGCCTCTGGCAGAAAGCACCAGGGGAGACTTGAGGTTGACCCTTAGGGTTTTGGAGTCGGGGATACAGAGGATCCGAGGCCCRCTATACTCCAACTGAGACAGAGATATTGGCAGCTTATGAAGGGGTTCAAGCTGCTTCAGAAGTGGTTGGTACTGAAGCACAGCTCTTCCCGGCACGCCGACTGCCGGTGCTGGGCTGGATGTTCAAAGGGAGGGTCCCCTCTACACATCATGCAACCGATGCTACGTGGAGTAAGTGGGTCGCGCTGATCACACAGTGGGCCTGAGTAGGAAACCCCAGTYGCCCAGGAATTTTGGAAGTGATCACGAACTGGCCAGAAGGCAAAGACTTTGGAATGTCCCCAGAGGAGGAGGTAAAGCGTGCTGAACCAGGACAGCGGCTTTCAGTGCGCAGTGGTTTCAAACATATATGGCCAACTCCAAGCGTCAACTGTCGCTATGAAGGCTTCGCCTGTGCGTTTTATTCCCTTCTCTCACCCTTTGGCTGCCTGCGCTTTTCCAAATTGCATGCTCCTTATGGCAGGGTTTGTTTCTCCTGGCATGCATTTTGAGCATTGCTGCGAACAGTTAGCGAAAGCCAGCTCAAGATCCCTAGTGCCTCTAGTTCTCCTGTTTAATACCTCCCCTAATACCCACCACCACCTTTGACTGAAAGGGTTGTCTCCAGGCAGATGAGTGGGGGGGATGATGGCCCAAAGCTTAGACTCTGAGATCTCTCTCCAACTGCATCAGCTGGCAGTACAGCTCTCACTGCCGCTGGGCATGCCCTTGGGCCACCAGCTCATTTCCTGGTAAAGAGCTGAGCTCTGTCAGAGGGCTTTGCTATCATGGCCAACACGGGCTTTGCTCTGAGTGGCCAGCTCCAGGTGAGGTCCTCGCTGCCAGTGACGGCCGCTTTGAATTTCAGAACTGAGAAGACCAAGGGGTTATGTGAGGATGGGAAGAAATAGCAGGGAATTAAGCAATCAAGGGGCAAGTGCAGTTTCTTACAAAGAAGTGGTCAGTGGTCAACCTTTGCAAGTCAAAAGCAGATGCAGGGTGGCTGAGGCATGCTGGGGACCCCGGGGCAGCATGGGCCCTGCGTGGTGAGCCGTGGGGTGGCGGCAGTCTCTGCTGCCCCTGGCTGGAGATGGGCTGGCTGCTTTGTTTGGCGTGGGTTAGCAGGCTGATAAATTCATAACTGAGCTGATGTAGTTCTTCCACTTCTGTCTGATGCAAATGAACAAGACCACACTCCCCCTGAGCAAGGAGGGAGCGAAAATTTTAGTAAGTGTGGCTTGTTAGGTGGCCTGGTTTTGGTCTCTGCAGGAAAAGAGCTCAGCCATGACTCTTTAGAGGGCCCCTGGGGAAGAGCCCAATAATGCAATGGAATAATGAGTGTCGAGCTACGAAAGCATTTCATTACCAGCATCCTCACCCCATGCAGCCCCAGTCTGCTTCAGTTACCCTGTGCTTCTGACAAGAAAGGTCACTGTGAGGTTATCCTTCCTCTGAAACAGAGCAGTCGCATTTCAGTGAGAGGGTCCTCGCTCCTGTCTGGGCACAAAGCATTAGCAGATACCCCAAAGCAAATGGGGTATTTAAAGTGGGGTATATAAATATCTCCCCACTGAGACAGCCTAACAAGGGCACAGCAAGCCCCTGCTCCGCCATGGGCGGCTTGTGTGATGTTGAGTTATTCAAATCCCTCTGTTCTCTGTTTCCTCTGTGGTGGACTACATTTAATGAGTCTTCCCTTCTCTTGCTCGCTGTCTGCTTTGTCTAGCTGGATTGCAGGCTCCTGTGCAGTGCTACGGCACTGCCCGACGTCTCCCCTCGTGCCAGAGAGCAGGACCCCAAGAAGTGAGCAGCAGCCGGCAAAGCACCATCAAGCCTGCAGCAGCAGGGCTGGGCGGCCTGGGCACTGCAGGGAGCAACAGTGCACTGCGGGGTTAAAATTCAGCCCTCACGTGGCTAATGCAAACCTGGCGTTTTATGCACAAATCTTTCCCAAAGTCAGGCCACTTGTTTTCTGCAGCGCAGGCCCTTCCACGGTGGCATCTCTAGCACAACCTTCAAGGAGCAGACAGCTCCTTCAGTTCACGTTCTTCCCCCTTCCCCGTACAAGCACTGAGCAGCTGAGCCCTCTGCCCCGCAGCCACGCTCTGTCGCTGCCATGAGAGAGGGCACCTGCTTTCTCCCCTGCCACAAAGCGAGCTCTGCAGACTTCCAATTTTAGCACTGATGAATCATGTTGCCTACGCTGATGGCGAAGAGCAAAGACCGGAGCAGCCCCTATTACCCCTCCCGGCCTTTGCTGCTAACCAGAGAGGTTTCACTAAGCAGGGTGGGCGGCTGTGCCTGGCGGCACGGGCAGGGGTAGGCAAGAAGAGACAACTTTTAATGGAAACAGTTTTAATCCCACACGGTGGCAAACACGCCACTGGACAGCCTTCACTCCCTTCATTTGCCTTGGGGGGGTTGCCAGCTTCTGCACCCCCCAGCCAGCTCTTTCCCCCTCCTGCTCTCTGCTTTGCCCCGCAGACTTTATTCGCAGGAGCAGGCAGGTCATAATAAGCACTGGTAATGCAAGTGATTTCATTCAAAATGTGGCAAAAATAGGCACATCCTCTGAGTTCTGAGTTTAGTATGTCACCAAGATTTCTCACTTCCTCAGCCTTTAGTGACAGGGAAGAGGTCAAGGATTTTATGCTAGTACTGATGAGGTTTTTGAGAGAGAACTCCCTTTTATGCTTCTCCATTCAGACCCTTCATTTGGTTCCTTACTGCAGTTGATATTTTAGACAGCAGCTCTTTGGGGGCAGGAAGGACTCCATCCTGAGAGCTGCAGGAGATTGTTTTTTGTCGCTACAACCCAAAGTCTGTTGCTAAAAAACATTCAGCTCGGGAAGAACTATCAGCTAGAAAAATGTGCCACCTGGCAGGACATTTTAGGTGCCTCCTTACATTTGACTGTCAGGTCTTGATAGATATAACTGCTAAATCAGGTAAAAACAGCCAATGCAGACAACTTCAATATTGAATACCATACTTGACAAAATAATCACATTTTAAAAACATCTTGCCTGCATTTTTGGTAATAATTTAGTTCTAGGTTAATTAATTTAAAACTTATTGATTAAAAAATTAGAAGTTGTATTTTTCTGTTTGGTCTACTCTTTTGTATTTCCTCTGCTAGGACAGTTGAAAGCACTTTTGTCCATTCCTCCAAATGACTTGTTACACATTTTGGGGTAGTTTTTATACCTTTACATTTGTTATGAATACCCTGATCTTTTGGGTGTTCAGCCTGGGACACCTGCAGCCTGACTCTAGCTGCACACTCAAAGCTGTACAGAAAATGTCTGGTTCATTATTGTTGGCCTGAGGACCCAAATGCAATGAGGAAGCACTAATATCAGTGCGGTGTTGTGCCTGCCAGGCTTCCCGACGCCTTTACAGCTGAGCACTGAAAACCCAAAAGACTGCGTTTCATACTCAGTTTTGTTTGTTTATTTACTAGGGAAGGTGGGGGCTAAACTACTGCGATGTCTCTATACATTTCAGTCAAATCACAGACTTCTCCAYGTTAAGTGGCTCCAAAAGGGATTAATGGTGTTAGAGTACATGCAGTTCCCAAAGCTCCAGCAGGGATCAATCCCTTCTCTGACAGGCAGAAAAACCTCCTCATAAATAGTCAGGTTGAGATACTTGTTGTGTTTGTTTTATACAGCGTTTCTCGTCAGAAGCCATCTAATCGTTATTATTAGTGGTTTTTAAAGAGCATTTCCAATACCCCATAGCTCAGAGGCCATCYACCTTCCAGTTCTGCTCTTTGTCCTTCGTCCTTCAGCTGGGCACAGGGGTGGTKAGAGATGTCCAGCCCCGCTCCTGACACAAGCAGACACAGCCGCTTAAAACACACAACATGATTTTTTTTATTTGTTTAATCAGTTTACATTCCACAATTGACAGTTTACTTATTTATTTTTTAATTTTCCATGAACAAGTTGTTTAGTTAGTTACCAGACAAGATTTTAATCGATGGAAATACAGTATTCTGTGCCAATCTGGATAAAACTAAAACCAAACAAAATCAAAACAAAAGGAAAACTGTAAGATGTAGCCAGTTTTTCGGCAAAGTCCTGTGATGCTTTCTGCAGCTTTTGTCTTTCAGGGGTTTGTTCATTCCCCCTGTTAGTTCCCTGATGACAACCCTGCCACTAAAATGATCCTTCAGGACCATGGTCCTGCAAACACCGATGCACATACACAAACACCTGTGTGTCTGCAGATTAGCACCTTGGAGTAACAGAACAAGAAGTTTGGGTTTGTTTCATGTTTAAACAACTTCTGTTCACCTCTTCTGCAACAGATTACAGGAAGAAATGGAAAGTACAATACACTTGATAAGATGTCGCATTACTTCTGAAATTAGCCACCACGTTCACATCTTCCCAGAACGACCTAACGCAATAGTCAGTTGTTGCTGATGTTTTGTTAGCACCGATGGCCACAGGAGCCACTTCACCTCTCGCAGCAGCACAGAAGTCCAAACCTCGCAGGACGTGCCACCCTTGATTACTTCTGGCAACTGGGTATTACTGCCCAAAATTCATTAAACTCTGTGTGGCTTGGCTAAAAAGTGCTCCACTTGGTTGAGCGGCTGCACACACACTTCAAATATCCTTGACAATGCCCAAAACATAATCAGAAATGGACACATTTTTGGATTTTCAAAATATGCTAAACTTTAATATATTTTAATGTAATTCCTAATCAATCAAAGCAATTAGGCATGTGCCTAGCTTTAAGCATGGCAATAGCATCATTAATGGGACATTCATGCTTGAAATTAGGCAAGTGCTTACGTGCTTTGTGGGATCAAAGCTTTGTAGCAGTGCTYTGATGAAGTCAGGATCCTGACTATCCCGGCTTTCACATTTACAGCCACTGCAGATTTGGATAAACCAGCTACAGTCTGGATTTTCAAAAGTGCTGAAAACAGAAGGCTCCACCTGCAGCTAGTGGAAGTTGCGAGGGGGCATCAAACTACTAAACATCAAGTCTTTTCCCAGGCTTTCGGCTTCCCATCTCTAAAATGGCGATAATACCTACCTGCCTCAGACAGGTCTGGTGTGACTCATACTTGGAAAATTTTCTGAAGAGAAAGTATGCCAGATAAATGCAATGTAGCAATGCATTTCTCTGAATATGCCTGAGTATTGTGGCATTCTAATCCAGCTTTGATATGGGTGTACTGCACTTAGAGGAAACATAAACATCTGGCCAAGATGCATCCGCATGACAAATGTCTTGTACCAGTCATATTATTTCACTTGGGAATGTCCTAGAAAAGTGCTGACATACTTCAATTTGCAGGCATTTAAGTGAATTATTATCCTAAGCCTCCCAAACCGTCAGTTAGAGACAGTGGYGATTGTAACTTTTGTCATCACCAAAAGATGGTTATGGGAGTTGTTTCATTTCTTCTGAGCAAAAAGATGCTTTTCCTTAAGGAAAAAAGGACCAATGAGGGAGTCAAGGAAGGGGAACCCTCAAAAAACTTTTGGCCAGTGTGGTAGCTCATGGCTAGGGCGAATATTACTTGTGGCAGAAGAAATCCTAAAGAGCAAATATCTGCATGAAATGCATCTACTGTGGATGGAGGAGAGTCCAGTGAGTCTGATTTCTCACTGACCCTTGTGCAAAATGCTAGTGCCTTCGCACAGGCGTGTTTCGCCATGCCTGCACGTATTTGCTATAGGAGCGTGTGATGGCACAAGTGTGAGACAGCGAGGAGTCAGACCCACAGCTCTGAACTGTCCGGGTGGTTCGTGAGCAGCACGGTGGGAGCTCGCAAGGCAAGGTGAGGCTTTAGCTCTCTGATGTGAGACGGCCGTGTGAGCTGCACCCGTCCTTCTGCCCACCCCTGGGATCGCCCCAGTGCCAGGCGTCGCTGCCGTCCCGTGGGAGGCTGCGCATTTGCTCCCTGCTGCAGGGTCACAGGAGTGGTTATGGCTTTCATTAGGAGGCGAGACGGGTTTTTTTAAGAGAAAGTGGAAAATTATCCAAGAAGATAATCGAAGGGCAGGGTGGGGAAGAGGGGCCAGGCAGGCCCCTCTTGGCAAGCTACACCCTTGGCGAAGTCAGCCCAGCAGGGAGAAGAGTGTGCATGGCTGGACATGCAGGGCTGTTGTAAAGAACAGGAAAGAAAGRTAAACTGGGACAGAGTCACCCTTCAAAGCCTCCTCCCTCGTGGTGTTGCACACTGACTTTATCACCTTTTAAAAGGAGGTTTCCTTTAACAATAAAACTCGGAGAAGTCTGCAAAACCCTTGTGGAACATAGCGAGTTGACAGCTGAAAGAGCAGCCTTTGAGAGTCCCACATCCCAGGACTGTCCCCATCCCTCTCACAGAGAGGGAGGGRGGGAGGGMGGGCAATGACGAGAATTTAGGAACATTCTGAAAAGTCTTGCAGAAAATGGTGCTGCATCCCTCAATTTGATTTATTCTTGAGCCCCACCTCATTTCCAGAGTTCACTCTTAAAGCCTTTATTTCTTTTACACAGACATCTCAAATAACAAAACAGTCACATATGCAAGAGTCGGTATGGAATGGGATTTAGAGAAAAACGTCTTTACAGGAAGCATCTCTATATTCTCACACAGAACGAGGAAAAGGGGGAGAGAGAGAGAGAGAGATACATATCTGGTTCCTCAAAAAAGGGAAAGGGAGAACAGGAGAGGAATGTCAGGATGAAACRGTACAGCTTGGTCAAGGAGGAACCATGCTGAAAAATAACTTTTGGTCCATGGAACTCAGTTTTATCTTCCACTTTCTAGCTAAAGTCTTTCCCTAAGTACTGGTACACRGTATTGAATCTTTACTTTACAGTAAAGTAAGCTGAAGTCCTTCTTGCCATAACCTTAACAGTGTTTTTAAAAATAAAGTTGTTCTGAGAAATGGGTGAAGATTGTCAAGTTACTGACTTAAATATAGCTGTAGAAATAAATAGTAGTGACCATACGTTGGGACAACATCCCAAGTTCACTTAGCCCTGGAGTTTTCAGAAATCAGTTTAATTCTCCCACTCCTCTGACTGCGTTTGTTTTACTCAGGTAAAATATGGGAATATACAAGAGCTCCAAAGTTTTTGTACTGGATTAAATTGGTGGTCCTTCCAGACAGACTTGCTGTCAATATGCGATTCCAAATTTTGGCTCTGAGACACTCTCACCATGAGATGGAGACGTATGTTCAGCCTTGTCAAAGCAGCTTTCTGAATAATACAGKCATAGTTCATTCTCTTGTTGAGTCCTCAGTTTAGTTTTTCTGAGGACAACTATAATCCCAACAATAAGGGATGAAATTGCAATCTTTTTAATCTCCATGTAAGCTGTTTGTAAAGCAGTTATTAACATGGAAAAAAAAATATGAAACTGTACCTTGGAGGAAAATTTTTTTATTATCACTACCAGCTAGATTACTTTTTTCAGGCCAGCTTGGGGATGGAGAAAGAAAGTAACCTTTGAACAGCTTAGCTATTCAAACTTTTAGGATGTAAATTCACTCTTTTAACTGCTTCAGCAATGGACTGGCAGAGAAAGGTGAAGAGTTCAGACCAAAGATCTCTGACCTCCAGCACTGGGACCACCCAGTAGTCTGTGGCTGGAAACCACTAYGAGGAACCCACCTCAAATGCAATTTCCAGGAGTTGGGGAAAACCCTATCCCTTGCGCTCATGTTGCATTTTGGGAGGGGAAGGCTGCCGTGAACATCTCCTTTTGCTCCAGCAGTCTTCCACAATTAACATCTGTGTTTTGCATGGTGAGCCAGGCCATGCACCTGAAGCACAGGGCCATGGCTGATCTCCATATGGATGCTCTTCTGCACTAGGTCCCTGATTCATCTCACCAGGATTTAAGATCTTTTAAGATCTTGGGACTACCGAAGATAGGTGAGTGGTCACTCTATGGAGTGAGAGGGAGCTCCTAAAGCTGACTTAGATGTCAGTTTTACTGGTTCACCATCTAGAAGCAACTGTCTCTCTTCATTAACTATACAAGAAACCAAGGGAGATGAGCCCATTAAGATAAAGAGCTTGATTWAGTGCCTAAGGTTAATGGGGATGAATGTAGGTCAGAAAATCCAGGCCTCTGGGTAGCTTGACTTCATCCACAAAGGTGCTCCTCACAAACATACACCTAGTGCAGAAGAACAGCATCCGTACAAAGGGTCTCTTAATAAAGGATAAGTGAGTCTATCGAGAGAGTTAATGTGGAACAGAAATTCTGCCGTGGCTTTTTCAGTCCATTTCTTTTCCTTAAAAAAGCCCTTGAGACCCAGTCCTATGACTGGATATACATGTGTGGATGTGCGTGCTGCTGACTTTAGTGTGGTACCTCTCCTCGACCGGCACAATGGCAGAACGAGGATTTTCCTGGGAAATAGTACTTTTTAATTTGTTTTGATTTAAATCTGAGATACATGAGGATTGTGAAAAAGAAACAGTCCTTTGCCTGAAATTCTGTACATCAACCTCAGGCTATTTCAGGCAATCATGAAGCTATGGACATTTTTCATAAATTTACAAATATATATACATATATATACATATATACATGTATATGTGTGTCAGCCTATGGGCTAGATTTACCACTGCGTTATTCCAGCCACACACAAACATAATGTTTTTTTTTTACAAAAAGAGATTGGTATAAAGTTGGAGTGACTTAGCAGTGACTGTTCCTGTGTCTATGCAAAAGATCCTTAAGTGGACTGACATATAAGTCCCCCTTACCTAAGTCCCCTCATCACATATACACATAAATAGGACCCAGCCTTACAGTTCTTAATGAAGCAAATTTCCCATTGGTTCCAATGACCTGTAATCAAAGGAAATTTTACTTGAGAAAGAACTGGAAGTTCAAGCCCATTTTAGGTACAGTTTACAGCTTTGAAAGTTGTAACATCTGTCATACTAGGCCTCAAAATGCTTTAAAATAATTTAAGTTACTGCAGAAAAATATCTTCAAAAGTCCCCAAATATGCTTTTCTGTGTAAGTAGGGGAAATTTTGTCCTGCAAAAGATCAAACAACAAATACATGAATATAAACACTCTAAGTGATGGAAATTGCTGAGTAAAAATAGTAACAGTTTAAATTAGATGTCTGTGATTGTTGTTGGTGCCCAGGAGTTATAAATAATTCAGTAGACTCTAACTGAATACTGTAAGGCTGCACTTTTATTTTATTGTTCTGATTGCTTGAACCTTTTTCTTATGATCTATATTGTTAATGAATAACCCTTCATAAAAAAATACAGCCTTATGCTCTACAGTCGGATGAAAACTATTCTTGAGATAAAATGTCACAAGAGCTTATGAAAATTAGGAGCGCGTGTGTTTTTTTAAAAAAAATATGTAGGCACCAAAGGCATTTAGTGTTTTACTCCTGTTCACCATCTAAGGAGGAATTGGATGCTGAGGCTTTTTTTGTGTAGCTGGCCCCAGGAGACTGAGCCGAATCTGATTCATGCTCCTTGGTGTCTACATCACTTTGAAATTGGGGCAAAACCCACAGGTCATGCAGCTTTTTGAAGACTTGGCTCTTTATCTCATCTACCACAGAATCACTGTTACTGTTTGGATATTTCTGACCAGCTGGCAAAATAACAAGGCCACTTGAAGGAATTGCCTTTACAGAGATATTCCTGAGCCCTGCTCCCACAGGTAGGGCTCAGAGCCATGGGGATGTGAAGCTCCCTGCTGTACCAAGCAGCATTACCACGGTCTTCGTGCTGCCAGCAGCCCACAGAAGCCCTCTGCAAAGGACAGAAATAAGACTCAGGCRGTGTCCTGCCATAGTGCTGCCTCTCAGCACAGCGGGATTTTTACACTAGGGGATCATAAACTTTTCTGATTTGGAGGTGATATGGTGCAATTTTTTCTCTTGTGACTGAGGCCATCTGTGTTAGAGAAGCACCTTGCAACAGCGGGTACAAGAACCAATCCTGTGAATGCCAAGGCTGTCCTTCTGATGGGACTTCAGTTCTTTTCCCTTAGCCTTACGCACTCAGAAAGTGACACCCATATGTATCACACACGAGTGGTTACTACCAGGGCCCGTGGCACTAGAAAGTAGTAAGGACTTGTGGACACAACTGCATTTTTGGAGGTAGGATGGCTAGCTCAGGACTGTCTGGATCAGAAGTAGTTCTGTAAGAACCCTGTATTGAAGAGCACTGATGGTCAACTCTGGAGAGTCTTGCTGTGGTATTTCAGGATGTTACTGCCCTGAGCTGTTCACTGCCTCCCTTTTTGCTGCATGTATCTGCCCAAAGGCAAAACAGGCAGAAAGAAATACATATTGGTGTCTCAGCTGCTTCCTTTCCCTGCATCTCTGGGATGGCAACAGCATTGGCAATTCTTTCTTAAATATCCAAATACATTTTGGTGGCGAATTCCCAATTCGTCCCAGTGGTATTGTGCTTCCCCACGTCTCTTCAGCAGATAGTTCCCATGTGATCTGCATGCACAACCTAACACAGACGCAGATGGCATCTGAATTGTATTGCAACTCCTGAGTTAAGTATAAAAGAATAGAAAACAAACTATTATGCTGCATTTTGCCATGTATTTTCTCTCTATACTACAGATATTTACAGGTTGCTAGCACCCACATGATGTGGGGTATGCGTGTGTGTGTATCTAAGGAGGGGAGTGAGGGTGTGCATGTGTATACACCCTACACAAGAAAACTTTTGAAGTTGCTTCTGCCACTCTGCAGGAGTGTTAATCAGTGAAGGAAAAATATAAAAATGCAGTCCTAGAAGGGACTGACAATTCCTGCTGCTGATGCTGCGGGCGACATTGGATCGTCCTCACGTAACTCTACCAATGCCCGTCAGTTCTGACCTACAGCAATTGCTGTTTGGTTTCCTTTTTTTCGTTCCCCCACCTTCCCCTGGAGATAACCTCTCTGAGCCTCARTTATTTTCATTGCAAGTCTTCCCTGAGCAAGGAAGGACAACTGATCTGTGATTCTGGAGTGCTTTACTAGAGGTGACCAGCATTTCATTTCCCTCTTGTGGCCTATATTGAGGCAGTCATCTAGGCTCTTTCTCCGGGTTAAATCCTAAACACATGCAGGGCATACTCCAGTTAAACTGACAGCATTGTATCAGGCTCCAGTTCTTCCACTGATGTCAACAGGGASCTTGTCAGAGCCCCCTCGCACCAGCAATAGGTCATTTGTTTTAAAAAGTGTTGCAATCTCTATCTATGGCTCTGAAGAAGGCTGTAAGATTGGGGTATTAGTGATTATTGGGGGCAATGGGGCAGACAGGATGGAAACCCTAAATCAGGGAGAAAAAAAAAAAGGTAACATCTGATAACTGTTTATTTCTAAAGACAAAGATTGGGTGTTGTGAGTGTGTGAGCATGCATTTCATTTTCAGTGTTAGCCAGGACAGCACTAAAATATTTTCTGAGGCACCTGATCCAAAACTCACTGGAGCCAAGGGGAAGCTTTCTATGGACTTCAACAGACTATGGAACAGATGCATTATATTCCTGGCTCTTACTGGAAACAGTGGGGCTATAAGTTTTGAGCTAAGTCCTGTTTTTATGAGCTTTCCAGCTTAGACTGGCAGAATCAAGATCTTATGGATCTGGCCTGGAGTTTGCAATCAAACTTTAGGCTTGTTTGAAACTCAGTTCCTGACCTTGGAAATTCATCCRTCACTAATCTTTACATGCCGTTTGTGCTTCATGCACACTTTTTACTCTTTGTCTCTCAGTGGTGCCTGGCAATCGTTCAGCGCTGTCTCAGTTTTTCACCTTGAGTCTTCCCTTGCTGGCTGGATGAGCACAGCAGTATGGGCCATGAAAGAGCCCAAAACCTGGGGGCAAGGAAATGCAGCGTTGGTTTGTGTGAATGTGCCTGAGCACTCCTATAGCCCTTCTAGGCCTATGTAGAGACACACAGAAGAAAGAGCCGAAATAATGTATGTCTTTATTTAAGCTATACTTGGTAACATATTATTTCCTCTCCATTTCACTGCTGGTGGTTAGCTTGGCACTCAAGAATTAAGGACAGATTACAGTGATTTTCTTCTGAGCTGTGCTTATCAGTGGGACTCCAGGGATGAGCCTAATTCGGAGGCGCTGCATGGTGGGTAAATGGACAGCCATGGAGACACAGTCTTCCAGGAATGCTTGGGAATCTGAGATACCCCCTGCATATCAATCCTCTCCCTCACCAACGTTGTTTTATTCATCATAGAATCATAGAGTCATAGAATGGTTTGGGTTGGAAGGGACCTTAAAGATCATATAATTCCAMCCCCCCTGCCATGGGCAGGGACACCTTCCACTAGACCAGGTTGCTCAAAGCCCCATCCAACTTGGCCTTGAACACTTCCAGGGATGGGGCATCCACAACTTCTCTGGGCAACCTGTTCCAGTGCCTCACCACCCATGTCATCATCCAATGAACTGCACAGCTAACATGCTGTAGCTAAAAGTGGTCCCAAATGACTTGCATCTACAGGAAAGCAGAATACCTGCACTCTCCTGATTCTCTCCTGGGAGGATGAGGATCCTCTATTTAGAGGAGACTGAGCRTTTTTTTTTTTCCTTTCATTTGCCACTGCAGCTGGAATAACATTTTTAAAAGTAATGGCAATTTTTCAAAAGCAGTATTTCAGAGAAATTGCTTTGGTCACTGGTGGCTTGGATCCACTTATGACTGTCCCTGGGGTAGAATGAAAGAAGAAAAAAGCCCAACTAGAAGTATAACTGGAGGGACTACTATTTAGATCAGGGAAGATCAGTTCTGTGTTTGCAGAGGGAGAAGGGAGAGATGATATATACAGGTGGCCAATATGAGTCAGGAATTTTAACACGCAAACAGCTTTAGCTTGAAGAAGAAGGTGTCCTATACAGTACATAARATACGGAGCACATGGGCTCCTGCCGTGTAGCCCCATCATGTGTACAGTGCTCCTGGCAGGGATGGAGAGCAGAACCTCCTGTAGCCAACTCGCTATGGTCACAGGACAACTTCACTGTACAATAACTGAGAGTCACTATACACAAAACCTCAGCCTGCAGATCGCAGTGAGTCGAGCCAATTCATCCTGCGTCCCTAGGCCTGGCATGTCATGACGTCTGCGTTTGCTGCAGTCAAGTTCCTCTGTGGTCTCTGGAGCACAGAGACGTGTTGTCTCAGTAGTGCAACATGAAAGGCCACGTGCGAGAGCGAGCCTTCCAGCTACGGACCCTGCGTTACCAGCCTCACAGAAAGGGAGACCAAACACCCGCTGGTACATCAGGCTAGGACAAGAGTGTCACATTATCTACAAGGGTCAGATAGGAAAAGAAGAGTGGGGGCTGGACTCTGCAGGAAGCTGAACACCATCCAGGAAAACACATTCTTAACTTTAAGCATATGAATAGTGTACCAAAGTTAAGGGGATTAGTCACATGCTCCAAGTAAAGCACATGCTTAGGCGCTTCGCCAGAGCAGATCTGAGGGACGGGGTCAAACCCCTTAATGCTGGGATCACAGCTAACAGATTTCTAATTAACTACTCCTCAAACTAGAAAACCAGACACTAGTCAAAAAGCTTGAATTTCTGTTCAGAAAGATTATTTCAAAGCCTCCCAAAAATTCAGAAACTCAGACTAGACGGGAGTGTGCTTTGGCTCAGGGTAGATGTAGACACTAACCGTCGCAAATTTGGATTTGGATGTATTTTGAGTCAAGCCTGCTCTAAAGATGAGTCTGAGCCAACAGAAAGCGTGGAGGGGCTCTGAGCTCCCTTCAAGGGTATCGAAGCACGCAGGGCTCCTCCCGGTTCTGCGAGTAGCACAGAGGGAAATTCACAATATCCCAAGGAGGTTTTGCCCTTATTTGAGGGAAAGATGAGAGAACTGGTGTTTGGACAAATGGTCCCTTTGGGGATCCAGTTTGAGATTAAGGTTACATGATCATCTGCCACTTCAGACACTTACTCCCATAGTTTTTAAGATGCTTCATAGCCACAGAGGCCTTAGAAAGCCTATGCTATAGTGAGTGGAAAATCACAGAACTGGCCTAAAGATCCAGGGTTAACACTTTTCTGTTGTAAATAAAAATAATCATAACCCTCCGCCACCATTGCCACACACGGACAAACACACAGGCTCATATACAGCTTGTAAACCAACACCGTCAGAGAATACTTCATCAAGGCAGGACTATTTTCATGCCAGCTGCAGAAAGAAAGGAAAGCTTTAAGAATCCATGAAGGAGCAATATTATTTCCATTTCTTYAAATCTTACTGCTATACCTCTTTCAAAACTGTATCTGTAAAAGAGTACACCCTGTGACCAGTCACAGACCACACAAGACTGTACATCGGCACAGGAGCTGTCGTACTGCTTTCCATGCCACAGGGCCTGGTGGTGGACTCCAGCTAGATGCCTCTGTGCCCTTTAGTTTACCTGGGTCACTCCAGGTATCTGTATTCACATGAAACACCTTCCCTATCGCACTCAGCACTGCAGAGGAGGAAGAAAGTTTGCGTTCAAAGCTGTTTTAATGAAAYAATTACCATTTTTCTAAAGCATTAATCTCTTAATGAGAAGTTGTTTTTTCTCAAAATTGTTCATATTTTGAAAAATTTCACAATTTTTTTTACAGGTCTCGTTTGGTTCTCAGTTATTGATTTTCTGCTTTCAGTTTTCATTTAGCTTTCCAAGAGCTGTTTTTATTTTAATTTCCTTCTTCACTCCAATAGTAATTCATCAGCCTCCTTACCTAGTAGGCACTTGCACAGTCAAATGGTTTCAAAGCTTTTCAAAACCACTCTATTTGAAAACCTTRCCAGAAAAAAAGAAATAAACCAATCTACTTAAAAAAGAAGTTTCTTCAAAAGGCATTTTCAACATGAATAAATAAATACTTTCTCCAGTCAGGTCTAATGGAGAATGAAATGACAAAACTTCAGTTGCCAGGGATGGCACTTCAGTGGCAACACACTGGCTTGGCAGCTGGCATTGGCATGTCTGGGGAATTTGCAGACCAGAGAAAGCAAAAGCTAGGTAGTTGAGCAAGAATGAAAGAAACCCAAATCTATCCTACTCCAAAATGCCCTCCAGAAACTTCATTTCTTTGGGCACTGTTAATAAAGCAACATCATCACATAAGGTGTAACAAGGAGGGGAAGCAGGGCTGGAAGGGGAATGGCTGGCTATGCAATTGTATTGCATAAGAATTATTTGTTGGTTGGATTTTTTTAACCGAGCAAAATACTTTTCTTGCCAGCTGTGTAAATGGCATGACCTGGAAATCAGTGCCTTCATTTCTGTGCAGTAGGCACAGTTTCAACAGATTGCCGCCTTCTCCTGGTGAGTTTTTGTAGATGCAGAGGATGATTCTATTTGACTAATGAGGACTGATGGCATGCAGCTATCATGTAAGAAAGGATTGCTGGTACTATCCCTRAATTAAGAGCATGTTGGGTTGGGTTGGTTTTGGGGAGGCCTTTCTTCTTTGCCCTGTCTCCCTTTGCCTGTACGTTTGTCAGTGGTACCCTCACTCCTGCATATTGCCATTCAGTCATCGCCTCTTCAGACTCCATTTGGTTACACCCTTGGCCCTTCCTCCCCACCTTCCCCTCAGCCACTGTTAYCCTGCAAGGACCCACTGCCCTCACAGACAAAATGCTTTGCTTCTCCTAATGGCATTCACCTGCCTCTCCAACCTTCACTGTTCATTTAGCTCTTCTGGGACCTATGACCTGAACGATGGGAAGAGTAGAGTGAAGGAAAAAGGAGACGATGGGAAGAGGAGTAGCAGGAAAAAGAGAAAGACCAAAAAAGAGAGAGAGAGTCCCATTTGCGGATTCACAATTATATGATACAACGCTTGAGCTCATGGGAAATGAATCTCTGTTCTCTGCATCTGACCCTTTCGCTTCCATCTGTACACAGTTCTCCCAGATGGAAAGTGGAGATGTCCAGTGAACCAGGGCAGTATCCAAAGACAAGATGTGGGAAGGTCTTATTTGGCATACATGAACACAAGAGGCATCTCTTACTTCTCCCTTACAAAAATTAGCTCCCCTTTTCTCCTTGCCAATGGCTTTTGTCCAGTTGTCTTAAACATCTAAAACGGAAACTCGATGAAATCCCACTCCAGCAAATAGCTGGGAAGAACAACTGCCAGGGCTCCGCCCACCTCCCTTCTCCCTGGTCGGTCTTCCCTTGGATCCACCATCCTGAACTCCCAGATGCTCCGTGAAAACAAAAAACCATCCTGAAATCCACCATGAGACATGCTGTCTGAGACATGCTGTCTCAGACCTGACGGCTTTCCTCATGCTTCTGCAGTTGCTGTGCCTCAGTCCTGGGCCACAAACATGGCATGGATGGTTTAGTGGACAATCACATTGCAATGTTTTAAATTTTTCTTTTTCTTAAAAAAAAGATAAATAAAAGAAGAGGGAAGTTATACACACATGTATCACAGCATTTTCAAAAGGCCTTCTGCTGCATTTACATTAGCAGTTCAGCCTCAGCCTGGATGTAAGGCAGCTGGAATATTAAAACCACATTGTTGGAAAGTCCGCTGAGATGTCCTCATGGAATTTTTTTGTTGTTTTCTGTTTTTATTTTGTTAGATCTGTTTATTATTATTATTATTTTCACTTGTTTGCTTCTCTCTAAGTTTGGCAGGCAAAGAGAAAATGCTTTTCTGCTTTTCCCCACATGTTCTGTCCACTTTGTTTTCTGTGTTTTAAGCAAAAAACCCAAAAAAACCCCAAAACCAATGACAGGGCAGGCTTCTGTCAATTTGTTTTAAAAAAGAAAAAGAAAGGAGGTGGGTTTTGATAACGGCCTTGAGGAGGTACGTTGTAGAGCTGGCTCAAATGCTTGATTTGTTCCTTTGCTTGTGGTTTGCATTTTCCCTTCTGGCTGCAATGGACAGGCTTTTTGTCCCCCCCACCCCCTCCATGTCTTGTACAGATTCTGGTTCCAGATCCCCCACACGGACCCCCGGTTCCCCTTCCCAAATGGCAGTAGGTAGGTGTAACTGTATGTTCATTCGACCTCTAAGGTATGATGCTGAAGTTAAGAGTTGGATGGAAGAGCCATGTGAGAGAAAAGCTTTCCCATCGCTGTGAGAAAGGACGAAGCAACACAGAGTCCGGTGGACATGTGAATGCCGTGTTGGACTCAGCTCTACCTTGGCACTGGCATTAATTTGAGATTTTATATATATATATATATAATTATATATACATATATATGCATGTATAGGTATACATAGACATATATATATATATGTATGTGTGTGTGTGTATTTGTTTGCTATTTGTTTTAGCACACTGTCCCATTCTCAGGTCTAGATTTGGGGCAGTTGGTCCTGGGGACAGGCTGGACAGAAGGGGCCAGAGTGCAGAAGAAGCCAGAGATAAGAGTGAGGCCCAGGCCCCCCCACGCACAGAACATGGACCAGCCATAGCCGTGGCTGATGTCGTCGGGAAGTCCATACAGGTAGCGGGGGTAGCGGGAGAGCTCAAAGTTGATTCCAGCCACGCACGTGCACAGTGAAATGATGCAGAAGGTTCCTGGAGGAGAGCGGGAAGGAGAGAAGGAGGGAGGAAAAAAACAAAGAGAAGTTAGAAGAGTGATAGACATACCACTTTCCAAGTCGCCTGAGAAGAGCTGGTGCAAGCAGTAAGGAAATACCTAAGGGAAGATGTTCATGTAGGACGTGGCTTAGTCTAGTGGCTCCACTGGGAAAGAACTGAGTGCCACCAGAGCCTTGAATATTGATCTGATGCTGAACAGAGCTGTATGGAGAAACTTCGACAGGAACAGTTTTTTCAATACGAGCACTCCCTTGGGAACCAGAATGCTTCATGAAACCATTGATTTTTCTGGAATTTTGCTTTAGACAAATACAAAGTGAATCATCACGTTTCATTATTTTGGGGGGGAAAATAAGCTTGAATTTTTTGTTTAATTTCAAGTGATGATTAATTTTTCAGTGATGGATTTTACAGAAGAAAATATTACAAAATACTTGACATATTCTGGCTCTGCTGAAACATACATTTGAAATTACTTGGGAGACTTTTTTCAGACTTTTCTTATATCAAAATCTAAAATCTTTCATTATACACTCCCCTTTTAAATACCACTGTCAAAATCCTAAAATCCCTCGCCAAATTCAGGTTCTATCCTCTGCATGACTCCAGTCCCAATCTAGATGCCCTCTGCAGTGTTGGGGAAAATCTTCAAAATATCCTGTTCTTGTTTTCTATCTCTGCAGCAATATTTCATTTCTTCCTGAGAACACTGCGAGGACAGGCTTCATAACTCTGTCAGGTGGTAAGTGTTATGGAAAGACACACATATCAGATGAGGCTGAACCTTAGCCCACCCAGATGAGTCTAATTTTGATCTTTGGCCTCCAGCTTCATCAAAGCTAAACTCTGAGCTCCTGAAATGTCACAGTTGCCACCCACACACGAAATAATGGATAGCTACAGATGCTACACTCCTGTCTCAAGAGATAACAACTAAAGTCAACATAAAGTTGGTAGTTTATTTCTCCTTTCTAATTCCTCCCTACGTGGGCCTCTCTGAATTGCCTGGAGAGCCCTGGGCACRGAAGGCAACCTACAGGACACGTGCTGTAGTAACACGCATGGTCAGTCCCGCGTGTCATCCCGCTGTTTATGCACAGATCAGTAGCATGCTACATGTGCTACCTGTGCAGCATGTCCTGCAGCTGCTGGTGAGGAATCTCCTACTCTTCATGGTCCCATCCCTAAGACAGCACAATCCTCCAAAGCAGTCACAGCCAGCCTGGTTTTAGTGTCAAGCTCCTTTCCTCTGGTGCCCTTGCCTCCTTCTACTCCTTCCTGCCCCTGCTCCTGCTTCTCTTCTGTGATGCTTTTCCTGTTGTTTCTCTGCTGCTTTGCTTTTTTTAGTTGCAGTTGCATTGAAGAAATGGATTTTACACTCCCCACTYTGAAGACACAGGTAAGATTATGTGGTGAATTTGTCTGGAATTAGGCTCAGAAGCTGGGGGCATTTGTCGGAACATATATACACCACCAAAAATGCGTGGAATTTCCACCATACACACCTCCTTTACTTGGTAGGAACATSACACAGGTCTAGAATCTGCAGGCAAATCTCTATTATGGACCTGCTGTGAAACCACCGTCATGGCCCTCTCTCTGTTCCCTCTTCTGATCACTGCTTTGTCTATTTGGTCTGTCTTTTCTCCAATGTGTTTTGGAGTGCTACTTGTAGATACTGTCTGTGGTAAAGGTCAGGGAATATGGGAACTCTGCGTGCCTCCCCTAATGCAATATATAGTTGCCAGATGGCCCATGTTGTTCATAAGTACTCCTATTATGATAGTGCCACAGGGTATCAGTCAGGACGAGCGAGCTGTTGCAGTAGGTACTATGCCTATTTAAATAAAAACGGCCTTCTTCCCTCTCTCCAGCACCCACTTAGTCCACAGTGCTCTGGACTTTTGCAAAAGCCTTGTGAGACCCCAGGCTCTGGAGCTGTCTTCAGAGACGTCCTACGCTACTTCAAAGCACAGAGCAGGATAAATGGGGAGGTCTCCCTCCCAAAATCCCTTACTCAAAAATCAGGTGGTTTGATTAGAAACCACACACCCCTTTCTGTGTTTTACCATGTCACTTAGGTTATCCAGTAACATGAAGGTGTCTGGCAAGAACGGGGTTGTTCCCTGTGTGACATGTCAACATGACCAGTACATTGTGGGATCGGGGAAAAAATGATCCATCAGAGCCACTGTGCCCTGAACCAAGCTCTGTGGCTCATTTCAAATGGCTGTGGTTAGAAAATGACATGAAAGGCCTCTCTTTGCTAGCAGGAACGTGATAATTTCAGCTCTCTTGAAATATAAGATTGTTAAGAGAGGTGGGTGGGAAAATCTGTGCGCCCAGACTGAAACTGCATTTGCTAAGTACAAAAGAGAAGGAAATAACTTTGGATTTCAAATACTCCCCGTGCTTTCACGCTTTGTCTTGACTATTTTGATTACAAGCTCTTCGATGTAAGGAGCACTGCTTACTCTTTATATTCGAACAGTGCCCAATATATTGGCACTCCACCTTGCTGAGGGTATTCTGCCCCATAACAAACAAACAATAAAGAAGAATGAGTAACAACAATAGAGAATAAAGCAAATCACGAGCATGAGACTTCTTTAAAAAAAGGCTGGCCCCATCCTGCCCCTTCACTGGAGAATGTGCTAATCCCACGACGATCAATAATGACTGCCATGCACAGTGTTAGAGGATAYATAGCACAGTCTTCAGCCAGTCACCCCCCAGTGCTTCTGCAGGATGTCTTGTACGGCACAGGTTTATCAGCCTCCCTAGTGCTATTCATTACAGACACAAAAAATGCCATTTTATACCACCTAGGGGAATCTTTATGGCCATTATACGAGTCCTAYGTGTTGTTTGTATTCAGCCAAGCAAGGAAGTTCCTACTTGTAGTTAATCTGGCCTCTCACCAGGAGGGTTAATGATGAAAACTGAGTACGGTTACTACCTTGGGACTGTTCGGTAGCTTTTCCTCATGAATTGGCAATCATAAACCAAAGGGTCATCCTTGCAGATTGCACAATTGTTGCCCATCATAGTGAAAGAGTCGTGGTTGGAAGGGGTGCAGAGACTGAGCTTACCCTTGGAAATGTGGGTAAGACACATTGTTGGCATGGGAGGAGGAGAGAGGGTGTTGCTCCTGCCCACGACACTGCCTGCACTATGGACATGGTGCTTTAGAGGCAGCGGGATTGCAGCAAGTCGTGAGTATCCCCAACCCTGAGATTCTTTCTCTCCCCAGAAAAGAAACTGAACCCTTATTCACTTTCCTGGTAGGTTCTTGCCGTCAGTGAGGTGCCCCCCTACATGTGCACTACTGCCCCAGATCCCCGGGCAGCCATAGCAATACAAACTTTTCTTTCTCTGTGAGAAGAAAGACTTTGTGTGAAGCAGACAACCAGACCTGAAGGCTGGTGCTCCAAGGCTTGGCACTTGTGCCGTGGCACTGGCACACAGAATGTGAATGACGGGCAGTAATAAGAGCTCACCGGGGATGTGCTGGTGTGTGAGCTGGATGGGGGAGATAAAGACCATCTCCTTCAGCAGCTGGGGAGAACAGAATGCACAAAGTTCTTTGTGCTGGGATTTACATGTTACCATCCTAAGCGAAACAGTAATGAATGAGACAAGGCAACAGTGGCGTTTTTGACAAAGGAAATTCACGTGTCACTGCAAAATGCTTCCGTCAGGTGAGAGATTAAATTTCATGTAAAGCCATGTCTGTGCCACAGAAACTGCTGTTTGACATGTAGTCAAACCTCCACTCTGTCTCCTCATCAGACAGCTGCCCTTCCTCTCAGGTTTTGACAGTGCCTGTCCTGCTAACGGACTGATGATCAACAGTGGTTCGAGCACCTGGGCTATTAAATACCTCATGGCTAGCTTGTGCTTTTCCTTCTTATTTATTATGAAGAAGAATATTAAACATTGTACAGAATGTCTCCTCCATTTAGACTGGAAGTTTGTTTAGGACAGAGATGAACTTATTTGCTATATATGTGTATGTCAYGGTTTAACCCCAGCCGGCAACTAAGCCCCACACAGCCGCCCGCTCGCTCAYTCCCCCCTGGCGGGTTGGGGGAGAGAATCAGAAGGGTAAAAGTGAGAAAACTCATGGGTTGAGAAAAAGACAGTTTAAAAGGTAAGGCAAAAACCACACACGCAAGCAAATTAAAACAAGGAATTAATTCATTGCTTCCCATGGGCAGGCAGGTGTTCAGCCATCCCCAGGAAAGCAGGGCTCCATCACGCGTAACRGTTACTTGGGAAGACAAACACCATCACTCCGAACGTCGCCCCCTTCCTTCTTGTTCCCCCRGCTTTACATGCTGAGCATGACGTCATAYGGTATGGAATATCCCTTTGGTCAGTTGGGGTCAACTGTCCCAGCTGTGTCCCCTCCCAACTTCTTGTGCACCCCCAGCCTGCTCGCTGGTGGGGTGGGGTGAGAAGCAGAAAAGGCCTTGGCTCTGCGTAAGCACTGCTCAGCAGTAACGAAAACATCCCTGTGTTATCAACACTGTTTCCAGCACAAATCCAAAACATAGCCCCATACTAGCTACTGTGAAGAAAATTAGCTCTATCCCAGCCAAAGCCAGCACAGATTTGGGTCCTGCCATCCCTGCTGCAGGTGCAGACATGGTCAGGAGAGGGACGTCTGGGAAAGGTAGTATCATTGTTGGTCAAAGCGTAATTCTGTGTGGATTATGAGTCAGAGCCCTTTGCTGTAGCTGTTTTTAAGCATGATTACATCAAGCAGACCTGTAGGCCTCTGCTGCTAGGAATTTTGTTTTTTTCAGTAAATGTCCCTTTTCTATCCAATCAGCTCRGCTGTGCGAGGGGCTGCAATGCCTCCGTTTGCAGTTTTCAAACCTCACCTCCAGGGGAGAGCAGAACTGCTTGTGAGTGAACTGATTTAAACACAAGCATGCTCAAACCATCCATACCAAATATGCTTGAACTTTCCCTCATGCTAGTGCCCACCTGAACCATGCCAGAAGCCACGTCCTTTGCCTATAGAGCCTGCAGGCGACAGAGCTTGAGGGATTTCACAGAGTCCACGGTGTTTTGTGAGACAAGAACTGCTGCTTTTCTTAGAAACACTGCAAACAAAGGTGAGCCTTCGTGGTGCTGGTGCGCAAACAGACCCCACTGCTCCATCTAAACATCCCTGACCCCGGTATTAGGGATGAGGAGTCTGGCTGTAGCTGTGTCCACCACCTTCAGCCGGCTGGTGCTGTCCCCTGCCCTGCGATACAGGAGCTGACCATATGGGCACTCTTCCCTTAAACCACCATTGGAGGCAATTTGAAGTAACGACTTCTCTTGGCTTGGAAAGGTACTGGGTCATTTGTGTGGTCCTTCACTCTGCCATGTTTGGAGGGGCAAAAACTTCTTATCTCACCAGAACACAATTTGTACAAGTCCACCTCACTACACCTTCAGGGAAAGAAGGAAAGAAAAGAAAAAATACTCTTTGGTGGATGTCCTCACCTGAAGAAGACATCATCAGTTTGAATCCAGATCCCAAAAGCCAGTAATTAAAATGATCTGAGCACCAAGTCCACCTCTGAGACCCCCTCTCTACAAATCATTTTTGTTATTATTTGGAAAAAAATTCTTCCACGTCTGACAGAACAACGCTTGTCCTCTCCCTTCCCCCAACAACAGGCAAAAATGACTCACGAACTAACTGTGCTGTCAGATGTACAAAGTAAACAAACAAAAAAAACCTGATTCTTTTCCCCTTCTGTTTTTTGCAGAGATAGAAATGTCAAGTATTACTTATAAACACCAGTAGATAAAAAGAGAAACACAAAGGTATGGATTTTAAGATGTCCTCTGAAACCAAGCAGTTCTCAAAAAAATGCGAATCTCTGCCTTTTAAAGTATTTTTAGTAGCTGCTATTGATGGCAATTTGTGACCACTAATGTCTTTGGAAGGAGTGCTGTTTATTTAATTATCATCACTTTTTTATTATAGGGTTATAGGGGAAAAAAATCTCACAAGTGAAATAACATTATCTTTACTTTCTCTCTGCCCTACTAGCTTTTACTATTTTCAAGGTACATCAAACAAACAAATAAAATGAGGTCTGATCCTGAAGTGGAGTGTGTACCATTAGCTATTTAAATTATATCACAATCAAATGAAATTATTAAAGAATAAACCAAATTCCCTCCCAACACAGTGATGACAAAAGCCTTTTGGAGGGAGCAGCTTTGCAGTAAACTCCTTCTGTGCATGGATTAAATGCCTCAGCAGCACACAGCTCTTGAGAACGCTTTATTGCTCTGTGCATACACGCATAGAATATAAATTATTGCTTAATTATGTACTGTTCCAGCAGAAGCAGCTTGCAGCATTGCCAATAGGTTGCAGAATAGCAAGGGGTTTACTGGAAAATTGCCCATATAAAAAAAGCCAAGACGGAAGGCGAAGTCCGACTGGGAGATGGAGATTCAGTGCGGTGTCCTTGTAAGACCATAAACCCACCTGGGTTGGAACCTAATACATTTTTATTTCATACTAAGAACCAGAGTAAACTGCAGGGTCTATAGAGGTGCTGTGATATTGCATTATAGCCACTGTCAGAATGCAGTTTGCATTCGGCCTTTGGCCTCCTACCTCAAAATGTACCAGCGGCATCCGCACCCGACCAGAGCTGTACGCCTGCTACGTGTTACTTCAGCAGCGGTGCCTGTCTATTGAATTGCTGCTGCACAAGCCGTAATATGTTATGGCATCAGAGGACTATGTATCCTCTGCCACAACTGCAAATACTTAATGGGTACCACCCTTAGGCTCATGCAAATCAGTATAGTACATGGAACCATATTACAGCATTTGAGGGCTGATCTCCAGTCTGCTACGCTGGTACAACTGACAGTCAGTCTATATTGCACATTATAGCACCCTGCAGATTTGCACATGGTGACATTTCTGCTACCATATCCTACGGTGCATGGGACTGCACCAAGGGTGGATACCCATGCTGTGTACTAGCACAGCCACTGAGCACCAGCTATGAGCAAGCACCCTCTGAAGTTATGAGCTGGCATGTAAGGCAAAAGCAACACTACTTAGCTAAAGGCACATTTTGTTAAAATGGGATAGGGAGAAATAGGGGAGTTGATCAAAGCCTGAGTTGAACAACCTTCTGATTACTTTAGCCATGGTGATTCCTATGACCCACCCAAAATAACCTAGCAATAATAAAGTGACTTGACTACAGCCATTAAGCAAACATAATGGCTCATGAACTTGGAGCCACAACAGAGGAGGCAGCAAAAATTGTGCCAGTTGTAGTAGCGGGATGTGATTCAGTATTTTACTGGGAGCAGAAGGGAGAGAAAGGAAGAGGCTCTCTTAACGTTGAAATGAAGAAACATCCTAATCAAAGGTTAGTGAAATTATCCCGTCCCTGTGCTGGCAACCACCATGCTTGGCAACAGGCAGAGGCTGCTGGCAGGTTTGTTTCATCCCCTGCAGTATGGACCTTCCAGGATGTCCCAGGCAGAAGCTAAAAGATTAAATGCAAAGGGGCACTGGAGATCTGAGCAAACTCAAGTGACTCCATCACATCTCAGATTTGCCAGATGACAAGACACATAAGTCTAGTATCAAACTGTACCTCAGGCAGGTGCTTCCCGGCCTAGCATTTGCCAGAGCTGAAGAGAAACTTGTGGGGTCAGGATGGGTTTGCCTTGTCACATGACATCTCCCATAGCATGGGGAATCCATGCACCACATTGCATTTGGTCTTTTAGCAACGAGGTCATTGTGCCTCTCTCCGTGTAAGGTCAAAAAATTGAACCTCTCTCAGAAGGAACCTCAGAAGGAGCCTCAGAGAGTTTGTGGAATCCCTTTTTTGTAGGAAACATTAAATTGCTGAAAAGTCTTCAGACAGATGTTCTTCAAGACAAGTGAGACTGGAGAACAGACACGTCACAAACAACTTCRGTGCAGCCTTCTTCCACGTTGCCTAGTGTGTGCCACTAAAAATACTCTTAGAGGGAATACTTTCAGCGCTGAAAGGGTAGAGCTACTCGCATGCCTTTTTAATCATTATCTTTGCTGAAAGCACTACTAAAGAAGCCATTGGGATCTCTGAGTGATGGTGGTGGCTACCTGATTTGGATATTTTCCGCTTCAGGTGCTGGAGAGAAGCCTATCCATTCATTTTTTCAAGTGACCAAAGGACTCTTTGGTTGTACAACTTTCAGTTGTTTGTAGTGAACGCGAACTGAGGTTCTTTGCTGCAGAAGGCTCTGGGCTCTGTTACTGTTTCCCTGAGCTGACCCTCCAGGAACAGAAAAATTCTTTCTGTATGTGCTAAGTGATACAGATATTGATATGTAATAGCCAGAAATCAAAATAAGATATAATTATCTTGTCAGCAAGGACCACTGGACGTAGGCCACCCCTATGAATTTTACATCACTCACGTGAATGCTTGCAAGCAACAAACTACCCTGACCCCTTCGGTACTGCCCTAAAGGGTCACATGCTGAAATCTTCTTTCCTGTTGCAGAGGAAATACTCTGAAGCCTCTGCAGCCCACACAAGTACRTAGGCATGACTCGTCTCTGTAACCCTCGGACGAGCCAGGTTGGGCAGAAACGAGGAAGGCCCCACTCATCTAGTTTCAGATGCTTTTTCTGTGGAATTTCCAGTGGCCAGTTGGACTCTGTCCAGGCACATTAGACCAAGCAAGCGTAGCAGTGATTTGTCCAAGGGGAATGTTGTTTTTCTAAGTTGACAACCTGAGGATCTGAGAAGGTGAATCTAAGCCTTGCTTCAGCCTCTGCATTTAACAACAAGATCTGCCACACATAGAAATTTGCTCCGCTTTCTCTCTGTAAAGAATTTTTCCTGTCTAGCAAATCATGACAGTATTACTCTTCCTTCTGTTGCATGTGCAGTCTTTCCTCTTTGACGCCAGGCATGCAAACAACTCAGCAAACATTTTTTGTATAAAAAACAACCCAATAATAAATGCCATTTTTGTTTTCATTGTCTGCCTTTGGCCTTGATGCCTCTTGCCATTGAAATCCAGAAGCTAGCAACAGATCAAAGACCTGGTGACATTATTAAGGGATAAGGAACAACCACAGAATTTTGAAATACACATAACTTGTTTTCCAGGGGGGAGTGTCTTTTGTATTTCTATCGATCTGTCTCCCCTACTTTGCTTCTATTTTAATTCACGTCTGTCAGCCCCCCAAAGACCTACTGACATCCTTGAGAAGCAAACTAGATTGCATGTCCTTCACAGACTACGCTAGGTTTTGTGTTCTCATAACTCTAGAAGGTACTGATACTTCTGTCAGTACCTCCCATCCTGGTGAGGGAGAAATTACAAGTCAGTACAATTGACTTAAAATTAACACACACTGGAATATGAATAATTCTTTTTGCTGATAAGCCAGAGTGAGATGGCTCCTTAATTTACTGTATGCCAAGTTCAGGGAGACCGATTTGAGTTAAAAGTGAAAAACAATGAGTTTATAGGTGCACATATACTACTTGCCCTGTCTTTTGCTCCAGACTATGAGATATCTGCACCTCATTACGAAGCCTTTCCTCTCCTTCTCCTAAATGCCAGTGCTCTTCTGTGATCAGGTACAAGGTTGCCTGAATTGCTTGTGTTGGTATTTCTTCCCCAGCGTGCAAGTGCACATCTAGGAGCATCAGAAATAAGCCACAGGAAAAGAAATTCAACACAGCTGAAGGTTGACTTTGAAGTCAGCTGACAATGTTTCCATGGAGATCAAATGCTATGGAGTTGACAATGAATTCTCTCATTGTGCTGTTCCTTCCAGGAAAAAAAAAAACCACCTCTAAATGACTACACCCTGGAGTACAGCTGTGTTACAGATTTGAAAAAAACATTTCTATATTCCACCCCACCTCCATTCTCTTATGGAGGTATTAACTCGTAGATCCCTGCTTTTCAGGGCTAGATTTGTCGGTATTGACCTAAAGAATCAGCGAAATTCCTGAGGTATTGCAAAAAATGGCATCTAATGAAAATAGTATTTTGTGAGAAGAGGGACATAACTCCGCTTTCGAACTTATGCTGTAGGGGATGCAAAGACGGGTGTTATGATTCCCCTTGAGGAGCATTACAACACAAAATTATAAAAGAGCATTTCAATGGCAGGTACGCCGTGACGCATAGAAGCCCGTACAGTAAAAGTAGGTGGTCTTTCATATTTCCAGAAAGTCTCCTATTTCATTTTCAAAATGGGTGCCAGCATTAATAAATAAATGCAAAATGTGTTCTCAGTGCACCAGTAAGCATAGAGAAGTACTAGAAGTAAAGACGTAACGTGCTACCCCAGCTCTGCTTTTTAAGCATAATGTATGGTGAGCCTTGTCATGCAGTCAGCTGTACAACTGTTTCCTGGCTTGGAAACACTAAACAGGCCACCCTGACATCATATTAAAACCCCAAAACGTGGTGAAGGGGATGTATGTCAATGTGGATGATTTCCTAAATGTTTATTTTTGGAGTGAAAGTAGGAAATTAGATAACATTCAAAAGGAAAGTGATACTAATTTCTAAAGGGTGATTACTAATGGTTAGTTGGTCAGAATGAAGAAGCACGTCCAGCCCTATTCACCTATGTGGACTGGACATGTATCTGTCCAGTGGACCTATACCCATATATATATATATATTTATGGACACGTATCCATCAGTGTTTTGAAATACATAAAAAAAGAAGGGTCACTCTTTAGGCCCCAGAAGCATAGCCTAAAAATGGAACCAGAGATCATGACTTGCAATTCCGTCTACAAGGGATACCACAAATTGTGTAGAAGAGAGGCGTTTGAAAAGAGGGACTGACAAATCCTGAAACTGAGGAAAAAGGGCATTTTTAAAAACAAGCTAACTCTTATTACCTTAATGTGCAGCGTTTGGCCTTGTTACGCTACTGCCTGGTGGGCACTGAGGCACAAAGCCTTCATGGCTGCTCCGAGCTCTAGATCTCATCACAGGTCCATAAAGACCTTCATCAGCTCCTTTTCTGCCTTTCCCAACACCCTTGTAATGTGTTTGATGGTTTTAAACAATCAAGAGCCTTAGAAAGGTTTAAACATTTAAAACCTATTAACGCTGTACATTAACTCAAGTTCATTCCAATTCAAGGTCTTAAATCACTTTAGAGCGTAATGCAAAATTTAACCAAAAGCACAAGGAGGAAGAARCGCGTACGCATGTGGTGTGGGAGGCATGGCAGAAGGGGGACTGACCTTGTCCCTCTGAGGCTTGTTTCAAAGACTTTCATAACAAATTTATGGCATCCCTTGATACAAACCAGCCTTTGTCTCCATCTGGAGGTCAATCCACATAAATAAGTTCTTACAGTGGTCTTCAAGGAATTTTGCTGAATTCTAAAGTTCCTTTGCAGTTATCCAGCAGGTCGAGGGAGGTCATTCTGCCCCTCTACTCTGCTTTGGTGAGACCCCACCTGGAGTCCTGCATCCAGCTCTGGAACCTTCAGCACAGGAAAGACATGGACCTGTTGGAGCGGGTCCAGAGGAGGGCCACGAAAATGTTCAGGGGGACAGAACACCTCTCCTATAAGGAAAGGCTGAGAGAGTTGGGGTTGTTCAGCCTGGAGAAGAGAAGGCTTCACGGAGGCCTTATTGCRGCCTTTCAATAAGAAAGATGGCAGAAAACTTTTTAGCAGGGCCTGTTGCAACAGGACAAGGGGGAATGGTTTTAAACTAAAAGAGGGTAAATTTAGACTAGATATAAGGAAGAAATTTTTTACAATGAGGGTGGTGAAACACTGGAACAGGTTGCCCAGAGAGGTGGTGGATGCCCCATCCCTGGAAACATTCAAGGTCAGGTTGGACGGGGCTCTGAGCAACCTGATCTAGTTGAAGACGTCCCTGTCCACGGCGGGGAAGTTGGACTAGATGATGTTGAAAGGTCCCTTCCAATCCAAACTAATCTATGATTCTATGATTCTATGATCATTAATTTAGTATCTCCCACAGGATTAAAACATGATTGGCATCTCATTTTTTCCAGTGATCCAATTTTTTTTTGAATTATAAACACTTTTCACACTGGCAAAAGATATTATGCCTTTGCGAAAACTATATTTATGCCAAGCTTCACTGCTCAGATTGCAGCCACTTATCGTATACCTCTGTTTTAGTAACGACCACATGATGTTGCTTAAGCTCTGTATGCATACAACTGTGCACATATATGTGCATTTGCACTTGCCTTTCCATATGGAGAAAAAGATTTTATGTAAACTTTCTAAAGCTATTCCTTTTGGGAAAGAAGTACATGAAACTGGATTTTCAAAGAATAATGTTGTGGAAAAGAAAAAAATAAATACGRTCACAGAAAATAGCTTCAGTCTTCAGTGTCATGATTGATCATGTCACCACAAGTGAACATCCTGAAGAATGGGTAGAGACCTTGATCATTAGTGAGAAACAGAAATCCTAGGTGCCCTGTGAGACCCACCATATTTCCAGATGAACTCCAAAGAATGTCTTTTACTTTCTCTTTTTGTTTACCTTTCTCTTTGCCTCCTCTCGGCAGCTGCTATGAAGGTACTTCATAACTGCCTAGGAAATGTCTATCACAGAGCTTTGCCTTACTCTTGATGTATTAAATTGCTTCATTTTTGTTTCTTAAAATATTCAGCAGTGGAATGATTATTTTGAGATGGCAGGACCACAGTTGTGTAGGATAAACACTCTTATTTTCTACCGCTATGTGCTATTTTCAAAGTACAGTGAGTTAAATTTGGGACGCAAATGACTCAACAGCTGGTAACGATCCATGGCTGCAAATACACAGATGCCTCAGTTGTCATCTACTAACATATGCACAGCACAGGCGAAGGAAGCACAGCACACAGGCTTGGGGAGTTTGAAGACAAGACTCTCGGTGGAGGCGGGGAGTGAAAGAGGATACAGAAGTGTGCAGCGCATCTGTACCGACAACCGTGCTGCACGGGCTCCCAAGCCCTGTTTTGAAGTCCCCCTTTCTGACGGGGTTTGCATCCCTCAGTATCAGCCTGGTCGTCAGCTCCTGGGCACAGCRAGTAGCGCTCTGGCAGCTGCTGGGCTCTAGCACACACGTTGGCACAAACCCCTGAGTGCATCCTTGTCCCCCCGGCGCCTTGCCACAGACCCTCGTGAAGCGTGGCATGGCTGGGGCAAGAGAAGGTGACTCGATGTAAATGGTCAGTCCATCCTCTGGCTGTGGGGCTAATAAAGCAATTTGTTGACTTACCCCTGGGCTGAGGGAAGGAATATTTTGGAAATATTTCTGAGAAGGGAGGAGGATGGAAATTATTTATAAAAGGTTGTTTCTCCCTGGATTAGAATACAAAAGCAGAATGCACTCATACATTTGTAAGTTGGTTGTTCTTTACTTCTTAAATAAATATCCTTTCTCGCATATCTGAAATAAAGCATTAAATTGTGCCAGCACACCTGCATAACTTTATTTTTTCTTCCCTCTCACACATCTCCTCTGCCTGCTTATCTCTGCCGCAGCAACCAACACTGGAAAGAATAGGTGTTCACCTCTGCTCTGGGAAAAGGTTCAAAACTTTTGTAAACCCGACCTAAGTCCTGTGAGTGTGGACAGGCTGCAAAGAGCAATGTCTCCGCAGCACTCTTAGGTGGGTCAGAAGAAACCCGAATCAGCAGCACAAGTGGAGCTGGCAAATGGCGCTCGAATCCCCCCAGATTGGCAGATCATCACTGGAGAGGAGGGAGGAGGAGAGGATGAAGGAAATTCCTGATGTTTCTGAAAGCAAATGCTAGGACAGAAAATCAGAGAGGAAAAACTCCATAGCACTGCTGTATGTGTACAGCAAGACTTTTAGGCCTTTCAGTGCCAGTAAAAAAGTGAATTTCAGACTCCTAAGCAAAGCCCCAAGCCCAGTATTTCATGCAAAGATGTCACTAGCCAAAGACAAGAAATGAGCTGCTATGTGAGACTACAGATCATTTTATTACAGATCTGCATGGTGAAGCTAAATCACATGAATAAAGGCATTTAGCAGCTGGAATAATTTCCAAATAGACTAATTAGAGACTGAATTATTAATGGTAAAATTTATAATTGGCTCAAAGCAAGGTTACAGCAAGAAACACACTTGACTTTGCAAAGAATAATGAATATTTGCAAGGCTAGTAAAATTATATGCTTCTCTAAGGAAATTGTTAGCAAATGGGGAAAAAACCCTAAAGTGATCCTAAAGTGCATGTGACAAGACAAAACTGGCAGAGACCAGATAAGAGTGAAGAGAGCAGGTAAAACAGTAAACAAGTGCAGAGATGATTTATTGCATTTATTTGCAGTAAATTTGGGACAAAACAAGACAACGCAGAAGTCTCTCCCTGAAGGGCTGCCTTGTTAGGCATGCAGTAAAACTCGTAACTATTTCATTGAAATGTGTTCTCAATACAAATTACAGACTGGCAAAAGGAAAATACATGAATGTGCAGCTGAAGGACAGAGCTCTGATCAGGATGATAAAATGTCATTCTTTGTGGGTCTTTTAYAATACATTTACAAAGGCAAGTGATGTAGCTTTGGCCAGGGATGTAATTTAACCAGGGATAATTTTGTGTTGAAGCAAGTACCAGAACAAGATATTGGAAGTGCCATTTTATTTTTCCAGTTGGGACAAGGGACAACAGTTCAGCAGGGAGGTGCACCAAGTAGGGAAGGGGAGGCTGCAACCACTGCCGAAACACTGGAGCGTGCCACCATGGGGCAGCCCTGCCACCCCACTTTCCCCGTGGCAGGCACTGATAAGGAGGGAAATGGTTCTGGAGCATTTAGGTACAAAGTCAGCCTTGTCCTCAAAACTAGAAAYAAGGCAAGCCGCATGATGTTTCAAAACAGCTGACTGAAATGAAATCAGAGCTGAACTGGGAAAACAACAAGCTATCAGAGATTGTCTTTAAAAGCTGATTTTATAAAGCAAGTACAATAACAGAAGGTGTGGTGAGGTTGGGTTTGCATGGTTGTGGAAGGACAATCAACCTAGCAGTGGAAGGACAATCAACCTAGCAGAATCTGAGATGCTGAAACAAGAAAATCCTATGAATGAATGTGCTGGAGAGCAGGTGGAAAAAACAACAGTTAGACGGATATATAGCTTGTCTGCTTATCATGATACAGGAAATATTCTTAAACAACTTGATGAAGAACTGGAAGGATGGATTCCTGAAGGTACAGGAATTTGCCTTGGTAGAGTTGCCAGTGTGCCAATTCATAGCATTCCAACTCTTTGGAGCTGAAAGTAAAACTGAAATTTGGCCTTCACCTGGCAATAATATTAGCTACTGTTGAGGGAGTAAAGACACCAACCAAATGAATTGACAGGTTTGCCATGATAATAAAACCAAACAAGTCAAGGATTTGAATACATTCAAAAGAACTTTTCAAAGACAGAAAATGTGAGYGCTACTTCCTGGGAACTGATGAGCAGGTCACATCTAGACTTCAAAAAGCAAAGGCATCGTTTTGGTGCAAGTAAATATGCTTTGGTCAAAACACAACGTGTAAAATGCCCCACATGCATTTCCTCAGGTAGGTGTTTAACTGAATTTCTTTTAAACTACTAGTAGGTACTTGATGAGCATGAAAGCATCAAGTTTGCCGCAAGACTCTGACATTTGGAAGTAGTGTTACATGTGCTTCTAAAGTTCCAGAAATTATTCTAAAATTACAAAATTACTGGACGATATGCCCAGTATGGAACTTTTACTGGTGCACAGATTTTCAATAATTTGCATGTAGAGAAAACACGAGAAGCTGCAAGAGGATGTGCTTGGAGTAATGTATAATTTGAGTATAACCCACATTTATAATAGAATTAAACAGTCTCAAATAAGATGCATAAGATGAACTAGTCTTAGTGAAACTTAAGAGCACAATTCCAAATGGAGAAACTCTCGAAAAGAGAAACTCTCCCACCTTACAGGATAAAATCATATGGCAATACTGAAATGAAACTACAACAGGTAGTGCAACTCTGGGTACAGGAGGCTATGCAATAGTACCATCATGCAAAATGAGGTCAAAAACACTAAACATAATTTGCAGTATCCATCTGGCTCTGTACAAGATGAGGGGGAAAAATCCTACTGTGGTCAGGCAAATGCAGTCATTCAAGATAAGGAATCCAAGTACAAATTCTACAATAAATACAGAAAATTATGCAAAAGAACTTTGGAAGCCATAAGAGACCTGTGATTGCTGTCGATACAGATACATTTGTACTAAACAGAAAAGATGAATCATTAATAATTTTTAACTTGTTACAAAACATGCTGAGTACCAGTGTAAACCACACTCTAAATCACAGTTTACATGTCCTGGATTCCAGATGAGCTAATACCAGATAACGGCCTGCATTTCACAAATGACTTATTTTAGCAATTTGCTTGAGAAATTAGATCAAGCACACTAAAGCAAGTCCTTATTAGGCACTGCTACATGGGCTAGCAAGAAGACTGTTCAGTAAATATAACAAAGAACCAGAGGTCCAAGGAAACCACATCTGGTCTTGTTAGATTATCACAGCACACTTCTCAGTGCTCCATTGAGATTTCCTGTTCAAAGAATTATGGGCAATAAGGGACAAAACCCATAGATACGGTAAGCCAGGAATGTTTAAGCATTACAGAAGAGCTATTTGTCTAGAAATTAAAACAGAGCAAATGCTACAAACATAGCCAAGACAAGCGGCATTGCAAATGGCAGGGAAAGTTAGATTTCAGACTGATTATATAGCTACCACTCCAACACAGTCTCCTCTCATCTGCAATGAGGTCAGATGTCATAAGCCTCCCAAAGYATTTTTCCCATTATTGGACCAGAAAAAGAGTTAGGCAAAACTAAGAGGCACTCTGGCTCYGTGCATTTTGAGGACCAATAGGATGATATGTTGACAGCATTTACATCATGACAGAAGTAACAGCTTTGTATTCAAACACCGACCAGCAATAAAAAGGTTCAAATTAAAAGATTCRTTGGCTGTAGAAGGAATGACTATGTAACATATGACACAGTCTGAAAACATTTGATAGCTACTGACTTTTAGATTAGATAGCTCTAGCTGTGTATTTTGTTAACTGACTGCTTCAGTTCGTAGAAGTTACTTTATGCACATTTGCTGTTAAAAGAAATCAGGAAAGGTATAGCAGTCGCCACTGACTTGTGCAAAACAAGAAAGAGAGTAACCTTTTGTAACCCTGATCCACGTGTCTACACTGGAGCAGAAAATAAGTTTGATCTCCTCCCAACACATCTTTATTAAAAATATCACACATCTTGACAGAATTTGGCAGATAAAATAATCTGGTGCCTTTCATTTCTATTAGTTTCAGATTCCAACTGCTGGATCTTGTTATTATTTTCTCTATGCAGTCAAAGAGCATGCTACTATCAGATGGCTTCTCCTTGCATAGGTACTTCCACACTGTGTTCAATTATAAACCTTCTGTTAAACAGTTTCAAGCAATTGGCTTTTTATGGCATGCGGTGGTTTTCTTCGTTTTCAGACCTTGAGTCAGCTCTTCTTCAAACCTCTCCCAATCTTTCCTCATCCTTCTTGAGTATGGACACCAGATTAGGATGGCCAGAAATAGCTTACTTTGCCCAGGGATAACCCCACCTCATGCTCTTATTGCGTTATTCCCATCAAAACTGGCACATTTAGCAGCTGCACTGCACTGAGAGCTCCTGTGCAGCTGGATGATCCCAGCAACCGTGATCCCAGAGACCATTTCAGAGCCACTGCTTTCTGAGAGGCAGCCTCTCATTCTGCAAGGATGACTGACACTTTTTGTTCCCAGTTGCATGACCTTGGATCTGTCTCCACTGAAATGCATATTATTTAAGYATACCAAAAGATGGCTTTGTAAGCTATGAGTGACCCATCCCATTATGCATGGTTACACTGAGTCTTGTTTCACCTGAAAACTTTTATCARCCATCTTTCAAACCACTGTCAAATAACATTAAGCCAATAAGTAATCTCTGCAGCTGCACTAAAAACTCTCCCACATATAGTGATAATTTCCAATTAGTAAACAAGACTTAGCTAATTTCTAATAAATTTAAGTTTTCTGTATTTGTTTAGTATAATCCTAATGTTTTAATCTGAATGTCGTGCTGTAGTAAGTTAAATACCACACAGATATCTGAGCATATTAGAGCAAAATAGCCTCCCCCCCGCCCCGTGCAAACTAAGCTTTTAATTATTTGAGAAATACCAAGCTAATTTGGCAGACCCATTGCCCATAAATACTGACACCCACAACAAACCATTTACAAACATCCACACATAGACTTGTGTGTGCTTGCACAAGGTACTAGCAGACTTCAAATGTGTTTGTGGGAACTGAGAAAGCTAATGTCTATGTCACCAGCACCAACAGTACTGCAACATAAATGCTTGTTACTCGAGCACTTAGCTCCTCTTCTGGGACTAGAGCAGCTTTCCTGTATTTCACACTTAGCTGTGTCACACCACAGCACAGATGAATAGGYGACCAAATGCATTGAAGTGATAATCTGCCTGGGGGACAAAAACACAGCCAAACAAAAAACCACCAGCAGAGAAAAGAAGAGAGAACAGAAGTAGTGCTGTTCACTTTGAGACATTCACCCAGCGCTGTGTTTGGGACTTGACTCTCACACCGTTCATTTCAAATAACTGTGTGCCATGAAACCTGCTAATGACAGAAAGTTGGATGACATCTGTAGTAAGAAAGGCTGGAACATTATCCAGGAAATGTTGGGTGACCTTGAGGGCTGGTGTAGTAGAAATGGGAAGAAGCTCAAAAGCACAGAGTGCCAGGGCATGTACCTGGGGAGTTATAAACAGAACCTCTGCCATAAATTGGGAGATCATCAGTAGGAAATTACAAAGAAGAAGAAAGGCCTGGATGTATTACCCAACTGAAGGATGACTGTGGGTCTCCAGCGTGATGCAGCATGAAAAAGGCAAATACAACTACAAAATATTTCAGGCAAGGGATTTCCAGCAGAGAAAGGGAACTGTCAYATCACTTATACAAGGCATTAATCATACCTTGTTTGGGAATGGTCCTTCTCATCCGTATTTGAGAAAGGCAAGTACAAACAAGAACAGGTGGCAGAAAGGGCTGCTGGATTGATAACTGGTCTTACAGAGAAAAGTCTATGAGAAATAGCATACGTAGAGTGGGAAAAGGAAAGCAGAGGATACCATTGTTCTTCATAGGTACATCAAAGAAAGAAAAGAGACACATAAACTAAAGGTTACATTTGACTCAAGAACAACTGTCGAGGAATAAATATAGATTAAAACTTTGAGCACAGTTTCTAGTTATCAAAGTAAAGTGTCCCACTATGAAATAGGATAGTGGTGGGAATAACATCTGCATAATCTTCAGATTTTTATTACTAAGTTTATTAAGCTTATTAAGTTTAAGGGTGACAGTGTTACTTGCAACAACAGAGCAAATAAACAACTCRGAAGGCCATTTCCAGTCCTGTGACTTAAGGACACTGTTTTGTGAYACAAGTAACATGTAACTATGGTTGGGTTATCCTTGATGTACACTAGAAGGAGCTCAGGATGAAACCAAGTTCAGATCACCTAAAACAACTCTGAAAACATGCTTTCATTGACTTAGAAAAGGAGGGACATGTGGAAAGAGGGAACATGAAAACAACAAGGAAAACACATTTCTTCAAACACCAACATCCTTACCTCCCATGAGGAAGAGAAGCCCCGCCACATACTGCATAAGGCCTCGATCCCAACAGCACCCCAGCACCCCAATAATCCATCCGAAGAGGATGATGGCCACAGCCATGCCCATGAAGCCAGCTGTCATCCTGCGCAGATCTGCAGTGGGGAAGACAGAAAAACAACATGCATGTGAACAGTGGTAAATTAGCATCATCAGAGGTTCATAATAGTCTTAATCCAAAATGCTACTGATCTGCAAGGTCTTCAGTGTGTTGGCAYGGGATGATTCGAGTAAGGATGGTTCAGAGGGAGGACAATCCATAAATTAAGATACTAGCTTGGGCTGGGGAGAGAGAGCTGGTGACCATTTCACCACACAATGAAGCTCAGTGCAGATGCACCCAAGGTACTTGTGACAATTTGCTCAGAAATCAGAAGTTGTAAAATGGCCTCAGTGCAATGCTGTGCCTGATAGCTCTAGTCTCTGGGTACTAGCACAACGTCTGTTTAAATCCTACCTTCTCATCTTCCATTACTCCACTGCATCCAATGGATGTACCTGCCCAAAGTGATTGATATGCAAAGYGGTCTCTATGCTTCGCTCCAGCGCAGACATGATGGAGGGATTCACCTCGGTTCTGATCCCCTGTGTGATCTTGGGCAAGTCACTGAGACCCTCCGGGCTGTGGCTCCCCATGTGTAAGCTGGGTCATAGTGCCTTGCTGTCCAGCGGTGGTGTGTGTGAAAGTCRGTACCTCCAGGATGGTGAGGCACGCAGACCTTCTGGTGTCAGAGATAATAAATGCACGGCAAATACACGTCTGGGGCATAGGACACTTTATTGCCCTCTCTTGTATCTAGACAGTGACTTGTCAGATGATTTTTGGTGAGGATGTTTTTGAGTGCTCCAGGGAGCACTGAGAGTAGGAGGGCAGGGGGCTGGAGTGAAGCATTTTGTGCTCTGCAAGCGGGGACTGAGTACTACATCTGATACAGGTGCATGGGGTTGACCTGTTTTTATTTCATAAAAAAAGGAAAAAGATCCCCAAGACCTAATGTAAGGAACCCTTAAATTAAGACCTGGCTATATCGCATATTTGCCTTCTGCAAAAAGGATGGGACTACCGGGATCCCTCCTCCTGCATGTGCTGGGAAAAAAAATCTTCACAGCTGTTTTTGGTGTGAAATCTGGGCAGGGAGACTGCCTGGCAACCGAAATAGCAAGGATTATGAGAGTTAAAGAGCATCTTTACACCCTCAAATAATGGAATAGATGGGGGCATCTTCACTAACATTTGATTGTTCCCTGTCCCCCCTCATGCACGCATAGAAAGTTTAAGCACTGATATGTCAAGAGTATACATRCAGGGAAAATTCCAGCCAAGTCAGCTCTCCAAACATTTGTTTCCTTCTGGAGACAATTTTTTTTTTTTTTTTTTGCATAGAAATGATTTCATTTTCTTTCAAGAAACGGAATGCTTATGACAGAGGGAGGAAGATTTGAAAACTGTGAATCATCCATCAGTCTCTGCGGCAGCTTTTCTCCTTGGCTGGCCTTTGACTGTTTCTCAGTTTCTGTTATTTTTTACCCCTTTTCCCACAGTGGATCAAGAGGACCACCAATACCAGCAGTGCAGATTCAGTGAAATTTGTGAACAGTGATAAATTAGCATCATCAGAGATTTATAAAACTCCTTATCCAAAATGCTAAGTGTCCACAAGGTCTATAGATGTATTGGGACAGAATGATTTGATTCAGTGGAAGGCAGTTTACTCAGGGTTGTGTTCATTACAGCAATTCTTATGCAAGATTGATTTGCAGAACACAACCCCTCCCTCGAAACTATAACCGGTTCCTGTAGATTGCCACTGGTTTTTGCAAGTAGTCCCTCTGACAACATAAAGATTACCAGGCCTTCAGCCCACCAGTGACCAGGGCCCTTTCCACAAGATACAAATCTTAAAATTTGTATATTTATCTTAGGTTTTGTGACTGTCCCACCAAAAAACAAACAAAAACTCCCCACAAAGCATTTGAATATGTTCAAGGAGGTCTGGTGCAGAAAAAAAAAATGCATTTCCTGCAGAAACTCGTACTTCCCAGAGGCAACGCTAGTCTCTGTTCCCTGGGAATTTCTGAGTGCTTTCTAAAACACGCAGTAAATGTTAGTAAGCATCTTTGATGGCAGAGTGTCTTCCTACTTTTCAGTCCATGAAGGCCTGGGCTCAATTTGAAAGATAGATAAAAACATAAAATGTTTACTGTTTCCTGTGTCATCTTCAATAACAGCACAACACATCTCTCAGAAGCACTGCACAGCTGTCTGTGTCAGCTCTACAAAACCCTTCCATTTTAACTTGTGACTGCTGACTCCGGGTAACAGCACTTGCTCGTCCTAATGGAAACATACCCTAACAACCTGCTTTTAATGAGCTGAATTTAAATAGCTTTATTCAGCTGCAAGATGTCAGTAACTCCTCAGACCTACCCCAATGACTAGCTGATGGAGGCAGCTTTCGTAGGTCCCAGAGGGGATCACAAGCATCCCCACATCCTATATACCAATCTAAGGAATGGTTTTTACCCCACTAAAATCAGTGTGAGTTTTGCCATTGAACAGAATAGTTAAAGTAACAGGACCAAGATYTCTAGGGCCAGTTTTGAGGTTTGTTTCACTTGACCTCTCTTTCTGGTGGAACCTGAAATTCCCTTTCTAACTACACAGCAAAATCCATGGGTTTACATTATGTCTTGAAAAAACCAGAAAGCTAACCTCTGATGGACACTTAATACCACATATGAAAAAATTCAAAATTGAAATTCTTTATGAAATCTTAGTTCTCGCAAGTTCAGTGGACTTAGTTTAAGATTGCCACTGCTTCGGCCAGTTGCAAATCTGCTCCTCACAAGCCCATCCTTCAGGGCTTATCTGAAATAAATAAAATATAAACTTTCTTTTCTATTCAAAACCATCTCAACTTTTGTCCTGCCATAACCTTCTTTGAGGGCAGCCCTTGCAAATGGCAGCAGTGGGAAAGGGGGTTGCAAAATTGGTTTCATAAACAGCCTGCGCTTGTCCAACAGCTTCTCACCTGTCAGAGCCCACGTGAAGCTGAGGTCAGTGCTGGGAACAAGTCCAGTCAAAGTGATTCTTTTGTGGGAAAGTACTTTATGTAATGGAATCATTACCCTCAGGCTATTTAGTGAGGAGAAGGCCAGGGAACAGGAGCCTATATTCTCTGGACACAAACCCCTATCAGTGGTACTTTTTATGATTGCTGTTCTGTTGGTGTGGTGCTCAACATGGAAAGGACAGCAGAAAAGTGAAGATTTGCATTGTGTAATTGAGGCAATATATAAATTCCTTCTGCTAATTTAGGAGCAAGGGATGCCATATAAATAAACAATAGCTCATCAATACAAATTGATGGGGTTTTGTCTGATAAGACCTTTCCTGAATACATCCTGCAAAGGTAAAAAGGGTCATGCTTTGTCATGTAATGACACTTTATGACATTTGAGCACATCCTGGGTTTGTTTTTTTTAATTTTTCTGAAATTGCTTTTTTTTTATTTTTAGACTGTCAAATGAATGGTTCTCTGCACTCTTTCTTTCTTTGAAAACCTCTCTGAGTAACTACAGCACCTCAGGATCATGGCATGACAATCCCAATCAACTGAAGGAGTGACTATGCCAGCAAAATGCATTGTTGAATCTTATGCAGCCAAATGGGAGCTGCAACAGCAAACATACCTTATCTTAGCTCACTCATGTGTACAGCTTAGCTGGTTCTACAGCTGATCCTCTCCTGGATAGCCATCCCAAGTCCTCACACCGTAGCAAAGTGCACAGATTGCAGGAGTACTATGAATCCCCCTTCTCTACCATCTAGTAACCCAAACCTTTAGAAATGTAGCTACAGGGTGCAAGTAAGGAAGGCATTACATTGCTTGTTCTGTGAGACCTATAATACAGAAGTTGATTTTCAATGCCTTGCCTATATGACCAGTAGTTTCAATGATTTACTACATGGACTTAGATACCACCATCACTTGTGGGTCAAAGTGCAACATTATYTTTCAACTCATGTTTTAGAGACACCGTCTTCATCCCGTTTTCTTTTTTATATTAACAGGCAAAAAGCTATGTGTGAATATCTTCCCCTTGGGAGAAATTTCCATGCCTASCACTGCTACAGGTGCTGCTGCATGTAATAGGCAAGGAACTCAATCCTGACTCAAAAACAATGTGGATCATCAGGCAAGGAATACAGGCATCATGTTCATGTAGGCTGGAAACAACAAATTTCTTGATTGATAACATTGGAGAAGGGACAGGGAAWGACATAATCCAATTCCCATGACTGAAACTGAAATGGTAAATTTGAAAGCCACAAGCTTTGTGAGTCGTGATGAAAAGAGAAACATTAGCATTTTAGACAACCTCCTTAAAACAGAGACAGATTCTCATAAAACAACATTCATTTCCTAAAAGCATTTTGGTCTTCCGCTAGAGAATATTAACTCTAAAGGTTTTGTGAAGATAAAGAAAGGCAGAAGAGCTGATTAAGATCCATTTATTTCCAAGCAGCATGTGGTGGAAGGTTCTCTCTGTCAGTTTGCAAATGCCTCTGCCCTTCATTTCACCTTGATATCTGTCCATCTGTATTTGTTATGAGCAATAAAGTAATTCACGGTGGTTGTCATATCGTGGAAGAAGTTTCACACCCCAGCAGCTGCAAACATAACATGTTCTGAATCAGCGTTGCTTCTTGAAAATTTCAATATGCCTTTTTGACTTCTGATCTGTCCTCTTCCTTGAAATTGCAAGCCATCTTTCTAAAGCAAGGGCTCTGTCTTCCTGTTGATATCTCTCCAGCTTCCTTTCCACAGAGGAGTTTAATAATATTTCCAAAATATTAGAGATTTCTTTCCTCACAACACATATAGGAAGGAAAATATGAGCTTCTTGTGAGAGATGGGGAAACCAAGACAAGATGAGAATAGTCAACCTGCCCAGTGAAAAGTTTGTGGAGGAGCGTATAATTGAATTTATATTATCGGGCTTTCTGGCCAGCCCTTTCACCACACAGCACTGCTTTTGCTTTCAGAACCGCTTGTTCTCAAGCATTTGTTACCAGATCAAACTACAGTGCTTGTTATCAGACCATCAGAAAATGCCTTACTGCTGCAAATAGTGTTTCAGGTAGTCCCTCCTACACCTCCTCCTTTCTTCTCCCCATAGGGAAAGGTCCATAGGGACTAAGGACCCTGAAGTTTGTATCCAGAATATCAGCTTAGAAGACATTCTGGGTATAGTGCTGTTCTTTCCTGAGATGTCCCAACAAAAGGGGAAACCGAAAAGGAAATCACAAATATATTTCTGTGCACCTCTAGGACCAAATGTCAGAATATAGTATCGCCACATGCAGAAATAGACTGGGGTAGTAAAATTCTTCAGCATAATCCTTCATTGCAGGTCACTTTGATCTATACCTTCCTGTACTAGATTCATTCTCGTTTGTCTTTACCAGTGTGGGATTAAAAACATTTGTACTTGAAAAGAGTCTAAATCACTCCTTTTTCATCTTTTTCCAAACAAATATATGTATTGGAAATTGTTCAAGAACTGCACACAGCCCAAGAGCACAATTTACCAGATTTCACTAAGCTTTTTTTAAATTACTTCTCTTACAAAGAATCAGCAGCACAGAGATACCTTTCTGTGATATCATCCCTTCTCTTACCTCACCCCAAAACTAGAGGGGGGGGCAAGATGTAAAATTGGACAGATGTGTATTTTACTGAGTGCCAGCCCTAGCAGCTCCCAGCTACAACAAACAAGTGAGTATTAATGCAGGTGATTTTGAGTGGCATCTTCTGGCTCTCACGATTCTCTCCGCACAGCTTAAGATCGTATTTTGGATGAGGTTGGCAAGTAGAGGGTGAGGTTTTAATCTTTTCTTTCCGCTTCAGGTATGGAGAGATAAGAAAAGAAATATGTATTAGTCTACCTGAGACTCAGTTAAAATCTCTGAGTGCCTTTTACTGAATCATGTGGCAACCCAGTCTTCAGTTTAAAGATWACTCTAACACAATCACAATGGGTACAACCCACTTCAATAAAAGTAACAGTGGATTATATTTATATGTGAGTACTCTGCACCAGAGAGCAACTCGGAAATATGCATGTCACAAACACATACACTAAAACACAACCCTCTTCAAAGCTGGGAGAAAGAGCAGCAGAAGGCCCTCACAAAAAGAGAAGCTGGCACTCTGAAGGATTAGGTGAGCCTTCGTATCACAAGAGTTGCAATGGTGTTTATAAGAYACACACATAATTTCTCCTAAACCAGAAAATCCCATTACCTTCTCTTGACTAGAGTTTGTTGGCTGTGTGATGAAGTGTTATGTGTTTGGTTGCCAGCATGTATGGACTCGCCTATATGGAAGTGCTGATAGGAAGCTTCACAAACTGGCTGTCTTCTCTGCCAGTCAACATGTCCCTCWGGATGGGGTGTAGAATGGACATCCTGATACATGATTTATTCTTGTTAGGACAGACCACCTATCTGGATTCCCCCCACCAGAGTTCTTAAGTGTTCTTATAGTTATTTAAAACAGCAACAATCACAAAAGGAAGGTGCCAGCTGTGCATCGCTGGCACTGCAGCCTGCCTTCCTTCATAAGAAAAATAAGAGTCAGGTGAACAGTTCGTCAGAGGAGGAATTAAGTCCTGCCTTCTACAAAGGCTGACACCTTCAGACGTTCATGCTGACAAACAGCAAACTCCACATGACACAGCAACTTCTTGTCTTCTGGTGAACCTTCTCATAAAGCACCAGAGAGGGAGGGGGTGTCCCAGACCAGGTCACACACTGGTGTGTTACTGTCTGAAAGCAATTACTCCAGTATTTGGGAAAATTACAGGGGCCTAAGAAGTTCTGCAATGTCTGAAAGCACCATCTGGAGCTTGAATATCAAGTCCTGATTTTACTCTGCCTTTTGCTCCTGTAGAGCAGAGAAGAGACAAAAGAGAACCCCTAGATAAGAAGGGAGAGATTCAAGGAGACAGTAGGGAAGGAAGGAAACAAAGCTTAAGTGCAGGGGGAAAAAGGCAAGGAAAAGTGTCTCGTGAGGCTGAAAGGACGGATTTGTCTTCAAGAGACTTTATGATATGGATATTAGAGAGGTCAATGCATAAAGGAGGCATTTGAACAGCAGAAATTTAACACATCAAATGCAGTTCTACTGTAGAAGGCAGAAAATCTTATGTTAGGTCTTAGAAGAAAGATGGTTATGAATACCAGCCCATAGAAGTGTTCAGCCTTTTGCTCCARTCCTACTTCCCTTTCTACTGAAGAAGAAACTTTGGCCAGAGAAGAAAAAGGATTTTTTGTTATCTGCTCTGAGTGACAGCAGCCTAGGAAGGAAACAAAAGCTTTGCCCTTACAACCCCTGATGTAGTGGGCCAGAATAGCTGAGCCTACACCAAAGCATTATTCCACTCTGCTCTGCTCTACTCTACCATACCTTATCCTACCCTACTCTGCTTTAAGCCATTCCTTCCCCTTCTCTGATTCTGGAGAGGCGACCTTTTTTCTCAGAAAGTACCTGAACTTGATCTTTTCTACTTATTCAGTGATGTTCAAGAACTGATCTTGAAGAGTCTTTCTGTCTCCAGATTTACTATCCGGGCTTTTACCACTGCAATATATGATCACCTAGGAACATTTCCAAGCTTCGGTCCCAGCAGAGTACACTTGTAATTTGCCCAGTCAACCCTTTCATCCCTCCTCTCCCTTTCTCATTCCCTGGAAACAGGGAAGAAAGTCTGAAGCACCTGCATTTTTGGCCATCCTTCTTCATATTCATAACTTTAATCCTTCCTGCTCCTGCTATGTGAGGCCACACAAAGCAAACATTTCCCAGTTGTAGCCATGCCAAGAGGCTTTTCGTTACACAGCTTTTGCGGATTATGCAGGTGTTGAAGAATTGGAGGCATATGTAATAAAATGGCTTCTGTTCAATTTCAATGTGAATTTTGGGACTTTATCAGATTAGAGCTGTGCTTTTTTCATTTTTCTCCCTTCCTGTTCCCTTGAAGAACTCAGGGAGTACACACTTCTTTATGCTGGTCACCTCTTACTTTAAGTAAGAGTACTCTCCTTTGAGCCACCACATCACAAGTACGATCTTGCTGGGGAGGAAGAACAACACAGTCCCTCAGCAYCACATTAACTTGGCCAGAGGGATCGTTCCTGGAGGATGTGAGGCACCATCTCCCTGGGCCCAGCACCTCCAGCTCTGGCAGCAGTGGGAGAGGCCAGGTGGAAAGCCCAGCTTTCTAAATGGAATTTTTCCTGCATTCTCCGATGGTCTGGAAGAAAGCTGTGATGGGCTCTGGGTTTCTGGGCAAAGGTGACACTCTTTGTTGTAAAATGCTTTCAGTGCTGGTGAGAAGCACTGCTCTGACACCACTGAAGACTGAACCAGTCCATTTATCCCCCCTCACTAGGWACAGTGCACAGGAGGACATGCAGAGCGGGGCACTGGGGCACGCTTCACCACGCAGCCCTGCCAGGGTGTCACAGGCACCTAGAGACGCCCTGGGGGCAAGCGGTCTCTCCAGCACCCCTACCTGCAAGGGACTGAGCTTCTAGAGTGAAGAGCCCAGTGAGCTCTGCTTTTCCTAAAATCAGCAGGAGGGTTGGGTGCTCCAAAGTTTTCCTCTGAAAATCAGACTTTCTCCTGTCTCCCAGGGGTGCCGTGAAAGCCASTTCGCCACTTTTTCTTCAGAGGCATTCAGGCAATAACGATGTACAGAGTACAGTAACAGTTGTGTGAAAATAATCTGGWTACAGAAAGCCCCTATATCCTATTATATATAGTAATGGCTTTATTGCCTAGTTTACAAAAATCTCCTTCCACAGCGAGCAGACTCTGCCCTGTTACACTCTGCTTTTTCTATGCCAGCCACCATCACAGTATCTACATGTCCACTAAACACATGGAAGTTTATTAAAATTTAATCTTCAGTTCTTACCTCTTGAACCACTTATTGCAAAGGTGGCCAGGGCTCATCAGGGCCAGAAGGAAGCAGAAGAAAAAACAGAAACACTTTTTTCCCTGCTTTTTTCTTTCGGTGAGGAGAGAAGAGAGGACAAAAACAGAGAATGGAAAAGAGCAATGAGGAAAATTAAAGAAAAGTTTGTATTAAAGATGACAAATGGAGTGTGACAGGAAGTAAGAAACATAACTGTATGTAAAACCCCAGTATCAGGCAGCGTTAAGGGTCTTTTGTAAAACAGATTTACCCTAAGCTCCTCCTGATGATAAATGAAGTTGGAGGTATGCAGGAATGGACCACAGGAGGAGCAGGAGGAATAATACAGAAAGAGAGAGACTTGGTAATGCCTCCTCTGTTTCACCTTCTTCCCTCTGCTTTTGGCTTCCCTCCTCTGCTGCCCAGCCCAGCCCAGCACCAAAGCCTTGCTCACATTCAGGAGCAACTAAAACATTATCCTAAGGGTTTTTCTTCCCTTTCAGCCCCTGCCCCAACCACTGGTGCAATATTATGCAGCACAAGCCTGAGAATAATCCCATCATAAAGCATTCAGAGCAGCAGGTTTGATAAATGGCTGGCATGAAAAAGGCTGGAGGTGGAGGGATGGTATCTCTGCTTTATCAGTGCCTCAGCACTCTGCTGAAACATACTTATTCCACAGACCCCAGCATTAAACATTTTAATTCAGGAACTCTGAAAGGTGTATTCTTGTTTTTAAAAAAGACCCTTTGATGCAAGTGAGACTGGGCTGGGAAGAAAGGAAGGAGGATGGGGGAGAAGGAGGGAAGAAGTATAGAAAGACATTTAAATCTGTGAGAAAACACTCTCCCTTACGGAGAAATTTTGATTTTGAAGTTTACTCTTCTATTAACATTTAAATTGAAAGGCGTTTCTTCCAAGCTCCACAGAGGAAACCAGAAAATCTGCATTTAAATAGATACCATTTAAAAGTGGGGAAAAACGTATATCAGCATTGAATGCTTCTCCATTTGTCTGAAAAGAACTTCTCTTATAGATGATTATTAATTTTTTTTTTTCTTTTTTCTTTGTGTGTGCTAAAAAAAGAAATTGGAAGTACATTAAAATTCTGCTTGGCACGAGAAGGAGGCAGGGGGATGGCTGCTTAATTGCCCAAAACCCGGGTTTTGAGCTCGGTTATTCTGTGGGAGGGCCTCTGGAGCCCGCAGGAGGCAGTCCAGCCTGCTGCCAGGGACGGGGCCAAGTGGGTCCTCTCCTACCTGGTCCTGGTGCCACGGCGCCCATGCCCAAGGGGCTGCACACTCCCACCGCAATGCCCACCTCACTGGGGACATCACCAGGCCCCCAGTCCCAGCTGGAGAATCAGACTTTCTGCAGTTTTGTTAGACACCTCTGTGTCTTCAGGGCACCATCTAGAAAACAGGGACATGCACCTCCCTGAAAACTACCTAAGCACGGCTCTTATGTGTGGTGTTGAGCAGGGTGTCATAGGAGGAGAGCTCACAACTGAGGAGTCAGCGGGGTTTKGGGAAGTTGCGCTCAGAGAGTTTGGAAAGAAGTCCTGGGGCAAGGTGAAATGTCCACAAGTTCATCCATGTTTTACGTCATGCTCTCGTCACGTGCATTGGCGCCTGGGGCTCTGCACAGTCTATCACAATGCCAGAAATCTCGTATGAGATTTGGATCTGGTGTTTTGCACAGTGCTACCTCCTCTCCTGCAGTAAAACTAGCAAGAACAAGAAAGAGCAAGAGCAGCCTCCTGAGCGGGCGAGAGCTGAAATCCCCAACGCATACACAGAGAGGTGGAAAGCTGGGAACGAATAAAGGCAATATCCCCACATCACATGCATGTCTTCCCTACCTCCTTCCCTCACCTGCCCATCCCTGCCTCCTCTCTGCCTGAAGTGACCAACCTGAGGCTCAGCCTTGCCACGTGCCAGGGCCGCACATCCCATGTGCTGGCCATCGGCTCGCTTACAGAGGCACAGGCAAGAGCATGGGGGGGAGCAGGAAAGTTCCTGCCTCATGAGAGAGGGGCCTCTCACTGGCTGTGCCCACTGCAGAATCCCCATTTCTTGGTTTTTGTTACAAGTGGTGAAATTAAATTTCACCTACCAGCAGCATTCAGGGAGCAACAAAGAGCGTGGTACTCGCTCTAATTCCAGGGCATAATGGGCCTCGTCACCACTGAAGAATCCCCAGGACAATTCGATTATTAATATTCATTCCTTTTTTCTCTGCCTCATTTTCAAGCTCATTCCTACAGAAAAGGTCAGACACATACTACCCCCCAGCAGTACATTATTGGCCATCTCGAGGGCCTTTTCTGCCATGTCAAAAAGGGAATAATCAGGAGCGAAGGAGGGTTGGTGTCCCACAGGCTCAGCTATGGACTCTGGTGGCTTTCACCTTTAGGTCRCTGGTCTGAATCTAGGTCAAGCTGGTGCTGGCTGTGAGCTACAGTCCAAAAGCCGGGCAGTGGTTCCTGTGAAATAGCAGCTCCATACAAACCCAAAGGACATGTACCTACACCGTGCTTTGGCTCTTTTTAGAGAGTAACAGCACAACACAGATTGAAATTTTTGGTAGGGTCTGGGCACTTCTCCTCCTCCTGCCTCTCTAATGGACGGCTCAGTGCTTCCAGCTGGACATTAGGTTGACTTTAAAAAAACAAGGTGAAAAAGCCAAAGGAAAAAAATGAGACATGAGAAGTATGGTTCAGCGATTCAGGTACTAGCAGAGAGTCTGTAAAGATGCAGATACTACTCTCTGCTGTGTCATAGACTTGCATGGCAACAAGTCTGTGAGTCAGGCTTTCTGTGCCTCAGTTCTCATAAACTGGCATAATCTCAACTCACCGAGGATTAATACATTAAAGATTGTGAGCTAGGTTCTCTGTGATGATGGTACCAGAAGCCCTAAAAATGCCTTGGACAGATAAAAACTTTGCAGTAGGATATGGGAACTTTTTTCAGGGGTGATTTTGAATACAATCTGATTAAATCTGAAAAAGCAGAGAGATGTAAATAAGCAAAATGGTAGCTCTCATCTGTATACAGGCACCTGTAAATTTGGGGAGAGCAACTGAACGTCATGACTATTTCTTGGGCCGAGCTGAAATCATAGAACCAAGACCCACAATTACCCAGTTTGACACTGGGTTCCCATCAGACACAATTCTTGCTGCATGATCCCGTCTCTAGTCATTGGGTCGGTGAAGACAACCACCTCCTGTCACTCAACAGGCTCTCATTGCCTCTCCATCTCCCCCTCCCAGCTTGCCAGAATCCCACAAGGAACAGTCTTGTTCTTCCTGGGGTCTCTAGCTATTTTTTTCCTATGCAGATGGCAACCACTTTCTGCAAATATATACGTGACAAGAAGAAATGTTTAGTAGAAGAAGCAGGTGCCTGGAAAATGGATTCCCATTTGTCCTTCCCTCCCCCTCTCCAAAACCCAATCATTTCCCTGTTAATAAGCTCGCTGACTATAATGTGGCACTAACCTTTCACAATTGATGCCAGTGACATTTTGACAGTTCCACATATGGGCCTGCCGAACGCAGAAGGAATATAAATTTGCAATTTGTTAAAAAGCTGAGTGAGCAGCCAAAGCAGCTTGGTGGAAGGAGGACAAAACTGCCAACCAGCCAAACAAAAGCCCACTGCACAGATGTTACACACAGCAAAAAGGAAAAGCATATCTACAGCTGGATGTACCCCAGAAAATATGTGTTTGGAAAAAAAGCCTTAGGCACCCATTAAGCCCAGTCTAGCCTCAAATGCCTCCCAACAGATTCTCCTCACGTGGCAAATTTAGGGAAAGTCTTTCCTAGCAGAAGGGAAATGGGACACGGCATTCAATCTGTGCAAACTATCTGGTTAACATCAGATGTCACAGGACTCGGCAGTTGCTCTGACAAGGAATATTCAATATTTCCGCCAATGTGATCAGCCGTAGGGAAACAACTATTTTCTAACACTGTTTTGTGGAGTGTCTTTGAATGTACTTTTCAAGGTATCTCTGCACAAAACGTCACTGGCAGTTCACAGATTGGCTCAGCTACTCAGCGCATGTATCACACGCCATACATCTTCCCCAAATTACATCTATACTGAATCCCATAATATTTGGCTAAAAACTAACTTCCAGAAAGCGGTCCGATCATCATGCGACAAGATGAAGATAAGAAAAATGTTGCACTTAGCAGTTTGTTCAGGCGGTTAATTAACCCCCACTGTTAGACAGAAAATCCTATTCTTTCATTTGGATATGTCTGGTTTCTGTTTCCAGGCATGGCTATTGCTATGTGGTGAGGTAAGTGGTGCTGTGATCACTCCCTTTCTTTCTGATCCCCATTTCAGCAACACTGAAATAACTTTTTTGCTGAAATCAGAGGACTGTGGCTTTTAGTATGGTTTACTGATGCCTTGGTGGAAAATGTGGAGGTGTAGTCGCTGTATATGCATACGTAAATAGTCATGTGTAGTAACGGTATAGCTGCTGTACATGACTAATTAGTGATGCAAAATTACTATTTAAATATAATGGTTTATTTGAATTTTCTTTATGACAATGTGGGTCCTCTGGGCAGACCAGGCAGGGAGGCAGCACAAGGTTCTAGCTAAGCATACCCCAGCTTGCAACTGAGAGGCAATGGGGCACGCTCTTCCCATCTCCAGAAACACAGAGCCAAACGTGGAGCCCAAAAGAGCTCTAACAAACTCCAGAACACTCCCTAAGCAAGGGTAGTGGGAGCCACTGGTCAGCAGCTGCTGACCGAGGTGGGCTGACACTGAAAGCACAACTTCAGAAAGCTGTGTCTTTGCACAGGCTGGGGACAGTAAGCCTGATRAAAAAGTCAGATTTTGGAGACATTTTCCCTGAAGTGTTTTTGTGCTGAAGAAATAATAGTAGGGTAGCTGCTAGATCACTGTATTAACCACGCTCGCGRGGAGTGTGAAGCCTAAGACCTTTCTGAAGTCATGTCACTTGATAGGCAGGGGACTGTGGCCAAGGGTGGACCATGCGTGGGTGTTTCATGCAATTGCAGGATACAGATGACTGCTTCCAGCATGACATTTGTAAGGGGTTATGCTTGATGGGATTGGGAGGATGATGGGGGTCAGAAGTGCAGGGTGTCCAGCAGTTGTGACAGAAAGCACGCTGGATTTCACCATGGCATGCTTGATCTGATGTCATTCACCTTTCAGACTTCAGGAAACAGCATGTTTCCAAAGCCAGTATACCATACTTAGCTCTGACCGCTTCTGGCTACACATTCCTTCATCTAAAACAACTGGTAGGATCCAACTTGGCATGTGAGACTACCTGGTCTCATCAAATAAAAAAAGCGGGACTTAGTCATTATTTGGCCACAGCTCTGCAAGCAGGTAGGGTTTCCACACACGGCATGGGACAGAGCGAGCCCCTGCCCTGTTCTAGCAATGCTGGTGACACAAAATAGCCCATAGATGTCCATCCAAAGCTTTCTCCTCAAGTCAGCTCATTCCCAGTTTTGTAGAGGGCCTCCCTGCCCCAGCACCCAGTTCCCACCCCCCAGAGGGCCTCATTTGCTCCTCTGACTTCCCGAGCCGCTAACGAGCTGTGCTGCTATTCGCACTTTTTCAGGAAAGACCTATCCTTGCACAGGGTCCCCTGATGGCAGCCGCACTGGAAGCACCACTTAGCAGCAGATTTTTCTACGGCACGCGTTAGCACTCCTGCTGCTGATATCATTACAAAAGCCTACGCCAAACCGGTGCACCTGTGGGAGATTTTCTGAGAAATGACCGCATGTTAGTGGAAGTTGGYCAGTTTATACAGCCTCCGCGTGCTGACTGACAGGGTAGGAGGATGAAAAATCTTGCAGCTGTATGTGGTCTCGTAGGACCTGTTACCTTTTCACGGAAAGTACCCCTCGATCTTTGCTAAGGAAAACAGGGAGTCCTGCAGGCAGCACTGTGCCTATAGCTCCAGGGTCCGACAGAGTGGTGTGAGGCCATGAGATGTGGCTTGAGGTCTCTGAAGGGACTGATGCTTGCATGGTAAACAGGATAGAAGGGCCCCAGTTCCTGAGGATACCACTATATGTTCTACAAGATTATCTACAAGATCACCTAAAACCAACAAACAACTCCCTCAACACCACCAACAGACCCTGGTGGCATTCCTTCATACCATGTATTTTTCAACTGCCATCCCAAACGGTGGATTATTGTCGCTGCCATATACCCCCCAACCCAGAAACTGAAGTCCCTGTGCACAGAGTCTCTGAAGTCCGCAGGCTGCACAGCAACCTGAGGACAAAGGGTGCTATCTGACTTTACTCTACCTCCCTCATCAATCAGCCAGGAGCAGGGCTGATTATGTGTTTGGAGACATGCAAAAAGAGAGACGGGGAAAGAGGTGACAGTTATAAACGTTTTGCCACCTGAATGTGACATTAATATATGTATGCAGTGTGTTCACAACATTAGGTATTTGTGCACAACCCTAATAAATACCATGTTTGACAGCAGTTTCACAAAACCACTCAATGATCTAGAAGAACTTGCCATGAAACAGACTCTCTAGTTTTACTGACAAAAAAGAAACATCCCTGTACTTAGTCAGATCCTTGACTTAGTGGATGGAAATCTAGTGCAACTCCAATGAGCTCCATGTAAAGTTTAATTACTCAGAAGCATATTGAAATGACCAGAGAGCTAAGTGATCAAAACCTGCTCCATAAAACACATGCTTGATTTCTGTGCCCCATAAGAGAGTTTTAGTAAGCTTCCAAGTTTAGAAATACCGATATAGGATGCATGGCATTGTAACATCTACACCCAAGGGACTCCTCTTTGTGGAAGGCACAGCTATCCTATTTCTTTCACTGRGTGATGGTCCGGTGGCTGCACTCGGAAGTCAGAAAGTTCACCGTACTACATGGCTTGCGTTATGCGTTCACCTTAAAGGCTGAGTCTGTGATACTGATGAAGATCAGAGAGGTTTTTAACACAAGTTGGAAGCTGACTGCCAAACTACCTTTACATTTTCCTCACACTGCCCAGATGCTGTGGTGCTGCATGTGGAGACATGCACATACGTGCTGTAGGTGGTCCATTCCCCCTTGCATGGTACCAACACAGCCTTGAGGCTGCTCTCATTGATGCAGGGCTCAGCCATGGCCCCAGGATGGTAGCATGCAAGTCAGGACTGGCTGAGGCCAAATTCTCCATTTGGCCAGATGTACCATACCCTGCTCCTCACAACAAAAACTTCTTTAAGAACTAGAGGAAGACAAGGTTCTTTGTTAAATCTACATGATCAGCTCAGAAACAGTCCAGTTGKTGGTGGTGGGGAGCAGGGAGATGCCCACTAGGGCTGACCCCCTGCCCTTGGGAGCTGCTTTCAGCCAGGGTGACAGCCCCAGCCCCAAGAGTGCTATGGCCTCACCACATCACAGCCAGGCCTAGGCCTGGCCAAGGACACCCCAAATCTCAATCCAGATCCTGCCCCTGAGCCAACTTCCCGGTTGGCCGTCAGACCTGCCTGGTCACTGCGGGCCTGCCTGGATGCTGTCCTCCCTGAGGGGCGGCCGGCCCCCGCAGCTCCCTGGCAGCAGAGCACCTCAAAAGCAGTGCAACAAAGTGTCTGTGTAGTTATCTGCTCAATTCTGGGTTTCTACTGTTTTTCAGATGTTACAAAAGAGGGAAATTTAAGTATCACTTTAAAAATGTCAATATGCTCCATATAAAAAACCCAAAATGTCTCATATGAGCATTTTCTTATAATAAAACTTCTGACTTTTCATTTCAAAGAGCATTTTTTAAAATTGCACTTATATTAAAAAGAAAAAAGAGAAAGGGTTCGAAAGGGGTAAGAAAGACAATCAAAGCATCTCAATTCAGCCAAAATTCTCTTGGCTGCTCCAAAATAAATTGTTGTTCATTTTGCTGAAAAACTTCTAAAAGCCACCTGCAGCCCTTCCACCATGCTGTTTTATTCACTTTGCCTTTCCAGCCAGAAAGCCCTTTATTTCAACAGCTCTGTCCATCAGTGCAGCACCTGAGCRGTGGCAGAGGGCTAATAATATCACTGGTAAGAATGAGAAGGCTAAACTTGGAAGCCAAGCTTTGACAGGCCAGTAAAAACGAAATTAATTCTCAAATATTTTGTTTCTGAGATGACATATGGTTTCATTTTTGTGCCTACCCACAAATGATTCAATTGATTTGGGATCTGAAATCCTTGTAGCACATTTTCTCACTTTTAAGATTTTCAGTTCGCTTGTATTGRCTGGTTTGCTCATTTCCTAATGGGTCTCTCCAGATCTGATACAGCGTTTGAAGCTGTGATGGGTACATATGCGAAGGAGGGGGAACAAACAGAGGGAAAGGCCCACTGTGCATTGCTAACAGTTGCACGTTTCCAAAAAGCTGTGGTTAGGAGATTCCTAATTCAGTTAACCTCTTTGATCTCATCATGCAGTATGAAATACCAAAAGGTAGTGAAAAGATTGTAGGCAGGTCTGCTATGTTTGCACATCAAAACACAAGCCTCAGCCTGGTACAGAGCAGGAGAAAGATACAGTAAATACACTTGTGATAGATGGAAAAAGCATCTTTTGATTGGGAATGAACATCTTTCTTCTCAGTCATGTAGTGCTCATGTATGTGTAATAAGGAAAAAAATCCAGAAAACTCGCACTGTATCMGGAAGTGATGCACACTGGGGCCAGGATTCACTTCTGCTGCACTCCACTAGGCTACAGGCATGATTTATCTCCCTTTTTGCCTTAGTTATTAGCAGTAGAGCAGAAGGCAGACAGCTGTGCCTCAGACGACAATGCTATGCCCCTTTAAAGAGCCTGTCCTGGCAAATGCTCAGTCACTAAAAGATGGAACACATTTTATCAGGGTCCAGGATCCCATTCTCCTTTTCTTTAACTGAGGCCTGTCTACCTAGAGAACCGAGACGCATGTCCAACGCACGCAAATATATGTATTTTAAGAAAATATACCGCCTTTCCTGTCACAGCTGCCAACCTGCCCCCTCCAGCTATCTCCCCGCCTTTCCTCCTATCTGTCCCTCTACCCCCATCTCGGGTGCAAATCCCCTCCTTTTCTCTCCCTGCTTTTCTCTGCTTCTTAGCGCTCTGTTTTTTCATTGTCTTTCGCTCCTCCTTTCTTAACACACACCTCCCTTCCTTTTCTAATGTTCCCCTATAATTTCCTCCCATCTCCTTTCTCTCTCTCTCTCTCTCTCTAGGTTGACACATCTTAACATCCTCCCAGTGACTTTTAAGACATCTGAAAAGCTGTAATCAGGTATCAGATTCCTTATCAGGTCAAAAGAAAATATTAGGGAAGTCAGTGGCCAGATGCAATGATTACGGTTCAGTGTGGACAAGAGAGACATCAGTCTTTATGGTCCCAGATGAGATTTAAATTGTTGATAAAATGCAACATCATTGATTTTCCACTTTCTCCCTTTGTAGTATCTCTCCAGGGCTGAGGTAAGAGAGCTTGGGTGCCTTATCTCTGCATTTCTTACCTTAATGTAGTTGCTTTCTCTTAYGCATAAACTCAGCTATGAATATCCTGGATTTCTGCTATTTGATATTGTCCTCTACTAATTTTACCCCTAAGTTACTGATACTCTTAACTGTAACACCACCTGATGTTTTGCTTAGCAATTTTCTTACTGTGCTTGTTTCAATTATTTTTTTCAAAATCACACATAACGAGCTGTATAGGAAAGACAAAGAGAATCCTACCTTCTGATATTTCTAATGGTTTGATGACCTGAAGTACAAGCTTTTCATCGCTCCTCCTAATTTAACCTTTTTTAGGACATGTTCACTGTGTTGCTGTGGTGTCACACACCCAAAGCACGCTAGTGACTTTGGCTTTTCACCTTCGATCAATGTTTTGGGGGTCTATACATGAGCCTACCACTACAGTGAGGGGTGCAGAGGATGCTCAGCCGAGTCTCGGTGTCTCTGTGCTTCAGGCTCCATTCTCCCAGCAGCCAGCCCCAGCCATGGGGCTGCCATCCCCAAGCCATGGTGGGTTTCTGGGTCCTGGCATACCCCTGCCAACCGAGACCTCTTCCTTCAGGGGAGGGACATCCCCAGTGCCACCAAGCCCCTGCAGCCCCCCATCCCACTGTGTTCAATAAGCCACAGAGGAAACACGGTGACTGCTTGGGCTCCTTTGTCTGCACCTCCAAGTGACCTGAGTCTAACACAGACCCTGATAACTGCAGCATCTAGACACAGCAATCATTAACAACTTAGCTTAATTACATCCTAATTTCTTTACATAGAGCCTATGAGCAAGATTTCAATTAACTTCAACTATATATAAGTTTAATGCATCTCTATCATTCCATTAAGATGATTTGGGACAAGACAAAGATAAACATAGATGTTAACATTCTATAAAGTATGAGATTTTTAATTAATTTTAACCAAAAAAATTAATTATCAAGTTATTTATAAAGGCTCATAAAATTAATTTTCTAGTCACAGAATGTACTTTCTGTACACTTGGGATAGGTTTGTTCTGCCCCTCAGAACAGACATCCTGAACCTCTTTTGATCTAATCTGGTCTTACCATGGAGTCATAATCAGCAATTCCTATTAAAAAGAGCTTTGGAATCCTCAAATCAAAGACCCACCTAAGTGCAAAGTCCTATTAGGGTTTTCAGTGAACATTTTTATTAGCATGTGAAGAGCTAAATAAGGTTTAGCTCAGGCTGTAGCCTGTTTTACTGAACCAAAAGTCGTCTTGCTGGGAGTAACAGCTGGAAATACGCCAGATCCTTAAAATGAAGCCCCTTTAAAGTCAAGCTCTGCTATGGCCCATTACAAAGTCACTGCATCCCCGAGACAGGGTTTGAAGCTCTGCTGGCACATAATTAAGTAGGCATTTTCAAGCGAAGAATTCCATATGATAAATCTGAAGGTGAATCCATCTGTAGAAGAGGATGTGTCCTGAGTCGAGACTTTGAATTCACTTATTAAGCAGGCAGCTCGGCTTCAGGAAATGCCGGGTCAGGGTTTGCTAGCCATTAAAGCTGCCCTGTTTGCTGGCTATTTCTTAATTTTAAGCATGATTGCATAAGCAGCCAACAGCCTCCCACGTGCTGTAGCACTATCCGCCGCTGTTCACCAGCAGCCAGGTTTCCTGGCCGGAGAGCTGTCACTTGGAGGGATGCTCAGAGCTCAGGGGTGGCATCTCGTGGGCCCCACACAGGGACAGCCATTGCCCACATGTAGGGCAGAGTCCGACTGCACCCACCTGTAATTACAGGGGCATTTCTCAAACAGTGGGCATGTTTGTTAGTCCTTGCCATCTCCCCACTGAGATGGTTTTGAAAATGCCTAAAGGATTTGCTCCAGAGGATGCTCCAGAGGAGCCAGACTTCTCTCTCTGGCACATGGCAAATGCACTTGTACCACTGGGGTTGGGGCGCTGGGAAGCCCCATCCCTGAATCTCCTTCGCCCCCCGAGACAGGCATTGTGATAGAGGGGAATGGCTGGGCTCCGGGTCAGAGGCTGGGTGCTGCCTCGCAGCAGCCATGCTAGCTGCCGTCCCTGTAATTAGTGCCATTAGCAGGTTGCTATGGAAGTTTCCTCTCCCCGGAGAAGGTGTCGGGGCCCCGCTCAGAGAAGTGGAGACAAGGAAATTAAGGAGGAGGAAGGGAAAATCCAGATGACTGAAGAAAAAACAACATTGCCCGTCAAAACTTCCCCCAGAGCGTTATCTCCTTGGCCAGAGCAGACCACACACTTTAAAGTCAGGACTCATTGACTGTGTATTTTGTCTCCAGAGAAATGTTTGCCTTGGCATGACTAATACAGCAAGTAAACCCAGCACAGCAGAAATGTCACCAAAGTCCCTCCCACACAGGACCTGTGATTACCATAAGCGAGCACTCTTAACCTGCTTCATCTTTAATTGATAGCTAAAGAAAGCTGGGAAGGAGGAGAAAACTATGCTGAATTTTGGCGTCTTCTTGACTCTCAGTAAAAACATGGCTTCTGAAAAGAAAAAAAACACCAGGCAGGTTCAATTCCCTTTGTACTACTGATTCCCAGCTTCCAAGCGCTGCAGAGAAACAGAGCAAATCCCTCGCACGACCATACCTCCCGATTCAGAGGAGAGTGCAAACAAGACTGAGGGAGAGATTTAGCTCCCAGCCCACACCAACTGCTGCACCAGTAGGGAGAAGCAGCTGSGGGGGAGAAGCTGGGAACGAAAAGTCTTTAAATGGTTTTTGTTCCTCCAGAGTCACAGGGKGTGAGAATCCATAGTCTAGGTAAATCTGGATGTAAAACGAGCGGGGACCCASCTGGAATCAGTTTAGTGATATAAAGACACATAGTCTTAATTAAGGGAATTGTGATTTGCCAATGGAATCCCAGCAGGGCGTCTGTCTGCCTGATCAAAGACTCAACTTTCTGATGGAATCTTAAGTGCATGAGCCATGAAATTACTTTTTGAAAAGGGAACATGCGGCACAAAGAGGCAGAGCGAGAGGGGAGGAGGTGGAGGGGAGGAGGGAGGGAGGGAGGGACGGGGAGYGGAGCGGAGCTCCAAGTGATGCTACTGGGAGCCTCCATTCCCTCCCTCCAAACAAAGCTAGAGTGGGGCAGGCTGGAGAAAAAATGATGCGAAATTGCCAGCAGAGTCAGCATCTAAAATCATTACCCAGCCCGCTGAATAAAGACACATTCTTAATTTGCTCTTCAAAATTATTTTTTAAAGTGCTTAGCGGAATTTGGGGGGAAATGGTTACTTTTCTAAGTAAATTCCTTTTTCCCACCCACCTCTCCTTATTTGCCACAGACTAGACAAAGGCTATTTCTGCTCTGAGCCTGATTTTGTAACAACCCCAGAGATCAAAAAAAGCAAGGTTTTCTCTGAACTTCTCGGGGTTGTTTTTGTTGTTTTTTTTTTTTTACAGCAACACAACAGATTTCCCTCCATTTTGTTGCAAAGGAATGAATCAGTAAGAAATGCTTCAAACTATCTGCTCCAAAAGATATCAAGCTTTTCAGTGTACATGGGAAGAGTTTTGGATCAAATCCCAAAGTAGGCAAATTCTGCACGACCTGGAATTGTAATGCTGTGCGGCCCTAAAACACTGAAAGCTCTGTAAATCAAGACACAAAGTTGACAGAAGAGACACAATCTACCAGCTTCATTTATCATGTCTGTACCGCATAAGCATTCCCACAGCACTCAATAAACTTCCCAAATCCCATCTCCTCACGTAGCAGCCTCAGCACAAAGCTATGCGGGATTAACCCAGGACAGCCTCGGCTCTGTTTCTGAAGGTCTGGCGAGGCATCCAGAGGACATCACGTTTCCAGACATCTTACACAGGTCTTCTCTCCTCTGACATTTAAATGTGTATTTTTTAAAAAGCTCTCTCATTGCCAGACTAAAACCCAATGTAGTGATTAAGGAAACTATTATATCAGAAAAAGCCAACTGTCACCTTGCCATGCCATCTTCCTCAAAAGTGACTACAGCAACTGCTTCAAAGGAAGAAATAAAACACCCATATGCACCTGCTGTGCAGGGCAGGACTCCATTTAATGGAGGAATAGTCYCAAGCAAAGACACTGGGCTGTTTTACTGGTCAGGCAACAGCATGGACCTAATAAATCACAATTGGTGTACTGACAMCATGCCAGGATCTAAAGTAAAAGAGAAAATAAGCAATCAAGCCCTATGAATTTCTAGCTGTGTTCAAAATATCTGGAGGAAAGCAATGGATGTGGGAAAATAAAAATAATAAAATGAAGATTAAACTAGTGTGGGAAAACACTCCATTTTCAAGCACCTCTAACAGTTTGTGTGCAAAAAGCCTAAGGGTTTCTGACAAGTGGCTGCACAGGACAGAGTGCAGCTCTGATCCTCGCCAGTGGCCTAAGGAACACGGTGCCTCCACCGCTCCCCAGTTTGCTTGATTCTTACTAATGTTGCTAGATCTAAAAGGAAAACAAATCTCAGCATCATTCACTGAGTCAGCTTTAAAGGTCTTCTTTGGGATTGTGTAGCTCTTGAGAAAAGCTGCAGGTTGAACAAATAAATAAGTGGGTCAGAGAACTCCAACATTTACCTTAACTACTCTATTTCGACATGTGGGTGTCTCCCTTCATGCCCCACTCAATAAGTGTCAGGCAGCCAATTTATTTAGTAAGGTATGGTTAGCTATGCAGCAGCTGCCTGCTGCCCAGTTCTTGAGCCTAGTGGAGGCTTCCCCAAATCAGAAGTGGGCCTCCTGGGCACGGTGCTTTGCTTGCAATGGTGGAAGAATTTTTGAAACTTGCATTGGTGAAAGAAATATTTTCCTCACTGCTTTTTCCCCCACAACATCTGCTATCACCAGGTCCCTCTCTTCACAGCTTAACCGCCGTGGGATGAAAGACCCTCCCACCGCAGCTGCGGCCACCAGCTCCCTTTCACTCAACCACCTTCTCACTTCTCCATCTTTTCAGATCTCAGGGAAATGGATTTTGTCTCTTGCCTCTTTTCTCTCTCCACTGCCACCCTTTCTGCATGCCAGCTGTTCCTGCACTCTAAAATTCTGAAGAGCAAGTTTATATAAAAAATACAGCTCAAAGTATAAAGGAAGGTGTTTTCCAGGAGACTATAACAAAAAGTCTGGAGGTTTTAAGCAGGATTAACAGCCATTTCACATATGTGGCTTCTTCAAAACACTTTCTTTGTCACTATAAGAACAGGCTTCACAGCAAAGCAGCAATTCACAAGCTCAGGTTTTCCAAGAAGGTTCTGTGCTGTGCTTGAGGGGCTAATTAGAAACACCAAAATACACTATTAATTTGTGTATCTTGAGTCATAAACTGCTGGCTCTGCTGTTCACCTCCAAGCATGCTTGAGATCTAGAAGAAAGTATCCCAACGTAACAACTCCACCAAGTTCTCATCTCAGTTGCTCACACTATTTTCCAAGCCAAAGAGCAGAGGGTGGCTGCTCAGTGTCAGGAGGAAATCTGAGTTTCAGGCTGCCTTGACTGACAGAATGCCCTGTGCCTGGGACTTCATGTTTTCTCAAGGTTTCTGACGCRGGAGCGCCCAACACCAGCTGTTGAGCCATCACACAAGCCAGGATGCTACACGTGTCTGGTTAGACATGACCATGAGTGGTTAGACCCTGAGTAAGGACGGATCAACACAGCTCCACTGACTCACTGATCTAGTCGAGCATCAGACTCATGACACACAGCTAAATCTGTGTGCATGATGTGTACGTGTATACGGCAACTGCGCACATATAGCTATTAATGCTGAAATATGACACTGCAGACTACACAGTCTTTCAGAAGTTTCTTTGAAAGGTTTCCTGTGGGATACTCACACTCAGTGGCCAGAGTCTTGTAATGTCATGCCAAGTGCCCTCCATCACTATAGGACCAGATCAGCAGGAGGATGGTTTTCTAGCTAAGGCAAGGAGTGAATACTTGGGAGGGGTGAGCCGTGCTTCAGTCCTCCACCCAGGAAAGTGCACTTCCCTCCTTCCCTCCATCCATCCCTTCTTCTCTCCATCCATAGTATGAGGCTTGTCTCCTTTCAGATGCTACAGTTACACCAGACCAAAAAAAAAATCCAGGAATGAGGTGCTCCTGCCCTTCACAGACCATGGGTTTTTTCTGCTGTCCTGGCTATGTATTTCTGAGCGCTTCTGCTTTCTCAGAACAACTCTATCAGTTCAGACAAAAATTTCTCCTCTAAAGAAAAAGGGCTGCTTGTAGAGAAGATGTGATCAGCAGTCGCTTCCTGCTCACAGCTTCTAGCTCTGCTGGAGTTCATACCTGTTTTGCTCATCCGTGGGGACCTCCTCTATGGCAGATTCCCTCCCCCTTTCCTTATATAATGAAAAAGTCCTAATCCATCCCTCCCCACAAACACTCTGCTTAAAATCAGTGCTCACTGTAGTTAGTCCCCAGTTCTCAAAGGGCATCAATTGCTTTGGGCTTCACCTCAGAGCTGTTGAATACTGATAATAACTGGTTTGCCTGGGCTTACTGCCTAAATAGTTGATAATTACAGCCCAAGAACAGCAAGGAGCATGCTGTCTTTCTGCCACAGCCGTCTGTCTATCTGGTTTGCTAGGCATCTGTCCACCTGTCTCTAGGCAATTGTTCCTATTTCTACTTGACTTTCGTCTCCTTCTCCATGTCTCTCTCTCTCTCTCTCTCTCTTTTTTTCATATTTTGCTTTTCAATCTCTCTTTTTTGTTTTTTCCAGAGCTCTGACATCTTTGATCTCTTGTCGACAGGTAACACAGCGTACTGGCTACACATTCAGAGATCCAAATATTTTATCACCCCCCCCCCCAAGCAGCTCAGGATGTGACAGGTGAAACGTCAGAAACAGAGAGAGGCTTTCCAGCCCCACGGGGGRACCATCCGGTCTGCATTCTGCGCTTCACCTCCCGACTCTGTGGGAATCGGAGAGCTGAGCTGCCGCAGTACCCATCCAGAGAGACAAGTGGAAAGAGATACAAACACACAGGCAAGATGTTGAAGATTTGGGGGCTAAAGGGGAGGTGTCCTGCAAGGGAAACCAGTTGGATCCTCATCTACCTTCCTCTTGATCTGTGACAAGATGCAGTCATCTCTGTGCATCCGAGACAAATGTGCCCCCATCAGAGGCAGTTTTGATATAACCTCATTGTGCTGTTGTGACCATCTGCTCCCCCACCCTTGCCAGGCTCCCGTGGACCGTGAGGATCACCATACACTGACCAGGGAGCCAGGCACTGAAATAGAAGCACAACATTACAAGCCAGAAGGGCAATGCTGTAATTCGGTCTTTGCTGTAGCCCACTGCACTGGAAACCCAGAAGGATAAAAAGAGCACAGAAGCCTGTTGGGAAAGTGGGCCAAAAACCAGGGTTTGCAGACTGTGGTACAAGGCCCACAAAAAAGCAGAGGCGTGTGTAGTGGCACATACCATCAATAACTGAGTCCCTTAGARCTCACAAGAATGCAGGTGAAGACACCCATGAGAATAAAGGCACACACAGGAATCGGTGGAGCCTCTGATGTCTCCTGAGTCTGCTGGGTACAGCTGAGAGAAGAAAGGGTTGCCTTGACACAGCTCTGACACAGCTTTGTCACAGCATCTGAAGAGTCACAGGCCACCTGGGACTGCCGAGACACGTTGTTTGTACAACCCAGAGCTCCTGTACTAGGACTGCCCACATGCTGAGGGCTTTTCTAGCAAAGGAGCTTACGGATCTTTCCATCCCCTTCTGGTTGCTCAAAGAGTGCAGATGAGCAGTGGAAGGAGCCCTGGACACTGCTGCTGCCAGAGAAGAACTACAATGTGTTTATGTATTGTGACACACTTAGGTATTTTGGTTGAGGAGCTGGATGGATTTTGAGTACCTCTAGGTGGAGGTCTCTCTCCCTTCCATTATTAACTCCCTCTTTGCAGGCCAAGAGGCCAGAGCCTGTCCCTGAGAGACCTTGCTGTTCTGCACTGCCTCCTACCCCACAAGAAAATCACTGCCTCCTCCACTGCACTCCTGGACACAGAGACCTCAGGCACACGGCAGTGCTGCTTTTTGCTGAGGCAGTAGAAGGCAGGCCCACCGCCGGCCCTTCCTAATGGCTGGTGTCGAGCAGCTGCCTCAGCTCTGGGAGGATGGACAGAGACCCATCCAGCTCACTCTGCACCAAGAAGGACCGACCTATGCCCCAAAGGGTGGTACAGAGCAGGGTGCAAGGTTAGCTCTGACCATACAGCAGAGGCAGAGTTATAGTGGTATTTCACAACAGGGTACTGTGGGATACCGCGTACCTCTGGAAGCGTGATGCTGCTGCGATGTCACCTTGCCAGTCTTCACTAGTGCAAACAGAAAGGCTCCAGGCTGGGAACCCACAGGCACGTCAGGGGAAGTGATATACCCACAGGGAGTCAGCCACCCACATGTGTTGCATATGTATTAGCCACCAAAGACCAGGAAACACAAGGGCAAATAGTGAAAGGAAAAACTAGCCCAAATCTTCCCAGAACTCTAAAAAAGTTGTCATTTAAATTCCCTGTGAAAGTTCAGCTCCTAACTCCCCTCCTGCCTTCACCTTTCCCTCTCATGCACGGCTTCTAAGCAGACAGCCACTGGGTCCTGGAAGGAGCAGCTCACCTCTGCCCTAAGAAATGATCTCACTCAGCTCCTGTTCCTGCAAATTGTACAAAATGGTTTTCCTGCACCCTCTTCTTCCCTCTCTTTTCCTCCATAAAACTGACCCAGCAAATAATCCGTTTGCTTCCTGACAAATAGCACCATTTGCCTCCCGTGTGTGTGCACCCTGCCAGATGGCAGGGTGAAACAACTATCTGCACAAGGAAGCGTTCTGGCTCTCATATGCATGGGAAACAAGCCAAAAGGAAAAGGAAAAACACTTTCGGATGACATGCCTCCTGACACAGACTGATGAAAATCCAGGAGACCAATAGTTCAGCCTCTTCRCGCTTGCCCCTCATTTAATTTTTTCCTGTGCTTTGATCTGCGGGAGCAGAGGACTGCCAATCAACAGAGGCTGAAGAAGAAGCAAAGGTAGAAGTCCAAGCTCTTCTGAATGCTGAACTAGTGCTAGATCTCCATGTCTTTGCTGCTGCTTTCCAGCCCATGGCTGTTTCAAAAAAATGGATGGGGGAAAACAGAGCCCTTCCCACTCCAGCTTGACAGACCTTCTCTGTCAGTCATGCACCAATGTCCAGAGGTAGGATGGAGGCTGCGTTTGCCTGAATATTTGTTGCAATGTCATGGACAGTAATTCCTTGTTCCCTAACGTCGCTCRGGATATCTGGAACATGAGAGATGTTTAATCACGTTCTCGTCACAACACTGTGGTCCTTTGCTGCAGCTAACTCTGATGACCTGGATTGTGTCTTCTAGGTCTTCTGGTGAAAACAGCCCCAGCAGAGCCTGTATCTTCATCCAACCTGACCTTAAAGAATTTACCCCAGATTTACACCTGGATCCACAGCTTGTGGGAACAGGGATTTAAGCTGATGCTGCTCAGTGTGTATATAGCAACACCATCGGTGTGGCCTAAGGGTAGGCACCTCAATGATACCCTACAGTGTCCTGATTTAACCAGCTCTCAGTCAGCCTGCAGAAAATATTCTGTATTTGAGAYCCACCTTTAAAAATAAAGTTATGGTCTGTGTGTGTGTGTGTTCAGATATGACTTTTCCCTGTTGTTAGTGAAAGAAATTCAGCTTGAAAGTCTCCTTCAGTTCACACTGTACCTAGGAGGACAAGGGTGGGTTGCCTGGGGAGTGCAGATCTCTGTATTCCTAGGCCGTCTGGAGAAGAAAACAGCCTAGCGTCTTAAAATTTTGAATGATTAAACCTTTAACAGCAGTGAATGCAAAACAAAACAAGCCTGACGCCATTTTCTCCAGTGATGTGCCATGGCTTATTAGGAAGGCGTTATAAGCTGCTTTCCAGTGAACTTGTTCTCAGAGAGATAAGCTGACTAGTGGGAAATCAATCACTATGAATTTTGATAGCAGCGCCTGCTGAAGTAATTACTTCAAACATCAATAATTCTGCTCACCTGCCTGTGCAGTCTTCAGTCATGCTGAAGGTTAGATTAACGCCATGGAGCTCCTGGGGAGTTTKTTTTGTTTTGTTTTTGTTTTCCCTATCCTTTTCAATCTATTTCCTTAAATATTTTTTTTAAACACTGATGTAATTGAAATGTCACACTGTCCGTTCCTCTCTTTCTCTGTCTTCCCAACCAAGTCATCAACATGAGTTTGCTCATATCAGTGAAATTGTCTCCGCAATTCTATGCGCACAGGAGCTGCCGCTGATCCTTCCTGTCAGACTTACCAAGCGTTGAACGCTCACATCACATCTCTCCTCGGCTGCTTATGCCTGTGTTTAAGTTCATACGTATTTACAGAGAAGGTCAAAACAACTTCGGTGCCAAACGCTCTTGAATTGAAGACCCACACAGTGGCCTCTGTACAGTGTGATTTTAGTTCCCACGCAGATAAGCACGTCGGTTCAGGTTTTGCCATACAGTACACGGGCTGGTTGCGCAGACAATTCATAATCTAAAGCACGTCTTACAAAAATTTTAAGGTGATACAACATCACCTAAAATGTCCCTGACTCAAAATTAATTCCCCTTGAAAGCAAAAAGAGAATGGTTGGTACAACATGTGTGTACATGCTTGCATATTCAGCAGATGGTAAATTAAAGAGGGTATTACTCCACAGAGAGGCCAAATATTTCATCCAGTTATAAACACCATGATAACATTATAACATTATCCAAAACGTGTATCATTTTCATTTTAAATATAATGTATGAGTTTTGGACTACTGTGCTTCACAGACTGCAACCTCCTCCATTTGCCCCATCTCCTAAGCTCCTGGATATCTCCTGCTGCCTTATGCTAAATATCCTCCAGGTCTCCCACTGCTGCCCCTTTTATACCCAAATTTCATGCAGCCCCAGTAGTTCTGCTCTCTCTGCTGGAGCAGCAACATATTTATTACTATATTACTATTGTATTTTAGCTCCCAGCTATAGTAAATTCTATCCTGCTGTAACCCCTACCTCCATCTACCATTAGACAGCCTGGGATTCCCACAGACTTGGCAAATTTGATAGATTTGTTTATCAGCTCATCAGAACTGATGCATGCATGGACTTACCGCCTGACTGCAATTGAAAGCTGGCAGAGATGTGCCAGGGGGTACTTTTCTCACTTTCCTTATCTTTCTCCATCCTGTGTGGGGAGCAAACAACGGTGATACTCCAGAGACTTTATTTGCATGCAGGCTTCATTCCCATAAACAGCCCACTCCTCTCAAATTAAACATTTTAAAAGTTACTTTTAATGTCAGTTATACTGAGCTCTGAGGCCTAGGTTAGATAGATGTCCTTTGCTTATAACAGTGATTGATTGAATACACGTCACGGCTTTCAGCACAGAAAGCCCACTGCAGACCCAATTTCAGATCCAAAAAGTGTCCTGCTGACAATCGCCCACATAAATCCAAGCAGGGAAAGAATGAAGACTAAAAGCAAGTGCTTTCCTGTCCGAATGACAATTCACACTCCTGGCAAAGGATGACATCCATCACTCTAACACCACTTAGCCGATCGCTGCAGCCACGGTGGGAAGGGGAGGGCAGGGCAGGGAAGAGAGCTCGACACCACGGATAATCAGGACTTTTTCACGCAGGCTCCTTACTCGTCACTTAGCTGAAGGCAGCCACATGCGAAAATAAAAACTGCACCTTTAGCTAAATTCTACTCCCATTATTTTAATACAGCTTTGCTGAAGTCGGGTAACTGAGAACTGAATTTGGTCCATATTGTCCATAATGACAAATCGATATTTGATGACCTCCTGTGAGAATGTCTATTCAATTTATCAACAGGAAAGTGCTTTTGGTTGATCTGACACTGTTTATCTCATTGTTATCAAACCTCCTCTGAAATTAACTGTTAGGAGAAAGGAGGACATCTCTCTAAAGAGAAAACAAAGTGAAAAAGAGAGAGGCTTTTAGTGGCTGAGGAGAAGGGGATTTCAACACTACCCGGCCAGTGAACAACAGTCAGCAGAATGGTTCCTAACTCTGGATTTTAAAACAGAGTTTACACTGCTCCAAAATACATTTTGGAATCTCAAAATTCTTCTTTTCTGTCTTTGAAGTAGCAGGAACATTGCATGGTAAAAGATCTGAGATTTGTGATATTTGTTTAGTACTTTACATCAACATGTTTAGTAAGGATCTACAAAAAGGAGTGAAGAGGGAGGTGATTAAACCTCCAAATGATGCCATTTATTCAGTTCCATCAAGAATGAAGAAGACGATAAAGATTTTCAGCTGAACCTGGCAAATATATGTGAATGAGCACAGAAGAAAATGAAACTCAGTGCTGACAAATGCGAGGTACCAAAAGGAATCATCTGAACTCATTGCACACATTACTGGCTTCTAAACTATCTATGAACTCCACGGGCAGTTCAGTGTGCAACAAAGGCAATCTTCAGGACAAATTAAATACCAAGATGTATGAAGAAAAGAACAAAGAAGAACACTTGAAATATTACAATTGCATTCTAGTAATCCATGACAACCATGCATGGGGAGGAATTTGAAGAAAAAAATCAGGGGGATCAGTTCCAGAAAGAGCAATTGTTAGAAGACTGGAAACACTGAGGGGAAAAAAAAAGATTTTAAAGACTGATTCTATGGTCAGAAGAACAAACCCCATCCTGGAGGGTAGAATGGCATGAAAACAAGAAATGGTGAAGGAAAGTTAAATTAAAAGATCATATTTCTCTCTCTTCTTCCTACGAGAARAAGATAAATTAATCACTGGATTGAAAAATGACAGTTGCCTGGAAACACACTATCATGACCAGGTCACATTCAATAAGGGCAACAAAAGGTCAGCACCTACTAATAATACTTAGGTATACAAAACCACACACATACAGAGTACACAAATACCTACAAATACTCTTAAGGCTTCAAGAGAAGATATCTGAAGAAAATTTGAGTGAAGCTGATAGGGACCAAAAATTAGACAGGTAACATGACTGAAAAGTGGAAGCACTTTATAAAGAAGAGTTAATTAACTAGTGAAAATGCTAGTCTCACAGTCRAGAAAGCTTACAAACTTGGATAAGAAAGCAATGCTTGGTTTGACRGCAAATAAAGCAGTAATTAGAAATAAAAGCAACATATGGCAAAATGTAAGGCAGCAGTTACAGGTGACAGTCAGCATAAATGAAAGTTATGGGGCGTAAGTAACTGATAAGGGAAGCTGAAGACATTAGGGGAAAATGTCTGGCTGACAGAGTTAAGAATGACAAAATGTAGGTGTCTGAAAACTCTGGGAACAAAAGAAATCTGAAGAAAAGTGAAAGTGGTAAAATTGTTAATGCCGAGGTAGCAAAATGTCTTATAACCGTTACTGTTATAACAGCCTCCTGATGTTAATTTTTAATACATTGTAGAATATCAAGGAACTCTATATGACCGGGAGATTCCTAAGGTTGAGTCAATCGTCAAAAAGGGCAGGGGAAGAAGGAAGGGTTCTCAGCCTGACAACACTCCCAGGAAAGATCACAGAAATGCTGGGTCAGTACTAAATACTTAAAGAATTAATGGGTATCAATAAAATTCATGCCAGGCAACATAGGATCATGGGGACAAAGTCTTTTTAAAGCAATATGTTTTCATACTCTAATTAAATTACAAACTCGGTTGACAAAGGTAAATGAATACCTACAAAATTTTTTGCATTTGTAGAGCTTGTGACTTATTACCTCGTATCATTGTGATTTAAATTGTATTATACATTAACAATAAAGTACCTATTCAACGGATTGAGGACTGTCTGAGGAATCTCAAAAAGGAACAATGAATGGGGAATCATCATTCAGTAGGAGGATTTGGTGTGAGGTTCTGCATAGATCATGAGTAAACAGAACATGATTTTACATCTCATCACTGATGTGGAAATAAATGCAAAATACTTGAGGTGAAGTTTGCAGATATTGGTAGAGRAGGAGACATATCAAATAAAGTGCATCACTTCTAAACTATACCTGTTCAAACTGAATATATATTAATTCAGCCAAATACAGAGTAATATATCAAGGACCAAGGAACGCAGACCACATTTACAAAGCAAGAGAGTGCAACTGGGAAAGCAGGGACCTTGAAGAAGATTAAGGTTCACTGTGGATTAGCACAACTATGGAAAAATAGGTGAATGCAAGCCTGGAAAATGAAGCAAGACACCTTAAAACTAGAAATGAGGCACAAATTACACTGCAAGTGTTTAACTACTGGAACAAACTACCAAGAGAAGCAGTAACTTCTCCGTCTCTCAGTCTCCTCACATCAAGAGTTGATGCCTTTTTGGAAGATATGCTTTCACCAAACACAAATTATCAGCCTCCATACAAGTGGAATTCAATGAAATGAAATAGCCTGTGTTCTACAGAAGGTTCCTCCATACAATGACTTGACTCTTCTGGCCTTGAGCTCTTTGACTTTGCAAAAGCAGGCTTTTCAATGAACCAAAAGCGTAGCAAACTAAAAAATGCAAATAGGAGAGATTTTCAGATTCAGAATGTGGAAACTTTTTTCCACGCACTGTTGGCTGACTATGCTATAAGCTGCTGGGTTCTTTGTCTCAGCAGGGATGCTACCTGCAAAGTCAGTGCTCCCCACAGTTCTGGTCTCTTTGTGGGCTTCCAGAAAAACTGCTGGCTCTGTGCAAACCCTGACCCTCTATAACCTGCCATGACTCAGGTCTCAGGGCTGAGGTAAGCTGAGCCTTCTTCCCATATCATAACAGAACTGGGGTTTGGTTGTTTTTTTTGTTTTGGGCAAGAAAGAAGTGTAGTGGGAAGGCACAGGAGAAGCACTGCTAGTCTCATGACTGTGTCTGCACCCTCACAGCAGTGTGGCCTTTGGAAAGGCACTGAGAGCATGGGCCACCCGAGGCAGATGAGTGGGAAACAGGAGCCATGGGGCAGCTAGGAGAGCACRTCTGCCCCACAGCGGAGAGCTCAGCAGGATGTCAGTGCATAGTCCCATACCCAAAGGAATTAATGGACCCTGGCCAGCAGCAGATATACATCTCAGGGCAACTTTCCCAAACAGATTTTCTGATGTTCAAGAAGGTGTGGCCCCCAGAGCACCCTTCTCCACAGGGGTTCTCTAATCAATCTGGCCAAAGAGGAAGAAGAGGCACTAAGTCTCTCCCTCTGTCAGTGTTAGTGTGTAAAACCCTGTTTCCTTAGAAAACCATAGTAGAAAAGATTCAGTATTTATAGTCTCGCTTCACACCTATACTAAGCCCCCAACAAAGTAAAGTGACCAAGGAGTGAGTGTAGATGTAATTTACTCYTACTGTAAATGCCTAGAAACAACATGTGTCTACATATAGTAAATACAATCACCTCAAATACAAATTAAGCTATCTACATGCAGTTTTGACAAGTATAATTCAAGGTATCAAGCATCAAGACACACAGGCCTTAAGCACATATGCTAAAAGGATGTCTTATTTGCAGTACAGAGCAGAGTTATCTCAGTTGTTGGGTGTGAGGGCAAATAAGAGGTTAGTATGAAGAGGGGTGGGCAACAGGGAGGAGTGGGGCTGCAATGAGTGTCTGAAGCTGGTATGGTTCATCATGACAACTTGCACTGCCCTATCCTATTCTGCTAGATCCACTTGACAACGTTTATGCTGGTATTGCGCTCATCAGCGAGGGGCAGCTGGGTTTCAGGAGTCCTATCTCATGATGTTAGTGCTGAAGTAAACCAAGCCATTCCCATGACTCCGTCCTGCCAAGTCATGGGCAGTTTCTGGGCRTGAAAGGAGTATTGTGAGTAGGCACTGGAGAAACTCAATCATGGCTTTCAGATTGAATCCTCACATTAAAGCAGGCAGCTTGTCAGCTACAGTAACAACAGCACACAGGCTTCATCTTATGCCCAAGGACAGATTATTTAGCTCTGGTTTGGAATAATTTTTATATAAAGCTTTATATGAAATATTATTATGATATACATATTTATATGCATATTTATATACATGATATCTATCTGTGTGTACATATAAATAAGTATATATATATATATGTATGTATATGTCTAACAGTGGGACCCTGGCAATGGGGAACACCAAAGAAAGAACCTCTAATAGCTGGACAATGAAGACAAGTCCAGGAAAAGAGCACAAGTGGGTAAGAAAATGTGAGAGAAAGAGAAAAAGCATGTAAGGGAGACACTGGTTATGTGCAGAGAGCCAGTGAAAAGGCAGGAAGCATATGTAAGGGGAAGATGTTTGGAAAAGGGCTTTTGACTATAGTAGAACATGGGGAAACAGGCAAAAAGGAGGTACAGAAGGAGCTGAACATAAAGAAATGCCAGGGAAGCCAGAGGAGTAAAACAACAAGCATCAGAAGGGAATCCATTGATGAAAAGATAGGAAGGGAAGAGGACATCTTTTTCCTCCCTGCTCACTGGTATAACTTCTCCATTAAGTCTCATATCTTTTATTCTTTCTCATACACTTCCTTCTATTCTTATCAGTCCCTTATAGATGTTTCTCTTCAGAAGCATTGATCTGCACAGATTCTCTCACTATGCCCCTGCCCCTCTGCTTCCCTCCCACCCCAGCACACAGGCATGATAAAAGGAAAGACCTCTCACCTCTACCTCTCCCCAGCGTGAGCTTTTGTCAGCTTATGAATCACTGCCAGGTACACGACACAAAGACAGAATAATTTACCTTCAAAGAGAAAGCCTCATTCTGACAAACCCAAAGTTTGTTTCCACCAGAAGATGTCCCTGAGGGGATGGAATTTAGCAAATCATATGCAGTATAATATTAATTTTTGTGTGTTATTTCAAGATTACATGCTGTCTGTTACATGACTGTTTTTTCCTAACAGGACTATTCCACTGGGAAGAAAATTAACTCTTAATAAGCATTTCTCCTTGTCGTGATTTAACCCCAGCCAGCAACTAAGCCCCACACAGCCGCTCGCTCACTCCCCCGGCAGCGGGATGGGGGAGAGAATTGGAAGTGAGTAAAAGTGAGAAAACTCGTGGGTTGAGATAAAGACAGTTTAATAGGTAAACCAAAAGCCGCACACGCAAGCAAAGCAAAACAAGGAATTCATTCAGTACTTCACATGGGCAGGCAGGTGTTCAGCCATCCCCAGGAAAGCAGGGCTCCATCACGCGTAACGGTTACTTGAGAAGACAAACTCTGTAATTCTGAATGTCCCCCCCTTCCTTCTTCTTCCCCCAGCTTTATATGCTGAGCATGACATCATATGGTATGGAATATCCCTTTGGTCAGTTGGGGTCAGCTGTCCCGGCTGTGTCCCCTCCCAGCTCCTTGTGCCCCCCCAGCCCCTCGCTGGTGGGGTGGGGTGAGAGGCAGAAAAGGCCTTGGCTCTGYGTAAGCACTGCTCAGCAGGAACTAAAACATCCCTGAGTTATCAACACTGTTTTCAGCACAAATCCAAAACATAGCCCCATACTAGCTACTGTGAAGAAAATTAACTCTATCCCAGCCAAAACCAGCACACTCCTGTACTCTGTCAGGTTCCCATTTTCTCTCTTCTTCAGTTTCCCTCATATACTCCCCCTCCATTTGCCTTCCTCATCCTCTTCCCTGATCTCTGTATCCCATTTCCATCTTTCTTATTCCTACCTTCATTCTTTTTCTTCACTTCTTTTTTATTTCCTCCATCTTACCTCTTTCCCCTTATTTTCCTACTCTATACTTTCCTTCTTTTATTTTTTTCCTTATTCTTCTATTTTGCCATTTTTGCCTGATACCTCCTGTCCCACTCAATCCCCACAACCTGCACCTAGAGAAGTGCATAAGAATAACATTCAAGGTATTTCTATAGCCGTAGATGCATACGCAGAACCAGCCAGCCTATTTAGAAACCCACCCAGCCAGCCCCTCCAGTGTGGCACGTTATTCTGGAGGCCAGTAATTTCAGCTCCCACAGTCATAACGGAACCAGAATAAAAACCTCTGGCACCGGGTGTTCAGCATCTTTGGGGACACAATGCAAGGATCTGTCTGGGGCTACACAGTGCYCCAGGCTTTGAAATGGATGTGCAGAGAAGAGATTGGGCAGGATTCATTGCCCCTAACTTCAGGTAACTATAGAGTAGGTGTCTTGTCTAACCCTGCTGTGTGTTTGTGCTATAGTCAACGGGAAGAGAGGGGGGGCACTTCCAAAGAATGAATTATTCCATAATAAATAGTTGTCTCAGAGGGGGTGGCTGTCAAGACAGTCTCAAAAACAGCTTAAATTAATAACTAATTTTTAGACAGTAAAAGCTAGGTAACATGAAACACCTGAGATAGAGGAGAAAATAGAAGGAGAAGTCTGCATGAGGGCAGAAAAGTGGCAGAAACTGGAGGAAAAGCAAGAAAGATGGGAAAGCTACCTTGTTTACTAGTGGACAGACCAAAAAAAATCTTTGCTAAATTAGCAGTACATCGAGGGCCAAAGTTGCAGACAAGCTGAAGCCCCACAGCTCCCATTGATTTCTCCTACATTTCAGACTGCTCAGCATTTCTAGAAGCCAGAACCCTAACACCTCTCCTGAGCTGGGGACTAATCTAGGAGACTTGCCTTTCACGGCTAATGGTCTGGACATGTCACCCCCAAAATGCTGACTTCATTACATTTTGCACCTAACTGCTACTGAGGAAAACACTGGAGTGAAAGAACAGAGAATTGACACTAACGGGTCTCACAGAAAAACGGTCAATATCTGAGAAATTTGTCTCAAGCTATTTCCCTCACACTATTTTCCACTAGTATAATTTAATCCCCTGACAGCACAGACTGTCAAGTCCCGGAAGGGAATGCATGTACGCACACACACGCTTGTGCGTCTGGCTGCTGAAGTGTCAGCGATTTAGCTCTACAGAGATGTCTACAGCAAATTGCCTCTTGCCAAAACTGGGAAATGCAGCGTCCTCTTCTGGGGGGGGATCAGATCTGGCGGGATTTGGAGTCTCCATGTGTTTACCCACTGCGTATGAAGATATAGGATTTAAATCATGAAACATGGAGCRAAGCTGAGTGCAGTGCTGCTTAGCCAGAACCAGTATGGTCTACTCAGGTTCATATTCAAGGCTTCTCTACCAGGCAGGGTACACAAGAAGCACGTAGGAGACAGGGTGACAGGCAAGAGATGGAAATTTCAATGAAATTAAGGAAGGAGGAGGCAAACATAAACCTACAGTATATGCTACCAACAGTTCTGTGAATAATCAAGGCATTCTATGTGCAGCACATCCCAAACCATTGCAAAATTGGTGGGTTTTATAAATGGCTTAGACCAAAACTAGTGTATAGGAATGATTCTCCCTCGKTTTTTGGAAGTGAGGGTCCAAAGGCAGTGAGAGTCACGTGGTGTTAGAAATGTTGACTCTGACTTAGAAACAGCATGCCTACATGCTGACTGCATCAAGCCTTTTGGATATGCACAAAATGTTTGGGTCCTACAGCCTCCAAAACTCCAGATCCTGGCTTGAGGATGGCTGGGAGGAGAGCTCAATGGAGAAACCCTCTTCAGCTCTTTTCTTCTACAGAATATTTGCTTCACAGTACCTGGGGTGTTAAGAATCAGAACTCTTGTGAAGTACAAAACCTATCTGCAGAAAGAAAAGACAAGCAATTTCCAGACTGAACGTTTTTGTGAAGAAATGGGGATGTAAAGCACAGAAGAGAAACAGTATAGTATGGTTTTTGGCTTTTTTTTTTTTTTTTTTTTACTTCACTTGCATATAGCAGCTCCAAAACAGCCCATGGGCTAGCAAATCAATATAGCCTTTTGCCCAGGAGTGCTTTTGGTTTGGTTCCTGTGCCTAGCCTCTAGCTACGCTGCCTTTTCACTGGTCTCTGACAAGTGAGAACATCAGGACTTTTGAGCTGATTTCTTTAGGACATAATTGGGGATGCTGGGAGAGGGCATCCCAACAGCAGACCCTCAATCCTGGAGCTCTCCATTGGAGCACTCTGGAGCAATCCTTGGGCCCTGCCCAACCTGAATTTGATCAGCACTCATCTACATGATTTATAAGGAATTCTGGAAATCTGATTTTAGCATAATGAGAAGGTTGTTTCCATTTTCTAGCTGGTGCGTATAACTGTGTGCTATTCCTCCCATGGCCTTATTGATCAAAACCAAGTGACTTTTCTGTAATTGTATATTAATCCCTGCTTGTGACTTTATTATGTTGCCATGGTTTTTCTGCTATAAAAAAGATTGCACTGGAGATACTTAAGAAAACAAAACAATAAAATGAAAGTATTTGAGAGTCATGGATGCCTCCATCTACTCTGTGGTCACATGTAATTTATTGATTAACATGTAATTAATTTGGAACATTAATACGACATTTTTTCTTTTAATTCAGTGTTAATAAGTTTGTATAGGAAATGTTAGTCTTGGTTAAGTAGAACCAGGGTTCGAAGGAAATGCGGTGGCTGGAAAATATCTCAAAGGCAGGAAGGAGGGTGGGACAGTAAACATTTGCCTCACAAGCAGTGGACACGCGCAGAAGCACACATGTGCACAAGCCCAGAGACATATAGAATCATAGAATCATTTAGGTTGGAAAAGACCTTTAAGATCAGCGAGATCAACCACAAATCTAGCACTGCCAAGACCACCACTAAACCATGTCCCCAAGCACCACATCTACACGTCTTTTAAATACCTCCAGGGATGGTGACTCAACCACTTCCCTGGGCAGCCTGTTCCAATGCTTGACAACCCTTTCGGTGAAGAAATTTTTCCTAATATCCAATCTAAACCTCCTCTGGCGCAACTTGAGGCCATTTCCTCTTGTCCTATCGCTTGTTACTTGGGAGAAGAGACCAACACCCACCTCGCTACAGCCTCCTTTCAGGTAGTTGTAGGGAGCGATAAGGTCTCCCCTCAGCCTCCTTTTCTCCAGGCTAAACAACCCCAGCTCCCTCAGTCGCTCCTCACAAGACTTGCAAGACATCCATTCCAAGTTTAATTTGTATTTCAGAGGAAGCGGTTAATACAAACAATAGCAGTGATTTCTCTATTAAATGCGCCTTTCTGAAAAAATTTGGCACCAACGATGAGCAAGTGTGAGAGGGAAGAGGTAAAAAGAGACAGTGTTCGGGCTGGATCAGTTTGCTGAGTGAAAGGAGCCAAACGAACATATATATGTAGATAATTTAATGTTTCGTGGCAATTTTTTCCCCATTTTATCTTTTCCCTCTCCATTTTAAGGTGAGGGGTGATGCATGCTCTAGCAGCTATGATGACAGCAAAAGGTGTTGTCAGCAGCCAGAGAGACAGGCGAGCACCCACGCAGCCATCACCCCCGCGCTCACCAGCCAGTTCCAGTAGATGGGGACAGCTTACTTCTACCATGTCAAGGGGCACGTTAATTAATTAATAATGCATAATCTGTACTGATCTGCTGATTAAAACACACCTCCGCCGCAACCTTTAAGAACAACATGACTCAACTCAGAGCTTGCCAAGTCTTGTCCTCCAACTCATCCCAGTCACCTCCAATGAAGAGGCAATAGAGATCTACCATTCCAAGCGATGTGATCTTTTTCCAGATGTATAGCTTCAGAGAGGTGTTTCAGCCGCAGAAGAGACCATTAACACAATTTTTCTTTCTTCCTCACCCAGGCATGTCCTACTATATATATAGGTAATGGTGTAAGATTCTGTCCCCTCAAATTTCCCCGCGTCATACCCGATTATATTTTTCCTGGAGCAAATGGAAAATGAAATTGTTACAGAACAAAGAACCCAGAAGGGCAAGTACTTTCTGAAGCCTGACAGAAAGTGAAAAGGTGGTGGTGGTGGGGAAAGTGGTGGTGGAGTAGAAGCAGATAGGAGAGAAGGAAGCTGAGCAGGTGACCCCAAGGGGAAGGAAGCAAGAATAGAGACGGGATGAAAAGAAAAAAAAGCAMGGGGAAAAGCACTATTAATGGGGACAAAACTGATGGAAAAAGGAGTGTCAATAGAGAGAAAACACAGAAAGCAACACTTGCAGGTGGCATTCAGAGAAAACACAGTAGAAGGCAGGCATGGATTTACCTGGAGAGGCTGAGGGGACTGAAACCCCTTTGGCTCTACTTCCCTCTGTGCCTTTCCTTCCAATTAAAACTACTAGTTGTGGGCCAAGCTCTCAAGTCTTTTGTCACGGATGTATTGACACGGTTGAACAAGACCTTTCCCCACTCCTCATTCCGATCAGGGGGAGGAATGCAAGTAGACAGAAAGGGAAGAGGTGACACAGAAAATGGAGCAGAGATGTGAAAAAGACAAAGATGGAAAACAGGATGATAGAGTGACAAAGCTATTATACTCAGGTATAGAGCACTTCACTCTCAGAAAAGTTGGTAATTTGGGGCTGTTCAATAGAATGATTAAGGAAAGATAAGAACTATTACCTAATCTAATTTATTTAATAGGGAAAACTGAAAAAGCTAAATAGGATGGCTAAACAAGGAAAATTTAAAAGGTATGTGCATAAGGTATCCTTTGCACAGCAGGATCACAGAGGATGCTAGTCAGGTACCTGGAACCCACTGTGCCATATCATGCGACACAGACCTCAAAATGCTATACACAGAAGGTGAGCACCTAAAAAGCACGTAGGGAGTGCAAAAGGCAAACAATGGGTGGTGGAGGATAAAAGAAATTCCCCAGATGGACACAAGCAGGTGCACATCTATCTGCATGATTTTTTTCTACCATGTGCACTTAAGCAAATATTTAGGAACAATGGGATGAAAATGAGCATATGTCCTGGTTTTGGCTGGGAGAGAGTTAATTTTCTTTATAGTAGCTAGTATGAGGCTGTGTTTTGGATTTAGTACGAGAATAATATTGATAACACACTGATGTTTTAGTTGTGCTAAGCAGTGCTTACACTAGTCAAGGACTTTTCAGCTTCCCATGCTCTGCCAGGCACACAAGCAGTTGGGAGGGGACACAGCTGGGACAGCTGACCCCAACTGAACAAAGGGGTATTCCATACCATATGATGTCATGCTCAGTATATAAAGCTGGGGGAAGAAGAAGGAAGGGGAGACGTTCAGAGTGACGGCGTTTGTCTTCCCAAGTAACTGTTACATGTGATGGAGCCCTGCTTTCCTGGGGATGGCTGAACACCTGCCTGCCAATGCGAAGGTGTGAATGAATTGCTTGTTTTACTTTGCTTGTGTGCACAGCTTTTGCTTTACCTATTAAACTGTCTTTATCTCAACCCACGAGTTTTCTCACTTTTACTCTTCCATCTCTTTCCCCCATCCCACTGGGGCGGGGAGTGAGCAAGTGGCTGCTTAGTTGCTGGCTGGGGTTAAACCACAACAGCATAATAAAAACCAGAATGATTTCCATGGAAGCTGTTCTGACTCTGAAGCCTGCCTCTGACCCAGACAGAAGCTCCCTTCCTTCCTTATGGACATTTGAACTAGAGTGAAGACTGTATTTGAGGAAACAATCGTGAAATGTGTATTATCTAGGGAAAGGACATGCGGTGATCCCTGGCCCTTAGAAAGGAACCTCCTAGTTCTTGCTAGTTCAGCTCTGATTGGCACCGTCTCCCCCTCTTCCTCCTTTCACACACAAGATCATGAATGATGTTGAGGCTATTAATCAGCATCAAGTCCCCAGAGCTCCTCCTGCTCTGGAATGCCACTGATGAGCAGATGGGATTTTTGGCAAGTGACCTGGCATGAAAATGAACAGAGGAGGAGAGCACTGGAGGGGAGGGGAGGGGGAACTGCCTGAAACTCTCAATTTAAAAGAATGGAGAAAAAGAGATTTTTCTTCTCTGCTGATACCATATTCCAATCTACAGTCATATAAGGAATTATCAGAAGCCACCTGTGCACATCAGCATGAGCCAATTTCCTTCCCTAAGAGCCTGGTATATCTACATTTGTGTAGACACATCTAACTTAACTTGGGTAAGGCTAGCACCTACCTACAGTAGCTCAATACGGGTTAACTAAAAAATGTTTACCCAGCCTCTGGGGTAGGCTTTGCAGCTCACAGTGATGTCCAGCCAGGTGCCATACTAGGAAGACCCTATCTGGCTATTGTAAGCTAGTGTGGCCACATCCGTATGACCTGCAGCGGTGGCAGCCTAGAAAAAATTCCTGACCCAAAGTTTTTTGAAGCCTATCGCTCATTGCCCTTCTACATATCCTTTTGCTCAGAAGATAACAGACAGGCTTCCCCTGACACTCCCAAAATTCACATACAGGAGGTGTGGGCTCACAAATCCTTCAGTCATGAAATGGGCAAAACACCTCAAGACAGTTTTCCACATTAGGAATTACAGGAATTTTTACAGGAATTTTACAAGAATTACAGGAATGTCGCTGTAAGTGCAAAGAAAATTCAGTTCTGACAGGTCAACGGATACTCAGTTTTAACTCTGTAAATCTCACTGGTGGTAGCRGAAGCTGGGGAGACACATCCCAGGTTACAATCTGCACCTTTAGAGTGCTACAATACTGAAAATCACTGTTGCACATCTTGGATTCAAATGCGAAAATAATACTTGAAAAAGCAACAAAGACTATTTATCTTATTCATATTTCTTCTTTTTTTGAGAAATCTTACATCTTGTTGCAGTTACTAAATTAAAAACACAATGGCAGAACGCAGAGTTAGTCTGGCAACAAAGCAGTCTGTGTGCAGGCAGCCTAGGAGATGAGCACCTGCTCAGGGATCATTAGTGAATGGAGATGGAAATACTTTACTGCCCCATGCTCTCACTTCASATGCACTTTGAAGAGACACGTGGTGCATTGTTTAGCGATGCACATGGCACGATAATGCTTCTTTCTATAGCTCATGCCATACAAGGCTCACAAAACAGTTTACAAATACTAATAAATGAAGCCCTGTCTCTACAACATCAGTGTTATCATCTCTCTTGATTTTATCATAAGTCTCACCACTTTGCTTGTTCTGCTCCGTTTTATGTGAAGCCCTAATTCCCAGAAGTCAACTGATATGCAAGATCCATAGCTATATAATTGGGCAGGGGTTGGTGAAAATCAAGTCTTATGATTCAGAAATCTGAAGGTAATTGAAAAACAGTTTCCACTTAAGAAAAAAAGAAAAGTCTTGCTTCTTAAGTCAGTTCTCTTATTGCATGGCTGCCTCCTGACTTCTAATTCTTGGGCTGGTAAATTGGAACATTTCTCCATTAATGGGCAAGTTCTCTTATCCCTAGCTGGCAGATGAGAAAATTACAAGGCAGCACTAAACCTGGCCACAGTATAAGTGAGTTTTCAACAGAGCTAAATTCCTCTTCCATACTGCAGGGTTGAACTGTGCCTATAAAAAGGGCAAATGATGCATTTAAGAACAAAGCGTGGGCAAAGTCTGAAGTAAAATTCAACTGTCTTACTCTCAGTCCAGTGTCTCAACCAACAAACCCGCTCTTGTCTAAACAAGGAATTCAGCAAAAATCCTCCTATTTTTAAACAAAAATCTGCAAGCCCACCTGCAGAGCTATTTGAGGAAAGAAAAACCTAGTAAAAAACATAAGAGCTTCTCATATCTAATTAGGGAGCTGAAGAAGAAAAGGAGTACATTTTTAGAGCACTTTGAAGATATTGCCTCCTATTTAGATTGCAATAAACTAGGAACAGTTTTCTAGCCTGAGTGAGAACAGCAACAGACCTTCATGCTGCAAGCCAGTTCAAAAGACAGGAGCAGACAACAGCAGGAGCAGGGAGCTGCCCAGGAGCTAAGGAGTTAAGCAGATTTCATCCCCATTCATTGCACATCCTTAAAAAGTCATTACAGATACATCTCTGGCATAGCTGGGACCCGGAGGCCTTTTGTTTAGCTTGCAGCGTACGACACGAGATGGAGCCCACACCGTGTTGCTTAGTGCCCGCTGAACAGGATGATATGAGCTGTTTCATGCAGTGAGAAGGTTGCACATCATTCCCAGTGAGTAGATGGCTATTGACTTTTCACGGATCATACCTTGCTGTACAAACAAAGCAAGAATCCTACACTCTTCCCTGCCTCATCCTGCTGTCCACCTCCATCCCACTTCCCCCTGCATGGGACTGAGAGCTGGAAATCTGGAGGAACAGAGCAATTGGTTTATGCCATCTGAACATGAAGGAAAAGAAACAGCAAAACAAAAATCAAGCAAATGCAAAAAATAAACCAGCTCTTCCTCAAAAAGCTTCAAAAATAAAGAAGCCTTTGCAGGCAATTTAATTTCAACACCTATCTTAAGGGAATAAGAGGACTGGATGGCGTTAAGGTCCATAAAGCAGATTATAAACAGTTACACAAGAGCAACACCATATATTGTAACATGCAATTTTATAGAGGCCTTCAAAGGAAAATAAAAAACTGTTGGGGCTCTCTTACATACCTGCAAAAAGTCAGGAAAGAAGAGATTGTATCACAAATTTATAAACTGCAGAGGAGAAAGAAGGCACAAGAGAGAAAGAGCTAGTAAACATTTTATTTTAAAATATAATTTTATTTGTTTCAAAAATAATTTGATGGGTTACTTGAATTTATTTCCCAGTTAAACAAATGAGTAAGGCTTCTGCAAGCTCTCTTCAAGGCGTAGTTGTTAAGTAACGGAAAACACCCCCTTGAGTAATATGTAATCAAGGCAGGAAATAGGGAGGGATTTTAAAAACCAAATACCCTACACAAATTACTTACTAGCCATCTCTCAGATTTCTTCTTTTCTCTTTTTAATCCTGGGGAAGAGAAGGGGTGAAAGAGATAAAGAAAATAGGAATAAAATTCAAGAGAATAATGTTTTGCCCTTCCTTGCAACTGTCAGGACGAGAGTGAAAGTTTTTCTTGGAAGGTGAAGGTCAGGGGAGACAGCTACGGCATATGGGTGTACCAGTCCAGGAAACCAGAGCTCCCCAGACTTCCCATGATGGAGGAGCTTGACCTCACGTACCCTGCATTGATCCGCTGGCTTTTCCACACATAAAATATGATCAGATTGAAACCATCAAGCTCACCCAGGGGATTCTGCCTCTAAGCCACTTCTGTTCGCTCCCAGATCGGCAGACAAGGTAAGCAGACTTGTCAGAGCAACAACACAGGCTCTGGCCAGGCTCGCTGCACGTGACTCCTGCGCTTGCTGCTGTAGTGTCTTTTGAACTGGGATGTTCAGAGATCCCACCTCCTCACAAACCAGAGCTGAACCCATGAGAACGAGCACTGAGTTTATGCCAGATAAGGAGGACCTTTACAGACTGTAAAAAATTCTGTGTGAGCACAGAGTGCACCTCCCAAACAGCCCATAGCTTCCTGCGATGTCACTGTTATCACTAACACTACACATATCGGCCAAACAAAACCACACAAAGTCACTGAGGACAGAGCACGGGCCATTCTGATCCCAGAAGCGTAGCCCCTCGCAAACTGAGCCAAAGAAGCTTTCCCTGAGTGAGACCTAAAAAAGCATAGATAAGCAGTTTAGTCTCTCTATGTGGCACATACCGGCACTTCATTATAAATGCATTACTGGCTGTAAAATGGTGAGAGGCTGAGAGAAGCACACCGCTTTATTACCCTGGGCTGCATGACCTCCCCATCACCAGAAGCATTGGAGGGAATTGCAATGGGAGATCCAAAGGCTGCTGAGGACACAACAAGATGGAGAGAACTCCTACAACAAACAGTGCTGTCTCTCATTCCTTCTTGGACTCCGCCTCTTCCCCGTTAGATCAGCAGTGCCTATGGTGATGTGACACCAGGAGGGGCCACATCCCCACAGCAATCCGGGACATGCACTGTTTCACCTGGTGGCTTTGTCTCCTCCATGCAATCCCCAACGGGCCACTGCCATGGGGCTCAGGCTGCACACCCCTCAGAGCGGGGACCTTTTTTGGCACCTCTGTGAAGAGCCGCGTATGGCTATAGTACAGTATTGGCATGACGGTGGCACTGACGCTGGACAACTGAGGAAAGACCAGAACCATCCAAATACTTTAACCCGACTCCTGTTTGTTGTGGTGCTTTCTCTCTGATGCAGTTTCATTACCTGCAAATCCCAGTACTGCCGAGCTCTCTGCTGGCATGGGAGCACTCCGCAAAACTTTTCTTTCAGAACCTTTTGAGAGACAAGGAGCAGATGTAGGAAAAGGGCATTATTTTCTAGAGAAAATGTTAACCCTCAGCTGCCTCTGAATGTAGTGAAGGAACCGAAATACAAGGCACTGACTATGGCCATCTGGAACACGTGGACCACGTTAATGAGAGGACAGAAACCATCCATGCATGTAAGGAACAAAATCTGTCCTGCAACTGAACAGTTTCACAGACTGAATCCCTTTTTAAGAAAGTAAATTTATTGCTCCCCCTTTCCACAACRGGAAACAATAGTCTTTCTTCTTTTCTCTCCTCCTTTCAGCTTCTCTTTCTCCCATCGGTGGCTATTTTGTGCTTGTGTGGACCACATTCCTATCTAGTGTAAATCCTCTGACTACAAAACAGAAGGTTGCAGCAGAAATACAACTGGCACCGAGTGCCGATTCCCTCATTTCCTTCTCTGTTTCCTTCTCTCCATGAGTCAAGCTCTTGCTCCCTGCTTCCACACATGCACACACAGCACGGCGCAGCACACTTTTGCATAAAAGCAACATTTTGTTAAAGCAGCCCGAATTCTAAGTGAATTCCTACTCCAGCTCCTATCCTAATGCTACTCTCTTGTCCTAAAACGTAGCTTTCACGTAGCTTTTCTCTAGGTAGTTCCAAAATAACAACACTTCCTAACTGTACCATATGGCTGGCAAGGGACAGCCAGCCATAGGTCACACTCAGACAAACTCCAGCAAAGGCTTAGTCTCTGCAAAGAAACATTTGAGAACCTTTTATTAACACTGCTGTTTGCATTAAGCTATGGGGTCACAATCTCAAATGACAGGAAACATTTGCCAAGGAGGCAAAAGACAAGACCRGCAGCCTAGCTGAGGTCTAAATCCCCACTGTTTTACTCTGGGTTATGGTTTCGAAGCCTTCATGCCCCCTTTTTAACTAACTAGCTTTGTACACCTAGTAGTCCTACTACTAAAATTAATTTCCTTTCTTTAATTCTAACCACCCAGCTCAGTATTCCCAAATGCACTTACATAGGAAGAGGTAACTATGCAATGACAAATCTGTCCTTTTGTTGTTCATGTCATTTCATCTTTCACAGATGCCAGTCCTCAATATCATATGGAAGATAAATCACCATCTCCCAGGAGTCCATAAGAAAGAGCCAAGAAGCTTATTCACTTGAGACCTTGTTTATCTCCAGTTCTGATGATTAACACGGTGAGCAATGCATAGCAAGGAGGGACTGATGCAATCTGGGTTAAACCCAATATTCATTAGGTGACAGTAATGACCCTCACTCCTTCAACAGAAGCGTACAGATGCTGTGGGTTAGAGTGTTGCTTTACTCGTGTCTTTTATTTCAAATGAGATAATGCTGGTGAAAAGCGCTATGCTGACAGCCTTAGAGATAGAAATCCACCATCTGCATATCACAGGTAACACGGGAAAGAAACAGCGCTGATCAAACGTCTGGAAAACATGACCAAGGGGGTCAGAGTTTGAAGGGAATTCAGGGTGTTTAGTCTCCAGAAAGCTGAAAGGAGATACAGCAGTATTCAGACATGTGAAAGGTGACTGCAGAAAGGCAGGCAATAGCAGTTCTCCTTGTTCGTAGGACAAGAAACAATTTTGAATCGATTGTGGTGAGCAAGATGTGGGTTAGACCTTAGGAAACTGCCTCCAGTGGGGGATCACCATGGGAACAGACTGTCTAGGCTGACTGCAGGGCTTCCAGGGCAGAACAAGTCATGCAAACATCTGGCAGAAGGGTGTGAGTGTGGCTGGTCCTGCCTCCATGCAGGGTGATGGCCTGCCTGGCCAGCGGAGATCTGATCCAGGCCTTTTTCCTGTGACTCTCAGATGCCATCATTATAAGCTTTGCCTTGCCAATGTGTTTGTACCCTCAACTGGAGATGCCAACACCAGAGTTTATGGGTTATCTCCCTGTCCATACCATTCAGTCTGTGGTCATACTGCTCAAAGTGCCGACAGAAATGCTAGCTAGTGCAATTTGCACTTTAATGTTGTTGGCATCTGTCTATTTGCAAAAGAAYTGAGATCCACTAATGCACAATATGGCAAGTGATCGTGACAAAAAGCCTGAAACAAACGAGAAGGGAAAGGAATCACTTCCAAAAAAATGGCTCATGATGCAACCAGGGAGCGTTAAAGGATACCTGGACTCCAGGGGCATTCAATCCACAGTTTGGTCAAACGAAATTGCTGTGCACAGCTGAGAGAGATACTTGCCAAGAACTTCCCTGAATCTGTCTAATCCTGCCAACTCCAGATAGCTCTGAACTGCGCTTGGTGGCTATGGACCATAGTCCTTCCTTTTTGGTTATGTCCCTTGTGCCTAAAATATGAGGTGTAAGTACCTATAAGCCAGCAACTCAACTTTATCCCAGTCACCTGGTTACAAAGACTTGCTGGCCCCTTTCCTCTACAGAAGTAGTTGGAGAGACTTTAGTGATCACTTGCAGCTGGAGGAACAGTAGTCGGCAGTGGAAAAACTGGATACACTTACCCATGCATTGTGGAGCGTGTAACGGAAAAAAACCTGATGAGAACACAAGAAAAAGCAATTTGTTAGAGCTCCCATTTGATTCCAGAAATGTTACCATTAGCCTCAACAAAGTAAAAAATGCCTTTATTTTCACCAGTGCCACCATCATCCCTGCTGTGATTGCCACTGGGACTCAGTGCTCCTGGAAGCAGAGTGGTAGGAATAGTGTCTGTGATCTCTGGCCCAAATTCCTCCGGCTCCCAGACACCATGTTCTGCCTTCTGACCACAATGTGTTGGGAGAAGCAGGAGGAAAAGAGAAAGATGTTGGTGTCAGTGACAATGGTCTCTTTGCTGAGAATGATGAAAAATAAAGAAGATGGCATTGACACATCATGACTACGGTGATGATTATATTGCCTGGAGTTAAACAGAAGGGAATAAATCAGTCTTCTGTCACTGACAGGCATGACAAGAAGAGTCTGTAAAGCACATGTAAGTAGCACTTGATTTTCCATTTTGACTATTTCTCCTCTTCCAAGTTCCCCCACCTCTGAAGTTGTCTGTGAGTGCAAAGTGGTACTTTCCACTCAAGGATAAGCTGACAAAGTTAATTTGCTTTACTTGCTCCCAAATCCCTGATTCATCCACTGCATCTTAAAAGGCAGTTATTAAGCCACTGGTCTAACTAAGACATTATTGTTACTAAAGCAGTCTTTGGCATTGTGGTGCAAATTAGCATAACGGCATCACACCCTGTGGGGGCATTAAAACAACTGCTTTTATGGTTCCAGTTTAGGTCTTCAGAGATGGAAGCCTCTGATTGTGAAACTGCTCTCAAAAGTCTCATTGAAGTTATCCTGCTGTGTCCTATTAGGATGAACCCAACTCCAAAGACCAAATTTGTGATTTTCTTTAGATAATACTGAAAAGATCCAGCATGTCCTAGCTCTCTTAAAACATTAACTCATTTACAACTACCTTGGTTTTCCAGCTCTGTAAATACATTCTATCACAAAATGATAATCTGGTTAGTTACGGTGACTTGCAGCAGGCAAAAAGCCACTATATAAGCAGTTGGTCCTGCACTTTGTAAACTGCCTAAAATGTGAACTGAAATTATTCTTGTACACAACTGCAAGAGAGTCAGTTCCAAATCAGCAGTTTTTCAGTTGCTAAATAGCTATATATTATGCACACATATGCCATCATAATTTTTTTGCAGAGAATAGGAATTCCCTCCTCTGAGTGCATGAACATGCTACACAGTGAGACAGAGTTCCCTGCYTACAGGAGGGACCAACCCTATGGAAATGCCCTAACTAGACCATACAACTGGGGAAGGAGTTCCAGATCCAGTTCTTTCTAATGACAAAGTCATTAGAAAGGCATGGTCCACTTTAATTACCTGCAAGTAGACTACTTTGCAAACATACTGGACATACTGGACAACGGTGCAGAGACACGAGCTGGCTCTGCCTAGCTCTATATAGAACCAACCAGCTCACCAGCGGGGGTATCCATCATGCAAACACACTGTCCGGCTTCCAGACCAAGGCTGAGTCTGTGTGTGTGTGCTCAGCACCCGTTTGTTATGTACATAGATCAAAAGCTTTCCTCCACCCTGTCAGTTGTGTAGAGGACCCTTCCTTTCTGTGCAGAACATGTCTCTGCTGGTGGAGCAGCCAAGAAACCTTTAAGCACACAAGTTCACCCTGCAGGGCAAGGCCAGTCCTAACTGCCTTCCCAAGACTCACTATGCTCTTTTCAGGCAACTCTTCCAGCCTGGCTGCTCTGGGAAGTCCTGCCCAGGGCCGGGACATCCACCAGCAAGCTTCCTGTTTCGCTGGGTCTGTGCATCTCGAAGCACTGGCTCGTCCCTGTGTAGCAGGTACTGAGCAGGACAGACCAACAAGCTTGGTCAAAGACACCCAAGCTGGGTCTGGAGCTGGTTCGTTTTTGAGAGTGGAAACTGTAATATGGTCTGTGGTTTTACATACCTGGAATTCATGTTAAAGGAGATATTGGGGAGTTTTCAGTATACAGTTAACATTGATACATTGCTGCAATTAGTAGAGTAAGCTTTCAGTACTGTTCCCCTGATTATTTTAGCTGTATCCACTTCAAAACAGTTAGTTCCTTTTCAGGCCAGACCAATTCAAAAGAGAATCAGTGTAGGAATTTCTCTTGAAGCCTGGCCCTTGGAGCTTACTGAGTTTGAGTGGTTAAGAATAGCAGCCCTAGCATTTCTAACTCTGGCCTGGGGACTCCCTTTCCACCGCAGTGCTCCACTTCTCAGTGCTAGAGTGAATATCACTTCTATTTCTGGCTTTTGAGTGAGTCTCCCAAAAACACTGAATTCCAGCTGTGACACTACTGTACTGGGTGGCAAACTCCAGCACACAGGTTCCCCAGAGACGTGCCACAAACCATGCGTGTCTTGCTGAGCATCAGCTCTTTGTTTTCAAAAAGCTGCCTGTTCACAGAGTGCACATAAACCCCACCTAAAGATACATTGCATGCCCTCTTAAAATTACCTTTTTCCTCAGTAGGCAGTTGCTGCTGCTGTCACAAGGAAATAATGCACTCTTCAGCAATTTGGGGAGCTTGTGCAGGGTGGCAAATTGGAAGGAATCGTCCACAAGCCACTTTCTTTACATTAAAATATGGTTTACAGCTGTGAAGGAGACTGAGAAGACCCATAGTGCAGCAGCTGAGAAGTGGCTGATGTTATGAATTACACCTAGTCCAAGATGAATAACAAGTCCTGCTGTAGTCCGGCTCAAGTGAACCACAACAGAACACATATCACACGAGGCTAAATGCCATTTCCACTCTAGTTCAAGTGTTTGCATGAGAACATCACGCTGGGTGCTTTCTAAGCTGGTAGGTAAGTGATACAAAGTCACTTACATGCTGCTTGTCCCTGTTCTGCTCCTGCCTTGCATTTATGTAGCTGAAATATACTGTTTCCCTGTTCTGACTTTGCCAAAACAACCATGAACAGCTCCAGTTTGCATGCGCGTCTTGCAGCCCTAACAATTAGCCCCCAAAAGAGCCAAGGAGGCAAAGAGGCAGTATGTSCTGCCCCTTTCTTCAGCCATCCTGAAGACAGCCTGAGCACACCTGAGAAACTTCCTTAAGAAACCACATCTCACAGACTAGCAGCAGACCAACCACTCAACACTGCTAATGTACCGCTGTAACCTAAAATCCATGATCAAAACAACAAATACTGGCCTGTGGTGTCAGCTCTCCAGCTACTGTAATGACAGCTCAAAATGAGCTGGCACCACACACAGCCTTGATATGAAGGTAGAATAAAATATGAGGTGGGAAGTGAGAATATCAAAAGGAAACATGAGAGGATGCTATGCAAGGCAAGGCTCTTTGAAAATATGCTGAAGGACTGCATGTGAAATAAGAAAGGTTTTCAGCTTCCCACTGTGAAACCTCTCTCTCTTGCCCTGTGATGGGGGCTCAGTAGGGACTGACCCAAGCTGGGTAATTTCCATCCTATTGCCTGCACAGTTCTCTCCTAGAGTCTGACAGATGATCTTTATGATAGCCTTGCAAATATAATGACAAATGAAAAACAACTGCAGCCCAGACGAAGCAGCAAAGTGTTAAATTCCTGCAAAGTGTGGTAGGTAGCGCTAACAGGGAAAAGGGCTTTGCAGAAGGAAGCTGAACAGAGAAGACCACGGGCAGAGAGCTGAATGGGGCAGGTGAGTTGGGTGGAAAGAGTGAAGGAAGGCACGTGGCGTCTGAAAATGAAGAAAAAAAAGAGCCGGGGAGGAGGGAGGAGAACAAGGACAGGGCTGATGCAGCCACACAGCCTGATTAATTTAAATGGTAGCTACAGTGGCATAAGCCTGAGCAGTAATGGAGTGGTGAGTCAGTCTGTTGTAATTAGCCCTAATCAGCAACATAGCTAAAGACGGAGTGGGGTAGAAATAGCAGAGCAAATTGTGTCCTATTTACAGTGATGCAAATCCATAATGTTTAGTTTTAAAGCAATTCATCTTACCAGTGTTTTGTTCAGAAAGACTAAATAAACCCTATACTGTGTAGGCAAAGGGCTTTTCAAACCACATGGAGAATCCTACAAGCTTGACATTTTCCTTTTACAGTACTGTCACTTTCAGATCTTCAGGATTAATATCATGGGGGTTTCCATATTTTTAGTAGTATTGCAGGAGGCATCACAACTGGAAAGGAAGTTATTTCTCATGGCACAACACAACCACTAAAAAACAGCATCAAACTATTTTCCATTCAATACAACCTATTTACTTGACAAGTTAAATGTTTCAATACAAGTTGAGAACTATATTTCTTTGAAGACAGATGGATTTCAGTGGGGAATTTTTGTCAACAGCTATTTTACAGAAAAGAGATGGCCCTGTGAGTCAGGACACTGGCCTCTGGGAACCTGAATTCACACTTTAACTGAGCACAATGAGTTTGATAATTTCATTCTCAGACCAATACATCTCACAAACACACCCAATATGAATGGCAACTTCTCCTCAAGACTGAGGAGTGGAGCACAGAAGCAGTTACTGCAAATGAAATTGCCTGGCAGATTTATTATATTTGCAATGGGGTCTTTCRTCTGTCTACCATACGGTAGCATATCAGCGATATCACCTCTGTTCCCTAGCTAACTGAATGAGAACTAAATACAGTCATGATGTACTTGCCAAAGAAGAGACACCTTTCATCCCTAGTTGGTAACGAGGCCATTCCATGTCTATGATCCCTCACAGAAACTGAACTACAGTCAATGTTCTGCTATCAGGAGTAATGGGGGAGAGAGGCTGGGTTATCCCAGATAACGCAAAATTAGCCTTGCTAAATCAGTGAGGAATGTGATACAGAAACATCCTGGGGTCTCTGTACGGAGCCAGCTTAAGTCCAAATAGGTTTATTAGCTCCAGATAAACGTTATCCCTCCTGGATTAGATTACTTGCCACAGAGTCTCTGGGGTGGGGTGTATGTAGGGGTTCGTAGCGTCCCTGGTGCCCAGAATCCTTGTACCAGGCAGAGGACGGAGCCTCTCCATGCCTCCAGCGTCAGCTGCGTGTGGAGCCTGGATGGATCCACAACTGCTCCATGCAGAATTGCCCTCCTGCCACCGCTCCCTTCCCCACAACCCCCAAGTCTGAGAACACCACAGAGACACCCAAGCGATTACACTCTTGGTGGAGGTGATACGGCCCTGGATGTAATGCAGCTTCATGGACACAGCACTGTGCCTCACCTAATAAGCTTTCTGGGTTCAGGCTGCCTCTACATCCAAATCATGGATAATCAGCAAGCCAGGAAACACCTTCCTAGATGTTCACCCTGCATCTTGCAGCAACAGAGGCAAGGCTGGGTTCTCCCAGCCACTGAACTCACAAGGGGAAATGGGAGCCTTCCCAGACCACTTCATCCATGCTGACAGACCCCAAACAACACCCACCAACATGCAAAGCAGAGTCCAAACTTCTCTCAAAAGTGGAAGAGAGAAGCAGAAATGACACTGAGGTAAAGGTGGAATTTATCTCTTGGAAAGTGGAAAAATCAGCACAGTGCGTTCCTTGCTGTCAAGCTCATCAGCGCTGGGAAGGTATCTCTTCCGGAGATGCTACCCAAAGGCATTTATCTCACGGTTACGAGTACCAGCCAGTAGCCTATCTTCAGATGACAGTTTTTTACAAAAAATATGCCCCATCCTAGCAGAAGGTCAGAACAGAGATGTGAGGGGAAGGAAAGGAACAGGAGCAACAGAGCAAGGGAGGCAAGTGAAGGGGCAAGGACAGGGCACAGGGATTCACTGTTTCACTCCCTCGCTTCCCACTTGGCAGGACAAAAAAGTGGGGAGGAATTTTTTTTGTGTCTGCTAGAAATTATTCTTCCTGACTTAAAGCCTTCAAAAATCAAAAATCAAATGGGCTCAATGGTGCAGGCCACCTGCTGAGCCAGAGAACGTCATGCCAAACTGACCTCCAAATGTACAGGTTATTTACAAACTAATGGAGGCAGCAAGCAATTCCACTGCTGCAAGGGCTCTTTCCAGCAAGAGGCAGATCAGAAGACATCACAGGCTGATTTAATAGATCGTCGAAGGCCAACAATTGAATTATCACGTCAGACATCAATCTCACTCCTCGGTCAGTCTTTATTACAGAGAAACAGTTATAGAAAGACCTCTGTGAAGAAGCCAGAGAAAGATCTGCATTTCAAAGCAGTGGGTGAGCCAAGGTGGAGAAATTATACCTGTGATTCACCAGAAAAGAAAACTGCTTGTTTCACTCGGGAGGAATTACTGACCAACCTGGGGAGGCAGAAGGGCGGGGTGGCAAGGGGAGTAGTTATCCCTACAAAGAGCTTAACTGCTCTTTGGATTTTTATCGGTGTGTAAATGATTTCATTCTCCTTTAATAAAGACTCAGCAGCGTCTTTGGAAGGACTTGTAATGGGGTCTCCTGCTGGAGAAAAGGGAAATTTAATTCCATCTGAAACCCGCCCTCCTTCTTTCTAATTCTCCTCATTAAAACAAGAGCAGATGTCAATAACAAATGCATCTCTGTCTCTTAAAAATACTTATTTCCTGCTTGGGCCCCAAGCCTGGGGGATAACAAATGTTCTGGACAGTGAAGCTCAGAGGAAGGCCTTGGGGAGGATTAGACACCAAATGTCACCAGTCCTGATTATCTCCCCACCACTGACTGACACAGAGAGGCTGCAGAGAGAAGACTGGGATTGGGATTCTTGGGGTTGGAGAGGAAAATGCAGAGTAGGAAATGCAAAAGCAAAGATCTCAGACAGATTAAGGAAATCTTTCTTTAACCCAAATACAGTATTATAGGTCTGGAGCTAGTCCCGTCAAAAATGGTGAAAGAGGAAAATTAGAGCCATATGGGAGCCTAGGAAAACAGGGGAAAACTTTGAAGACTTCTGTTTCTGACCTTCTATAGTTCACCTTCCTGTACCACAATTTTCTTGTCTTCTTAGTCTTTTAGATCCAGGGCGTACAAGGCGATTAAAACGATGTGTATTAATGCATACTCTGTATGCTACCAATCAGCTACCCGAAATACCCACTCAGAGATGTGCAGGTGTGGGGATCAAAACGGGAGAAGAAGGGTTTGGAGGAGTGCATTTGGCTGAAGTTGTGGGTGGGAAGTCTAGGCCTGACTCTCAGCAGAGTGCAGCTTCAGGGAGGCTGAAGGCTGAGAATAAAAATCCTTTTCTACAGGATGTTGCATGCTAATGAAATGCTGGCAAAGCGTGGTATTCAGGGGGAGCCTGGTCACAAGTCAGCAATTGAGTCTCACCACCCAGCCCTGGCATTCAAGCACCAAGGACCAGCATGGGATATTCTGTGGCAAAAGAGTAAATATAGAAAGGTCTAACAGTATAGAAGCCTAAATGGAAAAAGAAAGCATCATTTTTACAGAACAAGGAAAGGTCACTTTGCCTTTTCACCTCTTGTTTTTGCAACTCCTAGTTCCTCCTAACCCTGACAGCACAAGACAGAGGAAGCACACATGTAAAATACACGTGGTTTAAAAAAAAAAMCAAAAAACAAACACCAAACCAAACATCAAGAACTTCTCTCRAATAATCGGAAATCTCAGATAAAGTTGAAGAACAGATAAAAGATAAGCACACCCTGTTCCACCTCCCTCCCTCCTCTTCACCCCAAACACACCCGACAGGAAGAGGCAGGTAACAGACTTTGACAGCTCCTGATCCACACGTTTGTTTTTGATGGCAGAGAGARAAATTAGAAATTCAGCTCTCACCCACCTCCACACACCCACTGGAGCTGAAAGCAATAGTTCAAATTAAAATGATAATACTTCCTTTTAGTCTCCAGGGGGGTGGAGAGTTTTGGGGGTGGGAAGAGCAATTTCACACTGTCTTTTTTTCTTTTTTCTTTCTTTTTTTTTTTTTTTTTTGTACCAAGTGTGAGACAAAAAAAGCTGTATTTGTTTTGTTGGGTTGTGAAAGGTGTGGAAATAACCATTCCATGGGATAAGTAAAGAGCTGTCTCCCCCCTTCCATCAAAGCTACTACACCTACAGCCCGTGAAGAGCAGAAATCAGCGGGAATTGGGTTATGGGAGTGCGAAGGGCAGGAATACCCTGTTTTTAATTCAGAAGTCATCGTCTCCGGCAGTCTTTTGCCTCTCTTGTCTCTGCTGGTCTCCATGGCAACAGCAGCCCGGCAGAAGCATCCTTCTCTCACCGGCTCCAACACAGACAAATTCAACCAGGGGTCAAAAGCAGCCCCTGCTTTCAGGAAAGCAAGAAAATGTGCCGTCTTCCTTCCTCTTCCTTTCCCCTGCTGTCCTCTTTTCCGATTTTTTTTTTCCTTTTGGTGCATTGGGGTGTGGGCTAACCTATTGCACTTGTTTTTCTTCAGAAAACAGCAGAGAGAAATCTGTTTTATTTTCAGGCGTCTCTCCAGACAGCCCGATCGGCCATATTGCGTGCAAGTCGGGATGTTTGTGAGAGAGACAGGCCAAGAGAAACCCAGGCTGGGACAGCAGACTCCAGCCTGGCTGCCAGGACACGCGTGCCTTGCGACATACTGTGGGAGGGCTGCCCAAGCGGCACCCACTGGATTTACGAATAAAAGCAGGGAGTGCCCTGCTGAGCCATTAATAAGTGCTGCATTGTTATTTGTTGCCTTGTTATTTAAATATCTTGTTTGAAAACCCAAGAAGCTCAATTGACATTGTCCAAATTGACAACAGAATTTTGTTATTCKCTATTCTCCCTTTGCATTTCTTCTACTGAAAATATTTCAGATATCTAGTCAAAGAGCAAAAACTCTACTGGAAAACCTATTCCAGGGACGAGTCAGTCRTGCAGCAGAGAGCAGCACCCTTCATTAACCGAAAAGTCCCACGCTACTTGGAAAATACTCAGAAAGAATGCATTAGCCATAATCAGAATCAGTTTGCAAACAGAAATGAACCATATTCACTGAATATTTTATCTGGAGCTAMACATTCTCCCAGTTGTTTTTCGGATTTCTTTGAGTTTGACAATAAGCTTTGCTTAAGACTGCAGAGACATCAAGWTAAATGGCTAAACAGCTCAGTGTTTTCTGAACACCTCTGTCAGCACAGGGCACTCATGAATATAAGTATAAGGGAACAACATTAGTCCTACATCCAAAACACATCGCCCTGTGCTGTTCAACATCTTGCTTTATCTGAAAGAGTCCTGGGAGAGATGAGGGTGGCTAAATTGCACCCTTGGTCCTCCGCCCCTTCCCTCTCATTTCCACTTTGCCTTTTATAAACTCACCAGCCCTCTTAATCCCTATCAAAGCCTCTTGCCAATTTTGAGTTGGTGCTACGGAGAAGGCTGGAGTCAGAAGATATGTCTAGGTCTGCCCTGGCTCCAAAGCTGAGCTGTTTTCTGTCCCACCCTCGACCCCTGCTTCCCTTGCAGAGGTGGGCAGGAGGAGCTGGTGCTGCTGCTGGGAGTCAGGAGAGCCTAAGGCCAACTAATTGTCACCCGTCCGCATGACAGGGAACCACCCCCGGGCAGCGGGAGACTAAAAACTGTGAAACAAACATTTTTAACGCTGTCACCACACATGATGCTGTGAGGCTCTGCTGCCAAGAAGCATGGTACCTGACGGCATCCYGGTGTCTGGTTCCTTGCTGGAGAGCAAAGTATTTAAATGGTTCTGAAATGCCTCCTTCCCTCACCCCTTTCCGGGCTGGGAGACGCTGCCAGCTGCCTCTCCTCATCATCTCATCACCTCCAGATGTGCTCCAGAGAGGACACTGCTCCCCACACCAAAAAGAGAGGAAAGCTGTCAGAAATACGAATGTGGTCTTTAAGCAGCTGTGTGCTCTACCTACTCTTGCTCCGTTCCCACTCCTTCCACCCGCGCCAAAACTTGTTTTCACATGTCAAAAAAACTCCTACTCCACTTCCACAGGTTCCACATAGTCTTCCTTAGCTTCCACCTGCCTCCCCCTTGCTTCCTCTCTGTCTCCACTCGCCCGACCCACTCTCATTCCACTTCCGTGCGTCATCCCACTTCTGGCGTGGGGAAGGGTTGACAACCTTAATGTTGAGCTATTGCAGATTCTCCTCGCTCCCCTCCCTTCTCCCTTTCCAACCTTGTACATATCTATTTATATTGATGATACACTTTAATCTCCCCTTAAGTACTGTCTTGATGGCCTGTTTCTCTAACAAGCATGCATAACTACTGATTTTGATTACCTGTCTGGTCTTTGCTTCACAAGCAACCGTCATGGCAGAGACTGCGAGAACATTTTGGAAAAGCTTTTAAAAGGCTGGTATTTCCTTAGCCCAGAGGTCACTGCATGAAGCCCCAGGGGTACCTTTACAGCATTAAAGACAAGACGACCCCAGAGCTAACATGGGTTTTCAGTTTTTGGGTAAGGGCAGTGATGTCACTACAGAAAGTAAAATATAGCTTTGTTTCCCCAAGATAACCAATATCAAACAAAAACAAGGTGGGATAAAAGAGGACATGAAGGATAAGAAGGATTGTGACGAGCGGACAGGATCTTGTTCCCTCGCTATGTAGCTATGTGCTTGCATGCCGCACTGACGTACACCTTTTCACGTGTGTGAATTTTGACTGACATCTAGCACACCAGTTAATAACCTCAAGAATAGGAAARCCTTGGATGTTTGGTCAGTAAAGCTTTCACTTATAAGCATCGTCAAGCTGGAATGGAAATGTCAATTTATCTCGGAAGGTTTTATTGTAAGAGACACTTGAGATGTCCTGAGAGGGTGTACCGAGAGACAGGAACACACAAACACACACAGTGTCACCTTTCACTTTTAAATAATCACAGTGGTATGGTGGAGGTTTTAAATTGTCCTGCTGTTGAAGGGAGAGGTGAGCTGTCTGGAACGAGGTTGACCCAGGAGATGAATTTAGAATTAGAAGCCAAGATTAATATGTCTGTTCTTCTGATTTCCAAAGTAGAAAACAAGGTGGAGAATGAAGAAAGAGGGAGGCTGGAAGCGAAGTGGAGTATATAATTGCCTAATTAACAGGATTTTCTCCACTGATTATAATCACTTTCAAATTAAAGAGGGTTTAACTGCATCATAACCAAAATTTTTCTTATGCTTTTTTGCATTAGAGAAGTGCCAGCAGTGTCAATAAGACCACTGCAAGGTTGGAGCTCCAGTGACAGAGCTCTCATTAGTGACCTGGGGCCAAATTTTCACAGCTGGCCTAACCTGGCATGACTCCAGAGAAGTCAGCAGATTAAATATGACCTCGAGACTCACTTGCCTACTGTGCTGAGGAAGAGGGAGAGTGGAAGTGCAAATCTTACCTGAGTTGTTTGGCAGTGTCCAAGAATGTTCGATCAAACTGCACAAAGTATTTCAACAATTATTTTGGAAAAAGATACTCGGTAAACCATACATTATTATGCTATGAGGTGGGAGAAAGGGACATGTTTATCAAGGCAACAGCTCAAASTTCATGAGATCAAAATTTCACTTTATGCTCCAAACTACAGCATTTTTGCGCATGTTTCTTTGCTGCTGCAAACTGGTATTCAGGGATCCAAACTTTGGATTAATTGCATATTCAGCCACCATTTATTTATGTAAGTGAAAACATGCTCCAAATTTGCATGCATTACCTTTCAAGACTAGTCTGATWTTGCTTCTTTTTTCAAATGCAAGGAGGTAATACTGACAAATCCCTTCAAACGTGTGTCTTCGTGAAACTTCACCTTAGTTTTGGAAAAATTAAAAAATGTTCCGAAAACAGTTGAACGTTTCTTTGAACCAAATCTCTGAACATTTCAAAGCGGAGAAGAGTCCCCTTGGATACACATAATATCCATGAAAGGGGCAGCATAGAAGGCGCTCTGCTTGCTCTGGTTCATTTTTTTCTTATGATAGCCACAGAAAGATCCAATGATAGCTCTTTCCCAGCTGAGGAGACGCACTGGGCACTTTAAATTAAAATCTTTATGGGTGAAATGGACTTTCATCATTTAGACGTGAAATGACCTTACACTGCAAAATGAAGAGCCATCTTTAAATAACAAACCGATGGCTCCCTGCGGAGAACATAATGCCATACACTGTACTACACCGGATCTTTCTCTTCCTTTGAGAAACTAGCACAAATATTATTAACTTCCCAGTAGAAAAGAAAATGAAAACAACCTTAGGAAAATATACTCATATGTCTCTATATTTTACAATAAAAATCCACCTGTATGCATAACAATATTTTTTACAACTCCACAATATWTGGCAGGTTGCCCCACCAAAGCACTTAACTTTGAAAAATACAAGAACACATGAAGACACACATGTTGTATGCAACGCATATGGCAAATATGTATATCTTACATACGAAATTTTTACCTATAAGTCAGACACCTACAAGCACAGATTTGGACATATCGACACATGCATGACTAACATACAGTCCCATTTCTGAAATACACACCTTACCCTAACAACCAGCAAATACGATGGTAAATGTTCCACATGCTTATACAATAACGCATCTGCACTTCTGCCTAACCCCGCGCGCACATCTGTAGTACACCGTATTGTGATCACACAGCTGTAAGGTGAGTTACCATCGTTATGCTGCGTGAACCACGGCCACACGCAGATTTATGTAGCATTAAAGTCCTACAATGCCGTGCAAGGATTCTGTGCCCTTTGCTAAAACATGCATATGCGAACAATCCCCAGGGTGTAAAAGAAAGGTATTAAAAATAAGAAATCTCTTCAGGTTACCTAAGCCATTGCCTGCTAGTGTAGCATGACTTCTTCTAGATTACTTGCTACTTATATTGTAGATGACCGACGGGCTCATCTGACCATACACAGAGATGCGAAGCACCTCTGAGCAGCACTGGAAGCCCACAAACATCAAAAAGCCAAGTGCACCTACCAGCCCTGACAGAAGGCAATATACAGAAGTACACTACCTATATCTCACATATAGCATTTCCCCCCGGAATAAAGAGATATGATGAAGGTCTGACCCCGGTCTCCCTGAGGAGCTGAAATGACGTCTCTAGCTGCCCGTTTATCGCCTCCAGTCCTTGACAGCATTGGCAAGGCCATCCATATTGCTGACATTTTTCTCCGCCTTCCCCTCACTGCCACCTTTGCTTGCTATGGCCGGGTAGTCCTGCTAATGTTGCCATTTACAAGAACAGCTGAGACAGTAGTGCTGATCAAGCATTTCTACAATGCCATTATCGATTCAACAGGCGTAAGAAAAGCCAAGGGGTGCTCACAATTTTTCTGTGCACTTGCAAAAAGGAGGGAGAGTTGCAGAGCACAGAGCAGCCTCCCCCTGCGCTGATATGGCTGGCTCGCTGCGTCTCCCGAGCACACACCATACCCAGGCTCACCCTGGATGCTGAACACGTCTGCCAACCCCATCAGCAGCTTGGCCCTTTGCCATAAATCAATAAGTTCTCTTTAGAATTCCACCTTCCAAAAATATTTACTGTACATAATTTAATATAATACTCTCCTGGATAAAGAGCTGACATGTTTAATTACCTGGCTCAAGTGCTTTCCTTCTACAGAATACTATATGCCCAACCAGGAACGTGGACAAACACACAGCAGATTTTTGATCTGTTGGGACCTCGGGGTGGGAGAAATTTCAGTCTAGAGACTCTCCTCTGACACTGTCCTCCCACTCCTAGGGTGAGTTTGGGTTTGACCCTAGGAGGGAGCAGGGTCCTGCCCACACAGCTTGAATGGGCTCTGTCACCCCTTCCTTACCAACACCTGAAGGGTTTTCGGGAAAGGAAGGGGCACTGAAAAGTAAGCCCATATCTTAATCAGCTCAGCAGATCACTGTTGCCATTGATTTGATGGGAGGACCACTTATCCCAGAGGGACTTTTTGACCAAACAGCACTGGCAGAGCTCTATCACCCACTACTGCTTTGTACATATGAGTGTCCAGGACCTGTGTACATAGGGCAGCCTAATTACTCAGAAGCAATCCTCCATTTTTTCCTCACAAATTTTACACTGTAGTTGTGTTTGAAAACAATTTTTTGGTATCTAAATTCTCATTTGCCCTTTGCTTTTATCTTCCATCTCAGCGTGTACATACTGCCACTTGTTAAACGTGGCATCCTTGCCAAATGCGAAGCATCCCCTCCTGTGCTTAGGATGCCATCCTGGAGCCCACCACCACTAGCTGGGGCAGTCTCCTTATGAATACACAGCCCAGCCGGGGAGTTTTCATTTCAAGGTCAAGTTCTTTGATCACTTATTCCATGCTGCGTGCTCCAAGTTGTATAATCTCAGTGAAAGGTGTGCTAGGAACCAGGTATGGACCACTGAATACAGGTATGTGAAGTGAAGGTGGCATGTGAATGTGAGGACATCCCTAGGAGTCTCAGCAAGTACAGTTCACACAGCTTTGTGCAGACTTTGACTTTTGAATATCCAAAAGCTCCAAAACTTAKGAAAACTCACCAGTGCACACAGATATAAATTAACTCACATTCAGATTTCTGGGAATGAAAATATCCCATTTCGCATATGCTGCTGAGAAATTCTGGGTGACTTCTGCAAACTGTTTCCCTTTGATGACCAGGTGAAATGGCAGCTCTGCACCAAAACCCAGAACCAAAGTCAACTGAAGCTTACTCTAGGTATGTTGAAAGAAGTTGTCCTTTCTTCCCTGCATGATACATGTCAGCAAAGTTTCCTTGAGAAATATGTATATCCCAGTTCTATTAGGTTTGTCTCACATTTTCATGAGGAGGTCCCAGTGATCAAGGAACATCACTGCCCTAGTTTTCATTTACATCAGCTTTGTGGCTTTTTTAATGACAAAATATTTCTCTGAGGCTTACTGTTATACTGAGTAAAATTTTCTCTACAGTTGCCAGGAACAAGCAATCCAGGGGTACAAGCGTTTGAAGTGAAAAGTTGAGTGTAGATATTATCAAAACTGTTCTTTTGTACATTAATAATGCTTGTTCAGCAATTCAGAATCGCAAAATATTGTGGGATTGTTTTGGCTTTTTTGAAAATATAGTCAACTTATTCCTTCAGCTAACCTGATGTACATTTCCTATTTGAAACAGAACCCAAATTTCATCTAGTTCTCATAAGAACCCTTTTACCTAACCCTCAGTGACTTTTGGTCTCACTCAGTCAAAGCGTGATGATCACTTCCAAATGCAAATCAAAACCTACTTCTAAAGAGGCGGATGTGTACTTTGAGCAGAAAGGTATAAATTTAGACCCCAAATGTTTTCACAGTAGGGGTTTTGTCAGGTTTTCAGACCTGACAAATTTACTCCGTCTCTCGGTAATTCAGGTAGGTTCTCAGCAACGGTTGATTTTTTTGTTTGGTTGCTTTAGGGTTTTTTGCAGCAAGGCAGGTCTTGGTTGATCAGATTGGTCCCTAGATTGAATACAGTCTAAATCAAAATGTTATTAAAAGTCTCCCTGCCTCCCTTGTCTCTGAGGAAAGCAGAGTGTCTTGCACAGTACTGTGGTGGATCTGACACCTCGTGTGCAGCGCTGCTGTGATGCTGCATTGGGTGCAATGCTGTCACACATGACATCCCATGGCGATGGCAACATGCATGTCCACAGCTCACAAAGCTGTGAACAGGAGACACTACGTAGCTCTTGAAATGCAAGAAATGTGGAATAATTTGGAAACACTTTTGCTAAAAACAGAAGTCTGAAACCTTCAGAATGGCGTATCTCCAAAATGGATACAGAAGCTTATGTTACTTGCTCTATCCAGCCATGCACCGTGCAATTTTTATACACGTAATAATAGATCACTGTCAATGTACCTCAGTCTTCATCTGCAGCGTTTTCTGCTATGCTTGTCCCCAGACTGTGTTACACAGAGGCTGCCTATCACGCCAAATTTTCTGCTAGTGATAAACATCTCGCATGTAAAAATAGCCCTGAACCAAATATCCTTTTTCTGTCCAGTTCCAAGGGGCTGAAAGAATACAGATTGAGAATAAACATTTGGATTTCGCAGCTGAAGTTAAAAAATCCTGCTGTCTGAGCACTGTAAACATCTAGTACTCTTGTAATCTAGATTCAGATCTGTTGTCTCCAGATCATCTCTGATGACCAGGTCTACAGAGGAACCACAGATTTGTTTTGCCTGTGACCTAACAACAGTTAGTGAAAGCAAAGAGTGGTTTTCTGCTGTCTTTGGAGGTCTGAATCAGGCACTATATCAGATTATAAAACAGATCTAAGATGTAGCCCGTGTATTCACCACTCTGTATTCACGTATCCTTGTCTCTGGTCCCTCTCTAAGAGCAGAGAGCTCTGCTGCTCTGTGACATGCTGCGTACCAGCTCCCTGCTTTTCGCACAGGCTAACTCCTACTCTCCCCAGGAATACCTTATCAGAGTCTCCGGCATTGTTTAGCTGGCTATAAACCAGCAAGCAACTTCTGTCTCCATGGTGAATGATTCTTTGTCATCTTTCCCTCAAAGATTTCTAATTAGACATCCTGTAATTTGCAGCTTTTCTGTAACATGTTTGCAGTGGTGTGTGTGTGTGTGCACATGGAGAATAAAAATTAAAATGTGGCAGTGAATCAGCAGTCTGTAAATAATTGCAATAAATAAACAAACAATTTTTTTTTTTTTTAATGAAACATGGACTGGATCTTCCTTTCAGGCAAGCAACTGGTCATTTTATTGTTTCATCCTTAAATCCCCAAAGCCAATGTTTTGTAACAAAGAATTACATCAATTTCCACCTATTCTCAACATTATGGGATGACACGTCTGATTTTGGTGATCTGTCCCACAGTCTGTGGGTGAAGCAAAGAATGGATGCAGAGAAAGTGAGAGCACAATACAATAACATGCCATTTAAGAAAACATTCACCTCCAGTTTAGCATTTCTTCTCTAGTCGAGAGCTGATGAAAATCTGTTAGCATTCACTAGATATCTAGCATCCTTTGTGAAATGAGCTGCTGATTTCATCTGGTTCTTGCTGGACAGGTATTTACCTTACAAAAGCAATCTTTACAGCAGGTATTACTTATCAGGCCATGAAGACATGCCAAAATAAAAAAGGAGCTAAAAAAAACACTGGGGGGGGGCAGCGGGGGGGGGAGAGGCGGGTAGTGGGACAAAGGATAAAAGGGAAAAAACAGAACTAGTGATTCAGACAACTGCTTTTCCATCTAAAGATCCAAATAGATAAACTGCTTAGGGCTGTGTCCCTATCCTCCTCGCGACTACTTGGCCACCCAACACGTGGAGACCAGAACACTGGTGCAGTCTCCTGTGATAGAGCTCCTGGGCTGCACCAAGGGAGTGAGGAGTGCACTGCCTGGCAAAACTCCTTGGGAGTCTCCAGGCATGAAGCTACTTCAATTCCTAGACCTTCCCCATGGCATTCTCACTCCTGACAGAGGAATGCTTTCTACTACACAAATGAATGATTGAGGGGTATTCAACCCTTATTCAAAGCAATGAATAAGCTCTCTACTACTGCCATCTGACCTCCTCAATAAAATATTTGCATAAAAGTAATGCTTTTTCGTACATTATTTAGGCTCGTACATACATTATATACACTCTCTCAAACTTATTTGACATCATTAGGAATACTACAAAGAAAAACTGAAATTTCATCAGTGTCTCGCTTGTTCCCTGGCTGAAGTTGTAAAACCCTGCTTCTAATAACGCAATCAACTCTACAGAAATATACTGCATTGTTACAAAGAGGGGCTTATGATTTCGATTTGGGAATAATTAGATGGAACAGATGTGAATGTCAAGAGTTTCTGTGTCTGCAAATTCCTCCAATAATGCATCTGATGACCACAAAATGTTTTATGAGGTTCAAGCCTCATCCACAGCTAATGGCTCCCAGTTAATAGAACCAGTCAAAGGGCAAAGAAAGGAGAGGGGATTGTTCATGAATATTTATGAAGCAAAACAAGCAGCAGAGATATTCCCTTTTAACAGGCTTCATTACTTCTTCTTGCACTCTCCTGATGAAGTAACTGCATTAAAATCCAGGCATTTGAGTATTTTTCAGCTGCCACTCACAATCAGACTCATAAAATCATTTGAACATATATATTTATATCTACAAATGGAAACAGGAAGAATCAGACACACACTATTCTTTTTAAATAATTTTGTTGCTTGAGGACAGGACCAGATTGACAGACAGCCCTCTTCTGTGCCTAATTCTGCAAGCTGCTGAGTGCCTCCTGAAAACACTTGAGCCTTCTCAGAGCCATGAATGGAATATGAGAGTGCTGAGCCTCTCTGAGGAGATGTTCAGCAGTTTGCAAGGTTGCTCCCTTCATCCTCAGAACAGAGGTAGTCTGGGAAGGCTTTACCAACATGGCTTGTCTGCATGCCCTTGGTCAACACGGCTAACTTCTAATAGAAGGGTAATTCCTTGTCAGTCTTGGTTGCTCCTTAATGGTTCTTGTGAGAGAATTGATGAGAATGGACCTAAGTGTCTATAGGCATATAAAAACTTAGTAAGATCAAGGCCGACCAACCCTTATTACAATAGCAATGACTCACAGCTCTCAGCAGGTTGGAGTTGCCTGTAACCATATCAGTCTACTTGGTTTAAGAAGTAGGCTAACACCAGAAAGCAAGTCTATAGTTGGATTTTCTAAACTTGGTATGGTCCCTGAATGTCACAGATTACGGGAGGACTCCCTTTACCTAGGTAGTGTGCCAGGCAGCCATCAGCATGCTGGAAGGCAGAAAGTGATGGGTATAAGAGTGGATAGGCCCATTGTGTGATGGAGTTTCTGCACAGCACTGTCATAGTTCACCACAGACTGCTGGCAGAAACTGGAAACGCATCAAATTGGGCATGAAGCTCTGAGTTCTTTCCCACATCTATAAGACTCACACTGCATCTCTTGTAGGCATGCCACAGACTGTCAGACAAGTGTACATGCAGAAAACATACTCCATGCACCCCTACAAGACACAGAAACGTACCTAAATTCCAACCGTAGCATGCAGAGATTTGTCATGATTGTAACTGCAATGTGCGCCTTGTCTTCCCTACTGGTCTCGACTGCACGCTCAGTTGGCACCTCTTCCACATGAGGATAAATTGGTACATCTTTCTAGCACTTTCCCAGGGCAGCTTCTCAAGCAGATTTCAGCATCCATGGCCATGTACCTGACTGTTCACACCTTCTGTTTGTAAATCTTTCAGTCTTGATTGCTCCCAAATTATCAATGCCTATGCTTTTTCACAAATGTACCCAGTCCTTTTAACAACCTCTTGACCTCTAGTCTTTACCTGCACATGTAAAGCACATTAATTCTGGAGATTTCTAGCAAAGAGTAGACAGTTAATGGATATTTTAAAATTGAGCATGGATGAGCAAGTCTATATCATTTTAGCCCCCTGCCATTAAATCTTCAATGCTTCAGTAGGATGTATACCCTCAAAAATCCCACAGGATCATGTATAGTAGAAATTGTCCTTCTTGCAGTAGGAAAATGGTCCTTCTTTCTTTAAAACTCCCTTTACTACATCATATTTGCTAAATGTAAATTTTTTTTTTCGAAACAATGAATTTTATCTTTGTCTTGCATTAACATAATAAGCGTGAGACTCCTGTGATTTCAATGCAGCTATTTTTAATTTATTCCAATAGAAGAGAAAAAGCAACTAGGTTTTCATCTTGCACTTATTTCCATATACAAGAGATATTTTTTCCACATACTCATCACTCGTGAAAGCCAGTTCAATCCTGATTATCAGATTATATCACTTATGTGTCTAACGTGCAACTTTTTGCCAAGATGAGAGGAATAAGCAACAACCTGTGCTTCAGTATAAATTGGGATAGATTTGGCGTTAGCAGTACACGTCTGTTAACACTACACTCATTACTGTAATATTGCAAAATGCATATAAGTCACTAATGAATTCTGAAATACATTCACGTGGCCTAAACTAGAGTTCATCCATAAAGTTTTGTTCCCAATGGCTAGAAATATTTCAGGTCAAGTAAAGGTGAAGGTTATTAGTCACTTCTAAGCTCTCAAACTGGACAGTTAATTCCAGTCTGCTTCCAGTGATGCCTAGCTGCAAGCAGCAGTGGCTTCTCAAGCATTTGTGCAATTGTCTGTATTGATCACAAAACTGCCCAGAACCTTTTTAATGCATTTAATAAAAGTAGAATGTTTTGTAAAGTAAATTCAAATGGATGCTTTGTAAATTTTCAATGCACAAAGAAAACCTTAAGATTTCCTTTTGACTTGCAGTAGCACAACTGTTGGATTTTATCTACTGACAGTACTAAAGCTTATTAGGAAACAAACCATTTCCCAAATTAATAGAATATTGGAAGTCACACTTCTTCTAAAATTTCATTTCTGAAGAACTTTTACAATGCTCAAGCCCAATAGAATTGTTTCTGTGAGGTTATATGTTAATTAAAAAAAGAAACATAACAGTGGAGGCATTTTAAATATAAACTAACAATCTGCTCTGGCGATTGCATCTCTGTGATGCTGTATAAAATCTAAAATTGAAACTGAGCAGAAAATGACTATATAGGCAAAAATGAAAATCACTAGCACCTCATTAATGAAGGAAACTGCATTGTAGTCAAACAATATGAATACTGACAAATTAAAACTATCATTTTAATCTTCAGTTTTATCTTCTAAGGTTATTTTAAGTAACAAAGTAAGTACATTTGTTTTGATATTACTTTAAATACAGAGACAAATTATTTGCTGGAACAGCTCTCTGGTGTACCAGCAGCCCTATGATTTTTACCCTCACCAGACCCTTTTAACCTCCCTGTTTCTGGGAAAATTTTGCCCTCATTTTGACAGCACCCAGCCCCTCTTTAGCGTGAAATTGTATCGCTTTTTGTGGGATTCAGTCTAGGACATAGTTCAAGAAATAAACTATTTGGAGATCCAGAAACTGACTGTGAGAAATCCAAGGTCAAATGTTTCTATCAGAGCTTACTAGATGATGTATCAAAGGCACTCCCCAAATAGATGTCTGAATTTCCTTTGAAAGCTTCTTTACTTTATCAGAGACTGTTCCTATTAGCTCCTTTAGAAGTCTGTGACATCCAGACAAAAGTGCAGGAGAAGCATTCCCCTACTTAACTTTTTATTCATAAACCCTTTTATAAAACCGGGCTGCCACTTTTCAGCTCCAGAAGCTGGAAAGTGCCATTGCAAGTAGTTGTCACACTTCGTGAAGAGGGTCACAGCACCCGGAAAGGCTTCATGGACTAGTCCAGAGGAGACTGGCTAACCACGGTCATTGTCTGTGACTTTTCCTCCTATCTAGATGGGAATGGAGAACGTATTAGAGCTCTCTCCCAATAGAGATGATGGATACTTGGTCTAGCAACTGAAGAATCTTGTATTAACCAGTAGGCAACTCGGTACTACAGAAACCATACTCCACACTAGCAAGCTCTCAAGCCACCAGCCTCCCTTTTCAAAGCAAGTCAGTGCAGAACCTGGCACAGACCCAAACTCGTGTCAGGGTGCTGGATGCTGTTTGGTCACCTTTGGACCAATGCACAGTCCGAGGACAGGACCTGCTGCACTGTGGGATGAAGGGCAGGCAAAGTGCACCTCTGTTCTTCTGGGTTATGTTGTCCTGTGAGAGGTTGCAGGAGTGTACAGGGCAATCCTTCAAGCAAGGTTTATAAAGAGAGATAATATCTTTTATTAGACCAACTGATATAGCTGGAAGAAACACAGAGACAAGCTTTCAGTCTGAAAAACCTGTTTGTTTTTTTCCAGCTATACCAGCTGATCTAATAAAAGATATTCTCTCCCTATAAAACTTGCCTTACTCATGTATTTTAGACAATCATGACTACAGCAATCCTACCACTGCTTATTTTAACCACTCTGAAATGGCCCAGGGTCCTTCCTCTCAGATGAAAGACAGATGGTCACTATGGTTAATTTTTTTCTTCCACCTCCACAGCCCCTTTGGGTCCGTTCCTCCTACCCAGGCTGCTGGTATTAGTGATAAAACCATACAGCATGAAATGCAGATGACTCCAAGGTGTATTCTCTTCCTTATAACTAAAATAAATAGCATTGTTCCCAGCTTTTTCAACATAGGCTTGCAGAAGGAAGGAAACACATGAAAGACCTTTCTTCCTCTAACACTGCAGGTCTTCTACCAACATGTTAAACCCACATGATCTCACAGACCACCTCCACCACAGGCAGCCTTGCCTTCCTGTCCCCCAGACATTCGTCCCCTTCACCACTCTCTCCCTGCTGGCAGCAGACAAGATTGAAAACCAATCTGGATTTTAAAATATGCATTTTGTATATCTTAGGGTCACAGAATACCAAAATAATGAAGTCAGGAAAAATGCAACCTATATCCCTTTGCCGCTATAAGGATTACATCCCATCTCATCAGACATATCTGGCTATTATGGTTCAGGTATCCATGATGTCAATATTTGACTGTGACAATTAGTTGTGTGTAGTTATCCAGCCACATAACTAGAAGCAGCTTCAGTGCATGTAAAATGAACCTGCTTACTTTTTATTAGCTATATCAGGTCATTGTACACGTCAAAGACTTCACATTAAGTTTCAGGCCATTTCAATTTTTCTGTCGTCTGCTCAAGTTTGKTTTTTTTTCATGGTACTGCTAGTAGCTACTCAAGGCACCTCACTGTACCTCCAAGATAGCTGCTCTGCACCTAAGCAATTACACTACTGACTAGCAGTGGAAGGCTCACAGGATACAACTTTTACACACTATAGCCGTCACTCACACATTTGTTAAAAGTGCAGGTCTACCCACATTCAGTGCTGAACACAAAACACATCTCTGTAACTGCCTTTCTCTCTATGGAATTGCAAGTCATGCCTTTACCTGCTGCAATATGCTCAGATACGTATGCATGTACATGTGGAAAGGGGAAAAAAGATTATTAATATTATTTCACTTTTAATACCTTAGCAGAAGTTCACACACTTTATTTATGAGGTCACATAAGAATTCATGTGAGACCTTGATCAATCAACAGATCAATAGCTCAACTGATCATCTGTCACCTTTAATTCTTTCAGGATTATATCTCTTAAGACAAAAGAAAGACACATCTTTCAAATACCTTACGAAAAAAGTAGACCTATCAGCTGTTTCTCTGGACTAAATGAGTATTTACAATCACAGGATCCTTATAAGCCTCTACTTGTCTTCTGCATCTTCATCATTTCCAGCAGCACATTCAGTTGCTGTATGGAAATAGATGCATTCACATTGTTCACTACAAACACCAAGGATTTGAATGAAGCCACACTTTAGCATCTATGGAAGATGCTCAACTCATGTCTCATTGCTCTTTATCGTAGTTCATGTGGTAAACTGAGTTCCTTAGCTGGGTTACTTGACCAGAAAGCAATCATCAAACATTGATGCTTCTTAAACTACCTCACATTTCTCCAACCATGAGTCAGTCCAGCAACTACAGAAACAGAGTCTGGATTCTCAGGTCCTCCTCTTCTTTCTGCAATTGATTGCCATACATTTTTGGAAAAACCATCCAGCCTTACTCTGTCCCAGTTATTCAGCCTGCAGAATGGGTGTGTTAAAGCACACTACATACAACAGACATTGCTAACCAGCATCAATGAAATGCAGGATGCAGCAACCTGCATGTGAAAACTTCATGTCTGGCTTACAGCAGGAACTGAACAAAGGTCTTGCAAGCACTGAAGGCATTAATCCTTCCAATTTCAGGAAGATGAGAGGTTTCCTATACTGCCATCTCACTCAAAGTAGGCAGAGAGAGGATGCACCCCATACATGCTGCCCATGGATCACCCTGGCACAGAAAAGCCAAGGCTCCTACAGTCTTCTGTGGCTATAAAGGGTCCTGGCCCTGGAGAACAGCAACATAGTGACGCAGAAGCAGAGACACAATTTGAAGACACCTTTCCAAAGGCAAGTCATACCCTGGGGAAGCTCACAGAGTCAGGAAACAGGAGGATCTGCAAAGGGCAAATGTGCAGAGCAGCAGGAGCTGTAACACAACCAGTGATATGAGATCCTTAATTCAGAGTGAAAGAAGAGCACTTGGGGCAGAGGCTGGCACTTCTCCAATACCAGAAGAAAACTGAAATATGGAGAAGTGATGGCAGGTCCATCCACCATCTTTGGGTTTCTAACCACCACATTCAGAGTGGAGGGCCCGTGGTGAAAGAGGCTTACCACATTTCAAGTGGAAACATTCAATGACAACGTTCTTTACGACAGAAACTGTTGCTGCTTCTTTCAGTAGGGATCACATCTTGACATGAAGATCAGTGAGGTGAGGCACTACAGGAAAGAGTTAAAGTAGTGTGGTTCATTTCTAGTACAGTTGTGTAATGAACAGAGAGAGCAGTAAGAATCCTCTCCAATAAAACTTCCCACTCCTGCCAAAACAGTTACAGGTTGTGTTTTTCAGGAATTCATTTAGTCTTAATAAAGTTAATGCAAAATTGGCCAGATGCTCAGGTCAGCGTAAATCGGTGCAGTTCCCCTGACTTCTGGGTAGCCAAAGCTCAGCAGGGTACACCCAAAGTGCCAGACATTCATCATTACTAACATAACACATCACTGCTCACTGAAGTAAAGGTTTTAGTGCTGCTTCAAGACCCACCCAACTACAGTACATTTATCTTTCCTGCTGTTCAGTTGTTCTCTGCCTCCTTGAAATTACTGTGCAGATTTGTTAAACTATTGTTGTAGTAATGTGTCTTACTTTTACTTACTTCTGGAAAAAGTTACACTTTTTTCATTTATCTCTCAACACATACAGACAATCAAAGTGTATACAATCAGTTTGCAAAATGTCGTGTGACCTAGCTGGCTGAAAGGTGCTCTATGAGTATCATAAATCATTCTTTATCTGCCTTGGCTCTTTTTATAAATAGCACATCTTGGCTTTGTATGTCTTAAATGCTTTGGACCATGTCTTTTGTTTAGGGGGAAGAAACAGCGATAAGGATTTGTTTATTAACAGGGAGAGAAAGACAGTTATTAATATTTTTGTGCTGTTGCTGAAAGCACAGTCCCAACAGGGGCTGAATTTCCAATCTTTTGTATAAAAGCCATCGACAACCTTTTTCATTAGGCTACCCAGGATGTTGTTTAAAGCTCAACGCACACAAGAAATTTCATGTAAATTAGCCACCTGAGGGTACCAACATGGACCCATGATTGTAATAGAAACATATTGACATTGGCATAAAAAAGGCTAATTAACTGCTTCCTTTCTGCCAATTGCACACTAGATGCACGCCGCTGCTCAGCATCTCCTGGGCTGCTGCAGATATGCTGGCAAATACTCTCATTCCATGGAGCTCAGCACAACAGCTGCCTAAAAGGTCTGCACAGAAGCATAGGGGAACAGCAATATGAGGGGATGAATGCTCCACAAGCAAAGGGATAGAGAGTTCAAAGTATATCCCGTTCCTTCCTATCGAGCAAAGCTCTCTTCGTGCATGCACCATTTCTGGAAAATCAGACTTGACTTCATATGTTTTTCTTCCTCTGTACAAAGAGCCATTGAAATGCTGTGGTCCTATGCAGCATGTTTTGGGCTGATAAGAATAACAGCATGTGGGGAATTTAGTCCTTCATTTCACACAGAGGAAAACAGACTTTGTGGCATATTCTGACTGAAAGACAACCCCAAAGAAGGATGTGAACTCACAGYTTCTAGAGGTTAAAGTCAGACAATTCATCCAGGGAGTTGCACACTCTGATTAGAGGATCTTAAGGTGTTAAGTAAAAACCTGTACACTTCCATGAATATAACTGAAATAAACTGTGAATTACTGAAGTAATTCTCAAGCCGTACAGGGCTTGRTTGCCTTGTATAGTGATTTGCACCCACACATTTTGAGTATCAAGCAGGTGTAAAATGCCTGCAGTGGAGGAATAGGGGATGCTGATTTAAGAGCATTTTATACACGCATTGCCCTGAACTTAATAGGTATGAAAGTGTCCTACAAAGTAAAGTGGAAAGAATTCAGTCCCCAGAACTCAAAATACATGTCCTTTGTGACTATTAAGCCCTTTATATTTGCAGATGTCCTGATATTAATGCTTGTTCTTATAACGCGCTAGAGAGTAGTCCATATCAAAACCCTGTCCTAAGTCCCACAAGGATCTGGAATACCTGAAACGCATTCCCAGGCTTTCCTGTTCACTGCTATTTTTTCAGTTTATAATCTTTTCTTTCTTTTGACTTGCTTTTTTTCTCTGTTTTATGCAGCAGATGAGCTCACGCTCAGTGTTTTCCCTGTAGCCGTTCTGCATCCACAGCATCACCTCACACAAAGAAAGCCTTTATCTAGCCACGAAGATGACGTAAGAATGAGTGACTGCACAGGTCAGGTGAATGGTAATGGGACAGTAAGCCTTTCATCTGAAGTCACCAGAAAGAATCCAAACCATCTCAACACAAAATGAAAGCAAAATGAAAGTTGTTCCACTTTAATGACTTTTTGGTCAACTGTGAGAAAAGAGTTAGCAGTTTCACAACACGCTGAGCTCCATGTCACAGAAAATAAACAAGTAAAATACGTAAATACAAAACAGTGCAGTCAACTGACATCAATGCTACCACCCAATAATGAAATCAGGTCTGAAAACCAAACTAGCTTCTCACCTTTTATCTTCTAGTTAAGGATGGAGGGAGGTGTGAGGCTCTGGTGGGAGGCAGAAACGTGCATTTCTGTTGCCTGTGCTGCCCTCATTCTGAAGAAAAGCACAGGGCTCAGTGTCTGGGGTTGTAAAGCCCACACTAAAGTCACCACAAAACAAGGAAGAGATGAAGGAAATGTAGGGTACCAGAACGAGAGATTCTCTGTTCACTCCTCACACAGCTGCAGCCCAAGGAGGAGCAGAGGATGCTTCCCTGTAACATCAGCTCCTGCCTACTTAGTATTATCTCGCTACTAGATGGACGTGCACACTTCTAGGGTAAAGCTCTATGTGTCAGAGAGCACCAGAAGCAAAAAGAGTAATTGATAAGCAGCCAGCACCCCTACAAAGCTAGCTCATTTCACATTTTTACTTTCTCCAAACTCATCTTAGAGATAACACCTTCCCCTCTGGCTAGAAATTAAACCATCATTTTTTCTCCCTTTTGTTTCATTGGCTTTGAAAAAAAGCATTGGGAGGAAGATGGATGCTGTGGCAAATGCACACTGAAAACGTTAAGAGTTAACAAAAACACTGGCTAGGAATAGAAGATAAGGTTAAGGGCAATGACCTTCTTTTTGCTCCTGAAAATGTGGAACAAAGGTTAGCTGTTCTACTAACCCTGCTAGCTGTTATTTTTTGACTCCTCATGGCCCAAAGAAGGCCTTGAAGCAAAAATATTGCCTCAAATCTCACGGCCTGTTTGAGGTGTGTGTCCTTTGAGAATCTCTTCCTTTCATCAGATACAAAGCAGCCGATGAATGAAGCCAGCTCTCCCCACAGAAAGGAGAGACGCACACGCACACACACTGGACTGGGCTTGGGGTGGTCGGAGCACTCTGGCAGCCATCAGCAACAATTAGGCAATTTATTTCTCTTGTTACATCCCTTCATGTTAACCACTGTGTGCCCAGTTGGACTGCTCCAAAGAAAAGGGCCATTGCAAAATTCCATTAGCCATCACCGACTAAAATTCCGATAAAACAGGACAGGAGAATAATGCTGGAAGGCATACTAATATGTCACTATCCTAAAAAAAACCTGTAGTTGACTGTAAAATAGAAAAGGAAGCAAATCTCTCGCATACCCCCTCCCCTAGGCCTCCAGACTCATTCAGACTGGTATGGCCTCTCTGAATTGTTTTCTTGTTTTATTAACAGCAGCAGTGATGATCTGCTTCCTCTGTCTCAGAGCTCTTCTCGATATTGGAGACTCGCTTTCAAACTGCAAACAGCTTTTGTGCAAGTGGCTTGCTTGCCTCTTTTCTTCTTAGATCTCTGTCTTTAAATGAAATTGTAAGGCTGGCAGAACTGAACTGAAAAAGAACCAGTAAACCTTGATAATTTTCTGCTAGAAGAAACACTTTAAGCCAAAACGACAGTCAGATCAGGAAAAAACATCCACTTTGATCAGTTGGCAATTAAACAGCAAGCAAGCTGGTAAGGCAATGTGATCAGTCAACCATGCTGGCCAAGATGTTTACTGTCAAGTGGGACAGCAAGTCTTAAAGGTAAGTTTTGCTCATCACCTACTTAAAAGAAAGACAGAAGATGCCACAGATACTCCACTGCAGAGGAGAGGTCATGTATAGGAAAACAGGAAGGATCCTGGTCTTACAAGAGAACCCAAAACACAAGGAACATGTCAAAGGAATGAGAAAACTGAAGCAGAGAAATGTTTTTGGTATTTTATTGATTTTGTCACGTCTTGTGATGTGTGAGCTGAAGAGCAACTGACTTGGAATCCCTCAGACAGCGTATTAAGTATTTCAAATGTCCAAGGGCAATAAGCCATCAGCTGGAGCAATCATAAAGCTGAAGATTTGGGAAAAGATAGGTTTACATGGTATATTTTGTGAGGACCAGAACTGGCCCTGGAGGCCTAGGAGGCTTGGAGTGATACATGCCAGAGGAGTCAAAGAAATGGGCAGTACAGAAATCTATGCAGAGGAAAGGGTTTAAAATCACATCAGCTCAGCCTGTGGAAACTGAGCAAAGGCAGGTGGGAGAGTCCGTAAGACCATCTCGCATTAATTTAGCTATTAAGCTTTGCAGAGCTCTCCCATCCCACTACATTTGCTAATGTTGCTGAAGCTGTTGCTACCAGTCCCTTCGTCTCCTTCCTTGGCACCAGTCCCTGACATGAACAACAAGGGACACCCTTTTGTTCAGGGCTGGAACCCCTGCTCGGGAAGTGGTGGTCTGCTGGCCACCGCACAGCCCCACATGTCTGCCAGGGAGGAGCACGGGGTTGAGAGATGCCACACATTGGTTTTGTTTTGGCATACCACATGTTCAACCATGAAAGATACCACTGCAAAGCCCAAGTGGTGCAACTGAGGAGGAACGGTAAAATCCCACCTTTTGCCATTTTTTCCTCTTTCTATGCATGTCCAGCCCTTCCCTGCCCAACAGAGACTTGGCATGCAAGTCACCCATCAGCATGCACAGCAAAGGTTCCCCATTCCTGGCAGAGTGAAAACCAGATGTGCGGCAATTGCAACCCACATGACATTACAATTTCGGTACGTGGCTACCCAGATATCTCAGTTATCACCTATCAGACAGATGGAGAGATCAGCACCTTTAGCAAAAAAAGACAATTTTTTTATGGCACAGGCTAAAAATATAAAATTCTATTCTTTACAACATCAGGGCTTACAAAGTCTATGTATATAATAAAGACTGCCACAACTGGTCTATCACCTATTTAATACAAGACACAGGGAGTCCAGAACAGGTTTCTCAGAAAGCCCAAATGATAGAAAAATACAAAAAACCCGCTGAAATCACTAACAACATTAAGCAATGACCTCTGACATCACTGGAAATTTGTATTACCTCCAATGGATACTGGATTAGACTCTTGTAGAGTTATGTAAATTACTGAAAGTAAGTAATTTATTTAGAGGTTGATACTCCGGGGGTTTTTTATTTTGTTGTGAAAAGACTAACTCCTAAAAATGTGTTTCCTAGTCAATACTGATGAGTGAAGCTTTAGTGCCAACAAATCTGACCTATGAAGTGCTTATTAAATGCCTTTCCTGGACAATTGTTATGTTTATGTGATTGATCACTTTATTCCCATGAAGCTGCCTCAGTTCTCTGAACGAGATGAATGCAATTGTTAAGAAGAAACAAGAAGTGTTTTAAAGACAGTGATTGGAGAGAGTGGGAAGTCTGTCATTTGAGAAGTCTGTCTACTGACAGGTTGCATTGTCTTTCACCATAAAAAAAAAATTGTCAACAGGTAGCCAAATCATACTTACAAGGAAAAAAACCCGTGTAACGCATGGAAGAGGAATAAATATGGACCAAAATAAAATTTATCAAATTGTTTATGAATACTTTTTGCTATGACTCAACTACTTCTGCTCATAAACTAGTAACAGTAGAATTCCCAGACCAATTCAAAAAAGAATAAAATATTTTGAAGGGTATCCTTAAAAGGTACCATAATCATATGCAGTGTGTATTTAGGGAAAGAGCATTTTAGAGTCTTTGAATATTAACATGGCATGTTTTGATTTCTGTCACTTTAGGTTATAACAAATCTGCATAATAGTCAGCCAGACCAGCCATTGGAATAGCAGGGCATTAAATGGCATCCTCCCAGGTATAGCGGTCTTTCAAACAGGGTTCAAGACTGTAAACAAAATGACAGACCAAAGATAGTGTCTGAAAAGAAAATTACTGGCAGAAGTAGCGACAATCAGGAAAATTAAGACCTGTGATAAATAAAACCAAGCTGTCACTGTTCTCGGTTATTAGCACAGGAATGAATGACACTCAGTTCCTCCTCCTTTATGATTTGCCATCTCTGGTCAGGTCACTGGCTCTTTGAATCTTGAACCCCACTGCTGACTGACGCTTCAGAAGAAGGTAATAGTGTACGTGGCCAAACAAGTAATAAGCTATGGTGTGGAATGGGAGTAAAAGGACACCTGTACTGGCTTCTGCACATAATCACAGTTCACGTGTTCAATGAATTTGTCTCGGAGCCTTCTAACATGCCTAGGTCAGATTCACATATTGAAAAAGATCTCAGTGGAGAATGAGGATGGACCTACACATCTGTTCCCATCGCTAGTGTCAGTGCTCCTTTATGTTTAATTCACACACACACTCCATCACTAGTATATTTTGCAACAATATTGCATCATGGCTGTAATAATAATAATTCTGACTAAGCACTGGAGCTAGGCAGTACCAATCTCTATTGCCTTCATAACTTCTGCTTTCCCACCGTAGCTACACAGTGGGGGAACAGTCTCATGAGCTTCCTCCTAACGTACCGTTAAAAAGTCAAGCGCTTTTCTAGAGCTCTTCCCAAACCTATAGTAGTCCAGGATGTTATTGTGACTTACACCAAATATAGTGCAAAGCATGTGGCAGAGCCTGCTGCAGAACCATAGGAAAGAAGGAACTACTGATGGATCACAGGGTGGGGCAGGGAAAGGAGGAAAAATACAGGAAAAAAAATTTGCAAATGTGTAAGGCAGCTTCAAAGCTACAAGGTTCAATCCAAGTTTCAGACCCTTCCAAATGCACAGGGATTTGAATCTGTAAAATGTAGCTTCAAACTCATAATCTAAACTTCTCCAAAACCTCCAAGGATTTTGAGATTTAAGGTCTGTATTCAGGTATATGGACTTCAAAACTGGTAGAAGTTTCCTTGTCGCTCTGAATTGTCTGAAACATTAACAACCAATAACATTTTCATTATCGCTACTACAGTTTCTCCCAGAGCAGGCAGTAGTTTCTCACTCCCCGCTCTTAGATAAGCCACAGAGCTTCTTGAGTGTTAGCTGCTAAACACTTGATTAGTACCCTGTGGGCTTCTCCCCACCTTTTCTTTTATGTACGCTCACTGTGTATCTGCACAGACGATAGGATGTATATTTTGCAGCGTGGTGTTTTAGCGCATGGCTCAGCATGCAGAACGCACGCTCTCTAGTCCGACTGCCAGTGTTCCCAGCATCAGGACATAGCTAAATAGCTCTGAGGATAGGGCTCATTAGGCTCCACCAAATAGCCAAGAGGAGCAATAGATTTCATAAGTGAAAACATTCACCAGGTGGAAAATACTCATCACTGGATTTGAGCGAGGACACATATTGCTCTTAAAATACTTCCTAGTAGCTATGAAAAAAACAGTAGAAAAACACATCTGAATTAGTTCTCTATGGCTTCATCTTCACTGCAGGGAAGGTGCATTCTGCAGCGCATCCCAAAGTCCTGGGGTCCACCTAAGTGGGGAAACCACTGCAGCCCTGTTGTTCCCATCTGCCTGGGTTTACTCCCCAAGGAAACAGGAATGAGTTGGGAAATGACGTCTGCTCAGGCCCTACCATGACAGACAGTTTTAACACCGCCACAGCACCCACTGCAAACAGCTATGAAGGCTTCCTGATCCCACTTTTTAGATATATGGGACCAAATCTTATTCCTTTTACATTGAGCTTTTCATCTGCACTCCAGAGGCCTGAAAGTGGCCATTCCAAACCGCCAGCTGCACATCTTGACTCCTAAGATGCACAACTAAACACCTGAATCCACTGAGTACGTTGGAAAGCATAGGTGATGACCATGCATTAGGATACACTGTGGCAGTACAACTCAGAGCTCCTTCCTGATGTAAAGCTATTGCAATGTTTTGATTCATAAAGAGGGGTTTTCTGGTACTTACACTAAATTTGAGAATCTTTCATACCCCGCTGAGTAAATTTGCATGATACAGAACTAACTTATTAAAGGCAGAATGGTCCTACAGAATATGTTTTTGTCTGGTTACCATTAAATCTTTTCAGGACTGCTTTAGTATAGAAACACATCCTTTTTTAGACAATGAGGCTGTTGAACTGAATTTCCATTTATTGCCAGTGTGAGCACTCAGACAAACACCAACAGACAACAGGAGGAAAGCTGCAGGGATCTTCTCAGGGCATCTAGTGGATCTAGATTGAGGGGGATCTTCTGCAAAAAACAGTTCCCAGGACAGCCCATGTTTGCAGGGTGAGCGAGAAGCTGGGAAGTTCATGCTGGAAGCGCCTGCACCAGCAGGACCTGCAGCTGCAGCAGCAGGGACATGGGGGCTCGAGGAATTTGCCTTCAGAGAGTGATCTACCCAAACGGAGCCGTGACAGAGAGCTGGTTCCTGACAGTGAGGGATAAATAACAGCTTGGAGACAGTCTGAAGGAACCACTGAGAGTGTCAGGTCAAGAAATGAAACCTTTGAGGAGACTGCGAAGTGATGAAAACTGCTGTGCCAGAGGCCATGTTGTCGGCGCCTTCTACTGCACCCGTGCAGAGGAGGCACCACCGGCGCCCCGGCAGAGACAGCACCCTACGTCCACAGGGAGAGGGACCGAGGGAGAGGGATCTGTCACTGCCTGGCCCTCCTTGCTGCCGTAGTCAAGGGGGTGGCATCAGGGCTGTAACCAGCCCTCTGACACCAGAGCTCAGCGCAGCACTGCATTCCCAGAGGAGCCTTTGCCCTGCTGCTGCCAGTATGGAGACAAGCCCGCGACGCATTTACTGAGACAAGGAATGCCATTTGTTATACTGACGCTGTCCTTACTTCGGGCTTTTTGTCTTTTTACTGCTGATGCCTGCCCTTGCTGAGACTAGGAGAAGGGACAGGAGAAGTCCCATGTTCATATGACAGTGATTTCATTTCAGGATTTATTAAGCATGTTTAAATATTAAATAGTCAATAAATGTCAAATCAAGACAAATATTCATTTAAAATGTAAAAAAGAGGTTTCAAGTCAGCAAAAGCCAATGATACATGAGCTCCCACTCAGGGGAGTGCACCCAGAAGCATTGTTTCAGCTTCTCTTAGCACTTTAGCATTTCTTTATGGGTTTTGTTTTGATTGCAACCCCAAGTTTATCATTCTTTTAGAAAAAGAGATAATAACAACAGAATTGCACACATACAAAATGCATTTCACTACACACACACACTCCCCCCGAGGTCCTGGGGGGATTTAGAAATAGCATATAAATCATCCCAAGCCAAAATCTTCGAATGACTAATACTTCGTGGATGCACAGGATGCGGCAGGGCAGCACTGAAAAGGCCAGGTTTTGCCCTATCACCACCAGCTCCAGACATGCTTGTAGGATGGCAGGAGAGTTCAGGCTCCACAGCTTGCCTGCAGGCTGTGCTCAGCCTCTGCCACCTCGCAATGGATGCGGTCGATACCAGGCATCACTGAAAATCCCACAGCTGATGTGAAAAGGTTGCTGAGCACAACGTTCACTGCTGAAAGAAAAATCAACACTTTCCAAATTGCTCTGCCTGTAGTGTTCAAGGTACCATGCTGCCTGCTCTTCACTTGCTCTCTTATTGATATGGCAAAGCTACAAAACCCTTTAAATTGCAACCATGATTATTCATGCCATAGTTAGCACTTGGCTGCAGTCAGGTTTCCTTGAGAATGTATGGGAGGCTTAAAAAGGAAAGACACTGTATAGAAAAGTATCATGCCAGAGAAAAGCCCTTCTATGAAGGCAGTCTTCTTGGCAGAGGAATATGGTTAGCACGTAGCCTGAACAAATCGCTGGAGATCCATGCTGAGACTCCAGTCTCAGCTGCAGTTAGAACCCAACACCGAGGTGAGGAGAGGGAAAAACACATGCAGGGTCTGATTGAAACCCCAGAGGATTGACTTCAGAGGACTTTGGCTCCAGCTCTTGCTTTACAAATCCTCCCGGGCTTGATTTCCATACCAGCTAGGTCTGCATGATTCTACATCATTATGCAGCATAGTGTATGAGTCAGAACATGTGCAGAAGCTTCCTAGAGGTTTTCTCTTAGGTGTCTGTAAAGCACCACGTATTTAAATTGCATTTCCTAAATAATAAACAAATAAATACATAAGACTTCCTGATTTACCTTCAAGGTGGTTTTTTTAATGTGAAKGTCATCTTGAAAGCTGCAGTGTAAAGAGCTAACTCATTTTATCTCTAGCATCACAGTCCTACCTCTGCCTACAGTAGGAAAATATCCTTACCACGTGAAAAACTCACTTTTAACTCTTGTGCAAAATTGACCTGCCACAGATTTTGAATATGCAGCCGTGATCAAAGAGCACCCGCCTGGCCATGCTGAAGAGCTGGCTGGGTAGAAAAGTGGAAGATCCCTTGGCATTTTGCATACTTCTGAAATGACTTTGGAGAGGCAATATGGTTTTAGAGATATGGTGGTGGCCCTGGCATTCAGGAGACCTGGATTCTATTTCTGGCTCTGTCACTGACCTGCCGAATGACTCAAGACAAATGACTTCAACACGTCTGCCAAGTTTCACAGAGCAAGTGCAAGACTCGCACTCTCCCATTCCCCCCACAGCTGTCCCTTCACAGCACCAGCATCCCACACATTTACAGCATAGTCATGGCCTCTCATCTGCCTCTTGGTCCCTTATACAAGCTGTAGTTTACCAGCCCCCTCCTGACATGCCAGCCTGCTGCGTCTGCAGTACAGGGTTCCAAAGCAGGAGGGAGGGTTCAGTGCTACAAGACGCATTTGCCAAAAGCACCTACCTCAGTTCTCTCCCCATGTCTCAGGGCCTGATGTGTCCAGGAAGGCTGTGCACACTCAGTATTCACCTGCATGTATCTCACAGCGATGTGGGAAGTCAAGAAGTCCACTTCTATTTGCGGGCCTCTATTTTTCCTTCTACCACTTCCACTGACATGAAAAATCACTTGGCAGAGGATAACATTTCCCATGGTCTGCATGGCACAAAGAGGCTCCAGCTTTCCTGAGGACCACAAGTCCTTCTGTGCCTTCATGACCACAGATTCATTTTCCCACCCAGTAGACCCTTCCTCCACAAAACCACCTCTGTAACCACTGAAGTACATCACTAGTGATCCCATTTCCCAGGGTTGGCACTAATTATTTGCTAGACAACTTTTGAAAAGTATTTTACTGTCCTGGGCTTATGTATCTTCAAAATGCAAATACATCAGTAAGAAGGGAGCGCTGTAATCTTTGTTTGAAAAAAACTACATGTGAACCAGCTATTATTATCATTATTGTTAAATATTATGATTATTTCATTAGTTACTCCGGCAGAGGAAAATACGTACTATGAATAGGAGTCACTAGGGGATTCTCTGCCCAGACTGATATCAGCCTTCTCTCTGTAAACACGGACTGCCTGCAGCACGTTGATTTTTGTTTACCTTTCACAATGGAGAGGTAGAACTCCAATGCATCAGCTTCTTGATTTTTCCACAAAAAAGTTTTACAAGGAAACATAACTATCTGTACAATTTAAATTAGGGTTCTGTGCATAAATTCATTAATGTTGCTCTGCATTTGGTATCACTTGAAATCAGCAGAATTCTTGGTGGGAGAGAGGGGATGGAGATTCTTTCTCATTTTGAGGGGAGAAAGAGCCCACAGTAAGAAGCAGGATGACCAGCCCTTTCTGAAAGCAATATTAGCCACTGCTTGCATGATATAACAACACGAATGATACATCTGCTTCTTAAAAATACACGTCAGTTTAAGTTACTTAATGCTAAGTGTCTCCCCACAGCCTCTCGATAGCAGCAAAAGAGAGGAAAAGTAGTTGCACCAGGTCATCAGCACTATAAGGGGCAAATACACAGGGGGAGAGAGGGGATAACAGAACACGCCTTTAGGGGAGAAAATCTCAAAGGGAACTTCAACCCTTGCAGACGTCTCCCAGCAGTACTTTTGTACTATTCTAAATGTAATAACTGAAGTGCGAAGGAAAGGACATCACCAAATGGGCACCGTACTTACACACAGAGAGCAAGGAGAGCGAGCCTGAAAAGTTTGAAAACCAGGTGATGAAGAGACAGAAAAGGGAAAAGGAAGGAAGGGGGCCATGTCACAGAAGAAAAATAAGTTCAACATCACAGAGGAAGCCTGTTTCAGAGGTAGGAATGTGAGACCCCTGACCACATAGGAAATGCAGGTTGTCTCCAAGTGTCCCTCAGCAGGGAGGAAGGAGAGCTGGGACAGGCTGCGGGAGAAAAGTCCACTTGCCTCTGTCCAAGAATGTCTGCATTCAGGAAACAAAGAAAGCATGAATTTCCTTTACTTTTAATGAAGGTCATAACTTCAAGCAAAAGCTCAAAGGCAAATACCTTGACAGAAAAGAACCAAAGCCCTATAATTGAAAGGTGGGATTAACCACTCACACAGGCTTCTCTTAAATCCTTGTGGTGTTATTCTTACCTCTGAGAGTAGCTTTTACCATGGTTTTTACTAACCTAAATAATCTTTGGCATTTGAAAATTGTGAAACACGTAGCTCCTCCACTCTGGCTTTAAAATAGGGTCCACGGGAGTATTGAATAGAGACCGTTCCTCCGACTGATCTTCATTCACAGGGAAACCAACAGCAAGAAAACGCTCACTCCAGCCCAAGCCTTCTTCCCCAAGCTTGCATGCACCCATCGCACTTTGGGAGGACTGCTCGGTCCATGCTTATGCTGGCCTAAGGAGCCAGGACCTCCTCAAGCCTGGAGCTTGAGGTCCCCCTCAAGCTTACTCTGCGCAGGAGGAGTTTGTGCCTCTGTCTGCGAAGCGTGTGTCAGCAAGGATCCGGCAGCGCTTCTCAGCAAGCTCCCACCACCTACCAACAGAGCGTTTCAAAAGGAAAATCCCATTCCCTGCTTCACCCAAGTCCAACAAATCACAGCCGAGTGCCAGCGCAGCAGCGCTCTCCCCAGCGTTCATTTAGGCATAGGTACTAAGTGTTTAACTACTTCCTATTCCATCACCTTCTATTTCTGTAATGCTGCCGATCCACACTCACTGCCGACTGTCCTCAGTGGACTCAGAGATTTATCTGGGGAAGCTTCTGGTTGCTCAGTGCACGAACCTTAATCTCTGACCTTGGGAAGGCAAAGAAGTGGCCTGGTAACTCTGCCAATATTTCAGGTCACTAACATAACAGAGGTTGCAGTCTTCCTCTGAGGAACGCAGCCACAGAGCGGTGAGCAAAAGCTCCCGTGGCTGGGTTATTTAGGAGGGTCAGGATACGGTTATCTAACTGTTTACAGATAAAGACCTGTAACCAGGTTAGCTGTGCATGCCAATGAGAAGAGGGAAGAGCAGGCTCCAAGGTCCCCTGGGAAGCAAGAACATTGTGGGTCTTCCCTGGGCAAGGCAGCATTCCCCTCCAACAGGCTCAAGGCTTCAGACTCCCTACTCAAAGGCAAGTGAGTAAAACGCAAGCTCTGAAGAGATGGGCATGACAGAAGGGAGAATGGAGGATTACCTGGCTCTAGCAAAGCCACAGGGAACCCGTCTGCTTGAAATGTGAAATGAACAATTCACAAAAAAAACGTGCTGTGGATATAGGGTCTTGTTGTCAGGCCCTTCACTGTTAGCTATTGATTTTACAGTATTTGTAAGATTTATTCCCTTTTATTTTCACCAGGGGAAATTAGGCTGTCAGGATCTATTAACCCGAAACAAGCCATTATCCCTCTCATGATTATCGCCTTCCAGGGCTGGCTGGAAAGTGCCCTCAGGCTCCGTCTGCCGGGGAAGGAGGCTGCCGGCTTTTACGTGCCTCCTGCAGCCGCCCTGCCTGTCCCGCTCGGGGTGCGGGTGGATCCAGCTGACTAACCTGCAGGGGACAAAGCCACCAACGTGTGCCTGAAGTGATGCATGCGTCCCCCTTTCCCACAGCTCACCCAAGGCCCAGTGACAGCGTGCCAAACAACTCATGCAATCCTATTGAAAAGTATCTCCCTCTCACGTCCTCAAAACAAACCGTGACACCCCCGGGACGGTGTGCCCACTGCCAAGTGGCAGCACTCGGACCGCAGGTACAAGCGTGTGCGTGACTCAAGATGACTTACGCATTCAAACTCAAATGCAGTACATGCTTTCCCATTTACTTTCTTACAGTGTTTTTATCTGCTTGCTTTATGAGAAAGAAGCAGAATATCAAAAGACATAATCTTAAATCCACAGGGATATAAAGCTCCCAAAAATACAGAAACTAATTTGCTGAACAACACCAGAATGGTGCTCTCTCTCACCAAATTTTGTTTGAAAAGCGTGTGCAGGCTCGTTAGTGGCACTTCTGAGGAGATCAGGGACTTCAGTCTGCGCCTGACCTCAGTGATGGCACTTTTGTGGAGCACAGCCATCCTCAGGGGCTGTATTAATGCGCCTACTAAAACCTCTGCTCCACACATTCAGCATGGGATTTTCAAAACCCCTTAAACTGGTCAAATAAAAATAAGTCGCCATTGGATCAGAGCCATATGCTGTTCCCCAGTGGCGACTACTTCCATAACGAACCGCAGCTCTCAAATTCCAGCCGGCTTGGCACCAGCCAGACGCACTAAATAGGAGTTGCGAAGCACAGAAAATTATGAAGCATAGGCCTGGAAATAGGATTCATGCCCTCTTGACTTCTAGAGCTGAGTGCATTTCCCCAGGCAACAGAGGCGTTTTGACTGGTGGAGCGGCAGGCACTATGGGACACACTTGTCTTACCTTAAGTTTTTCAAGCCACGTGAAAAGCAGCCTGTGCTTTAAAAACCCTTTTGAGGCCTACCCAGTTGACTGCAGAGTGAAGTTACTCACTCATGAACAGTGCCTCGTTCCTGAGATGCACACTTAAGCCCAGCAGAAACACTCTACAATGCAGGCCTAGTATGTGATTTTCAGTGCTAATAGTGTGGTCAAATCAAATCCAATTTCCTCTGGGAAAAGGCCACACATCACTCTTCAGTGAGGAGCATTTCCACCCTAAATCACAACTTTTTTCACACATCTGCCATTACTGATGAAAAACAGCTTAAGAAAACCACCACCACCTAAAATACATTCCCCCCCCTGCTTTTTATTTTTCTCAGGGTTGACTAAATTAACTTTGCTCTTATTTGAAAAGATGGGACAGAAAAAAGGAAAAGAAAACAAAGAAAAAAATAAAAGAAAAAGCTTTATTTCAGACCAGAAACCAAGTATGACAAATCTTTGCCAAATGCAGAATGCCTCCCAGGTTCAGTCTGAAAACAGGACTTTAAAATTTAAAGCACCTTGGTAATCTTAAGCGCAATTCTAACTGCACCAGCCCCTGCTAAAAATGTTCATTCTCTAGCATTTCTATCACTTAAAACTCCTGGTGGTTATGCGAAGAAGAGAATGTGGCAAGTACATCAAGGCATATGCGTGTTGGCCACCGCTCTGTTAAGCAAACAAGAACAGCCAGTTTCCTCCTAACAGCTGGTTACCAGACCTGGCGCTGCAAGCAAGAGCAGGTCCAACTGGGGACTCAGTCACTGCCATAACTCCTTGGGAAAGGCTGAGTGGCACCATCTGGGGTCGGCTCACATCTTGCCATGGGGCCATCTGCATTCCTCTGATGTTCAGCCTCACTCTGCAGAGACACACGCAAGAAGCGAAAAGAGAGACTGCATGTCCTGTGGATGTGGTTTGGGTTTTCCCTCCTGACAGCAAACACGGATCAGCCCTGGAAGTTCTGTCCGGGGGCACATATATTGCCAAGCAAGCCACCAAGACAGTGTGTTTCCATGCATGTCACAGCGACCAGCGCGGGGACTGGATTAACAATAAAACTCATAGAGCAAGCTCTCATTATGCAGTTGAGGTCCTACGAGCTGTGAGCATTATAGCCATGCTCATGATCAGAATTTGACTGCTTCTGCAAAGAAAACGGTGTCCTGGAGTCACTTGTAATGAGGCACTCCCAGTGCAGCCCTGATGGCATGCGGAGTGTGTAAAAGCCCAGCTGGGAACCTCAAGGATAGCTACCACCCCAAAGCCACTTTGTCTTGGGGATGTTTGAGCTAGGCCTAATGTGTTGTGGAGCTTGCACCACTGAAGTGCTCTAGGGAGATTGGAAAGGAACAGTCTCTGGCACACCATTCCTTATTTAATTCCCTCTAGAGCCGGATGATGCCAGAGCTGGCCAGAGTAATTAAGCACACCACCTGGGCCTCAGTGTCTCATGTATGCACAGGCTAAGACTGCATCTTGTTAACCCTTCTGCATCCATAGTCATTCATTGAGATAAGTTACACACTAGGATGAACAAAAATTTGGAGTAGGTGTAAGGGGTGCAGCTTCAGAGCCTTACGCAGGGGCACTCAGCACTGCTGGGCTGAATTAGACACTCTCCAGTTCAACCACGGGAAGGAGCAAATGATCCAAGGGTGGACGGGGTGCAATCTGAAAATGATCAGCCACATGCTAAAAACAATGGTTGTGATCTTTCAGACTTGTCAGCAGAAGCAGTCAAGCCTTTTCGTAGAGTGAAATTAAACCAAAAAACAACAGAAGGGACTGCATCAGCAAGAGCAGGGGACTGGCCAGATCACAGCTGTCTCTACTGAAGGGTTTCCCAGGTTCAAATGTTGCAAGTCAGGATGAGCCAGTGTCCAGATGGTGTACTGAAGATAGAAAGCAGCAGAAGTCCTCACAAGAGAAACCCTGAGTGGAGGCAGCGGATGGGCCTCCTTGGGCTCAGAGCTCATCAGAAGGAAAAACTTTGGGGACTTCTGATAAAGAAGCTTTGAAAAATCCCACTGTAATTTGTTTCACTCTAGTCAGAGAAATAGAATTTGGTTTAATTATCTTAAATAGGAATTAGGTTATTCCAAGACTCCTCTTAATTTACTCTACTGATTTACCATCCTACCAGGAATAGAGTCCTAAAGGCCCAAATTTCAGCTAGCCACAGAAGTAGCAGGATACCATCACCCAGGTAATGCAGCTGGTCTTCAGGAAAACCTCAGCTAGAGGGAAAGATTTGTTTATTAAAATACATGCATTTGATCACACAGAAATGTTTGTTAGATTTTCAGAATGACTGGCTGGATTCAAGAAAGAGGAGAAGGCAACCAGAGAGATGTTGTGCTTACCAGATTATGCAGAGAGATTCAGGATTGAGGATATGACATAAGTCATGCTAAGAGACTATGGAAAGACTAAACATAGATAGGTAACATTCAGGATTGAGGAGAGGAAGATTAAGCTCTGGCAGAAAACCCTACTGAGTCTGATTTATGATGTGAACTGTCCTTAAATGTGCACATACCACAGTTCATTCCAGCGGTAACAGGCCAACCCATGACAGTCTCACGTAAGAAAAGTACCTCTTAAGCTCTGTCTGAGTCAGAACACTGCTAAGGCTTAAGGAACAGCCCTTTGTTTCCTTGCCTTCCCTCTTCAAAAATGCTTCACTGAAAAGTATGTAGAAGCATATTGGCACTGCCCAAGAAAACAAGTATCCCTGGGGAAAATGAGACAGCACATGGTAAGCGCACAGAGTTCGTAACCAGCTGAGAAACCCCACTGCTCTGTCCACCTACCTTCAGACACGCAGCAATGGACAGGCAGAGAAAAGGCGACTGACCAGTTTATGAGTGCACCCACAACATCTCCAGGGCACATCATACAACTTCCTGGCTAATCAAATATTCCTCAGTGATTCTGGAAGAGGGATTATAATAAAATACTGGGTTTATGTCCTGTTACCACACATTGCATTTGAGCAGCTTAGGAAGTCAGGCAGCAGCTTCCTCCAAGGGTCTCCAAGGAACACAGCCTACACATGCAAAGGAGGGAGAGCACTATCTTGTTTGCTTCTTCTACTGCCAGGGCACACATTAAATGCATTGCTTTATTTTAATAAGATAAGAAGCTGCATCTTATTCCCTTACAGTCTTGTTCCTTAATATGTGCTCTGCCGTCTTTGACATGCTTGGGTGCCTTGACAGAAGGGAAGAGCAAAGCAGGGAAACATGGAGCTTTGAGCAAGGGAACCAATAAATGATGTGCAGTAGCAGACACTGCTGAGGTTGCAAGGAAAAAGTACAGCCTAGTACATAAAGCAAGCAAGGTCAGAAGTGTGCATTCTTCCCAGCTTTGCTACTGGCTTACGATGTGGTTATGGAGCATCCCACCTTCTTCACCTATTAAAGAAGAACAATAATGCTGACTTACCACAGGGCAGCATAAATATGAGTGATTAGACTTTGGAGAATGCTTTGAGATCTTGAAATGGAAGTTATTATGAAACACAACATCATTGTTTTCCACAGAAGATCGCACAGATGAATTTTAATGGGAACAGGTATGTATATTGCCTTTGTGTAGTACATCTATAGCATGCCAGGATCTGTTTAGATCTCTATTTTATTTCAGTAAGATGAGATGGGAGATTTAACAGTGGTGGCACAATAGGAACAAATGAAATCCCAGGACCTTTCTTCATCACCAGATCTTCCCCTGAAATTCCTATTTATTGCATTTTCCCTGCAGGAACAAAACAACAGCAGCAGTAGCCATTATTGTTCTCATATACAAACCATATTATAGAGCATTTACAATATTAGCTGTCAAATAATATCCTTCCCCCTACCACCCACTCCTTAATATACACCCACTGATGTGAGAAAATGAGGATTTGGGTATTGGGAAGGGGGGCATCTTTCCAGGTAGATGTGGCTGCAGACTACAGTATCATAGGAATACTATCTGCAGGGCATGTGGGGAAGAAACTCAGAATTGAAAAGGAAAGATAAAAGAGCAAAACCTGAAGTATGTTCTGCGGAGATGGCTGTGCTTGAATTTTCTAAGGTATTTTTCTGTCATACTGCTACTGACTGCCTCTTTCAAATGATGTGAAAAGCTGTGATCTTTATTTGTATTCCTGCAAGGAACTGATTGCTCAAACAATGTACAATTAAAAACATTATTTTTGTTTTGCAACAAAACATAATAATATATTTTATATTTACAGAATAGCTTTCAGCCTGAGATCTCAAAATCATTTGCAAATATTAAGAAGAATTTGGCCTCTTAGTATCAGCACGATACAGCAAATAGCTGCAGTCCCTTTTTATCAACAGGACAACTGAGGCACAAACATGTTGTGCTACTGGGTTATGGTCACAGAGGATGGTGGCAGGATTAGCAGTGGAATCCAAGTCCCCTGAGTCCCAGAGCCGTGAGCAGAAGAGGACCACATCCCTCATCTTCCACGTGTTCAGCCCTGATCAGTCATACCCCCCAGTCCCGCCTGCTGCCACAAATATGCCAACTCCAGAACAAGCAGAGCTCGCTTTGGACACTCACGCACCTCAAAACGCGCGTGCAGTTCCCCATATGCCCTCATGTGTCATGCAAGCACACATCTGCCTTCCCTTGTGCACAACCACTTGCTGAGAACTTCCCTATGACAATGCATAAAACAGCTACATCATCTACAGCAACAAGAGGGGGAAAGGACCACCTCTGGCCTCTCAGACCACACAACAAAGAAGTCCTGCACCACTGCAAGGACCATGCAACAAAAGGGAGACCAAGCTGAACCCATGGCCCCAGGCGCAGTGGCTTTTACTGACTATTGAAGGGGGGGAAAAAGCGTGATCCATGTTACTCAGCAGCTCTGTATGCTGCAGAGCAATGCTTAGCACTGGAGGCACGTCCGAACTCCATTTTTCGTGTCTGATTTCTCATGGAGCCTTGTGGAGCTCTTTCTTGTATAACAAAATGCTAAAGCAGTTTGTTTAAGAAGAAAACCAGACTGTCTCCTGGCACCGTGCGGAGCTGTTCGCATGGGCACGCAGTAACTGCAGCATGCCACCAGATCAAAATGGTGGCACTTTGAAGTCCCTTTTGCAGTAATGCAGATGACCACACATGGCACAAGGCAGCAAGGAATCAGAGTCTATCCCCCAGCTGTTTTCCCTGAAGAAGATAAATCTGCTGTCAGCCACTGAGAAACCTCTCACATCTAGAACTACCAAAAGAAGGAAGCCTGGCTAGACACTTGCAGGCACTCCTGCAGTCCTGTATGTGCCCGTTCTTTCACATACACCAGGCCACATGGACATAGATGGTCAGGAGAAAGCTGATACCTTCAAAAGACAGTTTCTATGTGTGAACACGCACGCTGAAAATCACCTCTAGTTGTGCTGACAGGTTTTACGCTCTCCCAAATTGCTTCTGCAAATGCAATTGTTCATCTTCTGTCAAAACACAAGGAAATAAGTTTGCTCTTTGGCAGCAGTTTCTTAATGGGGAAGAGGGATTAGCATCAGCCTTTAATACAAAATGAGGGTCCACTTCATCATCACAGTCAGTTCCACCCAGGACCATGGGACCTAAGAGCTGTTGTGGTTTAAGCCCAGCCGGCAACTAAGCCCCACACAGCCGCTCGCTCACTCCCCCTCAGTGGGATGGAGGAGAGAATCAGAAGGGTAAAAGTGAGAAAACTCGTGGGTTGAGATAAAGACAGTTTAACAGGTAAAGCAAAAGCCGCACACGCAAGCAAAGCAAAACAAGGAATTCATTCACTACTTCCCATTGGCAGGCAGGTGTTCAGCCATCCCCAGGAAAGCAGGGCTCCATCACGCGTAACAGTTACTTGGTTACAAACGCCATCACTCCAAACGTTCCCCCCTTCCTTCTTCTTCCCCCAGCTTTATATGCTGAGCATGACGTCATGTGGTGTGGAATATCCCTTTGGTCAGTTGGGGTCAGCTGTCCCGGCTGTGTCCCCTCCCAACTGCTTGTGCACCCCCAACCTGCTCGCTGGTGGGGTGGTGTGAGAAGCAGAAAAAGCCTTGGCTCTGTGTAAGCACTGCTCAGCAGGAACTAAAACATCCCTGTGTTATCAAAACTGTTTCCAGCACAAATCCAAAACATAGCCCCATACTAGCTACTGTGAAGAAAATTAACTCTATCCCAGCCAAAACCAGCACAGCAGCCTCCTGCCCTCAGGCCATTGATCCACTTCCTACATCTTAATGAAAAACTGGATCGAGGAGGAGGAGGGGACAGAAGGAGGCAAGGCATAAGGTCAGAAACTATGTCAAGAAGACATTATTTCAGGGGACCCTTGCACTGTACTGGGATTTTCTTTTTTTTTTCCTTAACTGTTTCACTGCTGGTATTTCTACAGCATGCTGGGATGCTGTTCTACGTAGCAATAAAATAGGATGATATGAACTAAAAAGGACAATCTAATATTTAGGATCTTAACCACCCATCCAGATAACATTGGTGTCATCATTATCTTCATCTCAGGAATGTTAAACTGGAAGGAACTTCAAACACTAGATTCAGCTCCATGAAGAGTGAACGTCTGACACCCCCTGTGTTACAAAGTTGCAAATGTACACAGAAATCAGTATTCTTATTAAAACTAGATGAAGTTAACATTTTAATTTTACTGGTAACTATAACATCAACATTTTAAATAATTCCAAAAAATAGATGTAAAGTAAAACTTTTAAAATTAACTTTTCATTTAGAAATGAAGTTTTCTTCAAAATTTCTTAGGAAAGAAACCTTTTCAATTTATAAAGCAATGCTTGCAGGAATTTCCATCCATACATGAAGCTATTAAACTTGTTGATTTTGCTCACCTGGGCATCTTTTGATAGAATTTTTTTTTCTCCCAAAAAAAGCTAATAGTCAAATGCCCGGAAAAGACTGCAGGATGCAGGCTGTGGCATGGGCAGAAGAAGCAGTTTTTGTGACTGGAAAGCCGGAGCCTGTCCATAAAGCCTTCGCATGAGCCAGCAGAGGGGAGTACCTTGCTTTGGGTTCAAAAGCTGAAGCAGTGCCTTGGGCTGCTGACCCTGTGTGAGGGATGCACTCGACCCCTTAACCAAACCAGTGGTAGTTTGGTGCAGGCTCCTGAAGAGGTAAAGGCCTGAGCCATAGCCAGGCCGTGAACTCCTCTAGTTCCAATCTGTTCTCTGAAAATCCACAAAGGAGCAGAGTGACACAGTGAGCATCGCGCGCATGAGCTCGGTTTGCCGATCACGCAATTAACACATGAATAACAAGTGGCTTTTCCAAGACCCATTTATCAAGGAACAAAGAAAGTTGTGGGTACAAGGAGTCTCATGCATACCTTTTCCATCGCATGTAATTTGACTACAAGCCAACCATTTTATGACAGTCTAAGTGAGCCTTTTTTGGGCTCTCTCTGCTAGGCAGCATGGCTGCATGGCAGTGATCCCGCCCCTTGAGCTGGGACATCTCTCAAGGTTGCTCCTCGAGGCAGAGACCTTTTACCAATGGCAGATCTTTGGTTAGTGACCAATATCAAGCATAACCTCGTAGTATGGTAACTTTGATTTTGTTTTGGTAACTTTGACTGCATGCGGAATTGATGCTAATGAAACATTACATAGATTTTACATGTATAATTCCTTAGACATAAACCATTGACCAAGTCTGAGACTAGGTTTGGACACAGCTGCACCTGGATTCCTCTCTGAGAAGGAGTTTAGAAAGCAAGGGGGTCCACGCTGAAGCTCGTGACTCAACGGGAGGGTCCTCCTTACCCTGTTGCATCCACGTTCTCTCAATCTGAGTGTAACTCAAACTTCCTTTGTACATTTCTTCCATGCAGTAATTAATAGAGTGAACCTTGCCATCGAACTTTGTTAAGTCGCACTCTTACAACATCATATTAAAACCACTTTTGCTAATACCTTTGGTGGTGATTCTTTAAGCGATCTAAATCACTCACTCACAGGACACCCTGTGCTCTAGTCCTGGCGTGGGCTGCAGATCTTCCACTCACTAATGGTACAACCACTGTCTTATCAAAAACTGTGCTTGAACTTGTTTGTTAAAAAAAAGGTTTTTTCAACTTCCCATAGCTAAATGTCACTGACAAGACCAAGTTAAAAAAATGCTTCATGAAGCTCTCTTTAAAAATGGCAGTTTTTATTACACCTAGGTTAAAGCACAGCTCTGCACCATGTCCCAGCACTGGCACTTCATCTCAGTGAAGGGGCTATCCAAGGAGATGATGACCAGTGTAACCACTGCCCACCTATTCCCCAGTGAATCCTCTCCTGATTGTGTGATTACAGGAGGACTGTGTGATTACAAGGAGAAGACACACTTCTGCTTGTAAAAAATAGAAGATACTAAAGCCTCCAAACTTGCGAAGAAACCACTGAAACCATACCCCGAGTTGAGGTGAGTGGTGAGTGATAGCCACCCGTGCCTGCAGACAGCCTGATGGGCACAAGCTGCGAGGTGTGTGACTACCACTGCTCTCAGCTCTGGGGATCCCACAAACAGCATCCAGCCAGCGTACAGGAGGAGGAATGTGGCACAGCCTGGGCCAACCAGGCAGTTACCCCCTTCTCCTCCCCCAAGCAATAAAATAAACCTTTTTCTCCATGTTACAGATGATACCGGTACTTCCTTCACTTGAAGGAGGAGTGTTGCAGCAGGGAAAAGGATTCAGCGTTGCTGTGTTTACCTCTGCAAAAAGGATGGGCATACCCACCAGGGACATCTGAAGTGGGGGCAGAGGGAATTAAGACATGAGGGTACAGTTACGAGTCACAGCATGGATATTGCCCCAGCTCTAGCGTGGTTACAGTCCTAGGTTGCTCATTTAAGTAGCTATATTTTACATTTTCCTCTGAATAATTTTTTGGATTACCTGTGTCCATTCTGCACCCCAGGTATACAGGGCTTTACATTAGAACATGCCCAGCATAACAAGTCAGACCAACTCCTCCAAGACAGCTTCCTTGCTGTTTTTTAATCCATGTACAGTCCCTGAATATCACAGTGATAAGCATTTTAAAAAGGGCAATAAATAGAATCTATGGATTCTGATACTTGCTAGTGTAACAGGCACTTTTCAAGGATGAGGAACAGCAAATCGTTTAGCAAATTGCCAGTGTCTGAAAACCTAACATAATTCTCCAAAACAGAACCTGATGTAAGAAAGACAAGGCATATATTTTTGAGAGCCATTATCACAAGCAAATCCTTTCTTTTGACTAAGAGAAAGATACTGGGCTAATGGATCTTTTATAAAATACGCTTTCACTAACAGATCTTTTTCTTGTGACAATTTCAAAGCCATTACAGGTGCATCAAAGTTGCTTCCAGAAATTACTAGCTTAGACTGAAAGACTCGAATCTTAAACTGAATTACTATTTAATAATTTTTTTAAAGCACCACTGTTTCTTTATTTACATAACAACAAAAATAAATTAAATGCTTTATAAAATATTCAAAATCTTGGAAAATCATACAACAAAGACATTTTGACTTACACAACAGTTAACATTGCTAAGTGACAATGAAATATTTATTCATCCATAAAACATGGATATCAAGGGCTGAACTTGAGAGAAACAAGCAGTGATATTTTCTAAAACATCACTCACAAAGTACAACACTAAGTTAACTTGGAACCGAGTGCTAATGTACTTGAGACAACAAAGCAAATCATCAGCCACAAATCCTGCAGCTGTTAAAACTGCTATCATGCATGTTCTGCCAGGCATCTTTTGGGAGAGTTTCAGAGATGGGACCAAAATTAAGGAATATTTAAAACTGGCCTGTGTGTAGGAAAATTCCTCCCTGGGGTGCCAGGGGATCCTGATACACCAGTTGAAATAAACAACTTCCACTCCTCATTGCAGAGGAAAAAAAAAACAACAATGACAAAAAAGCATCTGTTTGTAATATGTTCATCCCTTTACCGACCACATGCTRATCAGCAGTGTAGCAATTCGTGATGTTACCACTGAAATTATAGTAACCAGGCACCAGACTTGCATGCTGCCAAGACAGCTCCTGACATGTCCACAAGCTATTGGTTTCAGGCTGCCTGCAGACTCAGGTGGAAGCTGCTGACTCATTTTCATAATTTTCTTCACAGATAAGAAGATCAGTGACTTCCTTTAAAAAAACAAGGGAGTGAAACTGGAGAACAAATATGACCCAGCTCAATTCAAGCCCCAGGAAATAAATAGCTAAGAGCTCATAAATTGCATTCTGCCCATGCAATAAACGTATTATTCTTATCAAGTGGGAAGAAATACCTTTCATCACAGCTCAGCAGCCCTGAAGGTGACCTATAAAGGGACAACCAGCTTGGTTTTGAGCTCTTTTTTTATTGCTCTATGAACTGTGAGAAGATATTTTTTTTTTTATGCATTTGCATTTTACAAGGTATTTTCCTGCTGGTATCTTATATGTGAAGACTGGATATTTTCTAGAAGATGTTATAATGACTTGAGAAACTGTGAAATGTTATTTATCACAAGTCTAAAGCCAGGGAAATTGGAAGACTGATTAGTGGAAGGGATTTTAATCGGGCTATTTAAAAGTTGGGGATTTGGGTTCAGATGTGCGAAGGAGGTTGCTTGCTTATTAACATACTTTCTAACATCAGAGTTATATAGCATTTGAAGGAAAGCAAGTAATTTTTAAAGATTCTGCATCCTTCTCCATTCAGTTATATAGAGCAGCTAATATGCTGCTGGCCCACTGGATCATGTACTTGGTCCTGACACAAGCTGAACTCTGCACATGCACCAGTGTTCTTCGAGAAGATCAGAACTTTGCCTGTCTTTAATAGTCAGACCTGTGATCCTCAGGGTATTCAGCCTCCTGAGCTGGAAGACAGGGACGGAGAGCAGAATACACCCCCCATAATCCAAGAGGAAGCGGCTAATGACCTGCTACGCCACCTGGGCACTCACAAGTCTATGGGGCCGGATGGGATCCACCCGAGAGTACTGAGGGAGCCGGCAGAGGAGCTTGCCAAGCCACTCTCCATCATTTGTCAGTGGTCCTGGTTAACAGGGGAGGTCCCGGACGACTGGAGGCTTGCCAACGTGACGCCCATCTACAAGAAGGGCCAGAAGGAGGATCTGGGGAACTACAGGCCTGTCAGCCTGACCTCGGTACCAGGGGAGATTATGGAGCGGTTCATCTTGAGGCAGGTGCAGAACAACCAGGGGATCGGGCCCACCCAGCACGGTTCATGAAGGGCAGGTCCTGCTTGACCAACCTGATCTCCTTCTATGACCAGGTGACCTGCCTAGTGGATGAGGGGAAGGCTGTGGATGTGGTCTACCTGGGCTTTAGTAAGGCCTTTGACACTGTCTCCCACAGCATTCTCCTGGAGAAGCTGGCGGCTCATGGCTTGGACGGGTGTACTCTTCGCTGGGTAAAAAACTGGCTGGACGGCCGAGCCCAGAGAGTTGTGGTGAACGGAGTTAAATCCAGTTGGCGGTCGGTCACAAGCGTGTTCCCCAGGGCTCAGTTTTGGAGTCTGTCTTGTTTAATATCTTTATCAATGATCTGGACAAGGGGATTGAGTGCACCCTCAGTAAGTTCGCAGACGACACCAAGTTGGGCGGGAATGTTGATCTGCCTGAGGGCAGGAAGGCTCTGCAGAAGGATCTGGACAGGCTGGATCGATGGGCCAAGGCCAATTGCATGAGGTTCAATAAGACCAAGTGCCGGGTCCTGCATTTGGGTAACAACAACCCCAGGCAACGCTGTAGGCTTGGGGAAGAGTGGCTGGAAAGCTGCCCAGCGGAAAAGGACCTGGGGGTGCTGGTCAACAGCCGGCTGAACATGAGCCGGCAGTGTGTCCAGGTGGCCAAGAAGGCCAACGGCATCCTGGCCTGTATCAGGAATAGTGTGGCCAGCAGGCGGAGGGAGGTGATCGTGCCTCTGTACTCGGCACTGGTGAGGCCGCACCTCGAATACTGTGTTCAGTTTTGGGCCCCTCACTCCAAGAAGGACATTGAGGTGTTGGAGCGTGTCCAGAGAAGGACAGAGAAGCTGGTGAATGGTCTGGAGAACAAGTCTTATGAGGAGCGGCTGAGGGAGCTGGGGTTGTTAGCCTGGAGAAGAGGAGGCTGAGGGGAGACCTTATCACACTCTACAACTACCTAAAAGGAGGCTGTAGCGAGGTGGGTGTCAGTCTCTTCTCCCAAGTAACAAGTGATAGGAAAAGAGGAAATGACCTCAGGTTGCGCCAGGGGAGGTTTAGATTGGATATTAGGAAAAATTTCTTTCCTGAAAGAGTAGTCAAGCATTGGAACACGCTGCTCAGGGAAGTGGTGGAATCACCATCACTGGAGGCGTTCAAACAACGTGTTGGCATGGCACTTCGGGACATGGTTTAGTGGGCATGGTGGTGTTGGGTTGACGGTTGGACTTGATGATCTTAGAGGTCTCTTCCAACCTTAATGATTCTATGATTCTATGATTATAACTTACATTTCTCATATTTTCACAACTGCTCCAACTATCACAGGTAAGCTTGAACACTCTTCTAATTTACATGAATTGCCAGTGGTCCCAAAAGGTTAGTATCACAGCCAAAAAGCAGCACTGCATGGGAAAGAGGTGGTAACATCCACTGAACCTTTACCTCAACATTGCCGGCATCAGGAGAGATCAGACAGAGAGAAGCCAAAAGGCTAGTATCACCCAAGAAAACAGATATTACCTTTTCTGCTGCAAAACTTGACCAGGTGGCAAAAAGCATCTATGCTAAAGCATGGGATTTAGGCCATTACTACTTTTCAAATTCTTAATATTTGTTTCCTTCTGGATGCCTGCATTTTATCTGCAATGCAGGAAACACACTTTCTCAGACCTTAACCAACTGAAGGAAGCTTTTTGGTTTCGATCTGTTTTGCATACCCAGCGTTACAACCTTAGGCACTTACAAGGCAGAGGTTTAAATAAACTTTATCTTTTCTAAACAGCAGTTTGCTAATGACCTTGCTTTCCCCACCAGAGACCTTGCATATGGCTCAGAAGTTAGAAGAGGAAGCAAGTCCATGAGTACAACTTTCTAAAAACTGCAGCTCTGTGATATGAACCACGGACACACAACACAGAATAGAAAGAACGATGTTTGGATATACATGAGGCCAGAGCTTGTTCAAAGGCTCTTGGCTTTGTAGGTAAAATTTAAATTTTGAGCAGCAACAGAGCAGGTCCTGGGTTGGGGAGTGAGAAGCAGTGGATATCAGGGGAGTGAAGAGGGCTGGGAGTGAGCTGAAGGCTCTCAGGAGATGGTGGGTCTAGGCAGGGGCCTAGAGAGGAAAGAGAGAAGCAAGGAGCTTTAGGGAACCTCTTTATTTGTACACAGTCTGCTCTTCCTCCTTGGCCCTCTCGTCCTATCCCCATCCTCTGGGATACAGCACTTCCTTTAGTCTAACCTGAGACCTCTAAGCTGCCGCTTCCAACCCACTTCTGCAATAAAGTCTCCTCCTCCAACCTTTTTCCCCACACAAACCTCTTTTCACTCTCCCCTGCCTCCCCGGCTGCTAGAAAGGGCAGGGCTGACCATCAACTTCACTCTTGCATGATACAGGGCAGAGAAAGGGCAGGATCAGGAGGGGCCGGGTCCCAATAGAGCAGGGGTTTCTGCTACCCTCGTGCCACGAGTGGGGCAGGAGCAGAGGTGAGGGCTGTGATTTTTGCAATTAGGAGATGTGACATCTCACAGCAGTTGTCATCCCCTCCCAACTCCCCCTGTCCCTTTCCTGGCAGCCCGAACAGCCTGGACTCTGCTTGGGGGATGGCTTCTCAGAGCAAAGGGGCTGCTCTGCTTTGGGGCTGGCGGAGCAGACTGCCAGGAGGGGGAGCAGCCTGGTGACAGAGAGGACTAGGAGCGGTTGCTGGAATAAAGTATGGCAAGGCAGAGGCTGGAAGTGCAGGGCCAGGAGGAGCTCCTAAAAGGCATTGCAAAGCAGAGGCAAGGGCAGGATGGAAGAGCTCCTCACCATTTCTTCTGGAAACCAGGCCGGCTGCCATCTCAGCCAGCTGCCTACTTGCCCTCTGCCCTGGGTCAGCTCTGGACAGACTGACTCTGGACAGCCTGGTTCAATAGGGATTTCATAACACTCTGGCTTTGAGGGAAATGCTGCTTCTGCAAAGTACCCCTCGGTGCCGGGTGGGACTGATGCCAAGCACAAATCGTCATGTACACTCCAACCACTGAGCTCAAGAAGTAACAAATCGTGAAAGAGTGCCAAACAGGAGGCATCTCCACAACGGGGACTACACAATGCAGGAGATAAATGGGCAACGTATTAAAACAGAATAAATCCAACAAACTGCAGCTGGACTACAAGGAACCTATTAGAAAACAGCTATTAGCTGCTCTGATTGAGCCTGGCCAAATAGTGCTGTGAAGCAATCCTTCCTTGAGAAACAGGTATGTAGGCAGACAGAGCTTGCTGTGAGAAATGAAAAAACAAGAAAGGGTGGAAAGAAGCTAGCCAACTTTTCCAGAAGCTCCTCCAAGTTTTTTGTGTGGCAGGAGAGAAAATATCAAGTACCATATTCCAGAGCTGGGAGCTAGGGATCAATTATCATCTTGTCGTGATCACAGAGGAGCTGGCATCAGCCCGGCAATCACATTAGCTTTTAACTGTTTCTTCTTCTAGCTCTACAATTGATCTGTTTTATGAAATTGTGCAAAATGTCTAAACTGTATGTGATTCAGTTTCCCTAGTTCCAAAATACAGGTTTTGCTTCTCTTCTTCATTGGGACTTTTTAATGTTTGTAAACTGCCTTGGCAATGTAAGTGCTAACGATTGGTACTCTCTGCAAATGTACCCAAGAGAAAAACATTCCCACCAATGGTGAAATTACATCTAAGGAATCAGGCAAAGAGAACCATGCAGTATGTTCATCACAATTTTTTCTTCAGTGTTTGGCAGGCCATTCTCTCCCTAGCTAAAGCCACTAATCTTAGGAAGGTTGCACTTTCTTTTTTGTCCAGCACAATGAGCTGTTAAAAGGGCTTCTTTGCCACACATTCTTTTGCTGAGGGATGCAGGGGCCAACTTGGGGGTGCAAAGGCACAGTGGTTGAAAAATCCAAGAGGAAGGCTACAAAGTCAGTTACACTGCTGCTCTGCAAAATCCAGAGTCCCTGAATGTCTGTAAAAAAATGCCTGGAAAACAAATAAAAAATACCCAGTTTCATTCTAGGAGTTCATATAAACTGGGAGAGGTTCCTACCTTCCCCTGTCTTTATTTAAAACAGAGAAGTTGGAAGGGGAGTGCAATGGGTTTGGAAGGCTCTCAGCAGGTCTGGAAGGTGCATGCTTGGGAGGGCCCAAGACCCATTTCTAAGCCAGCAAAACCCAATCCCTTCCCACTTGGTTTATCTGCCTTTCTGTTTCCTGCAGTTGATTTCATTGAGAAGGAGAAAGGTCTCCTATGACCTTTAAATCTCAGGTCACAAAATGCAACAGAAACACTCTTGTCGATCCCCAAAGGGAAGCAGAATGCAGCGTCTTAAAAATCACAGTGCAGGAAACAAAAGCACAGGCTGGGGGGGCAGCCTGTGGACACAGTGATTATTAACAATGTACCAGCTCAGCTACCTGGAACCAGCTTGCCCAAAGTTGGGTGAGTAGAGAGAAGCTAAGTGAAAAGGAGGGGATTTAACACTCTTCCTTCCCACCTTTCCTCAGAGCAAAAGATCAGCAGTGAAAAAGGACATCTGTACCTGCCCTTTCACTGCAGCCTGTTCCCCCAGCTTTCCTCTACTGCCTACATGGGGCAGCTTGAGCCCTGTCTGCTACCCCCAGCTGAAGGTTTGGACTTCTGTCCATGCTGCTATTCCCAAAATGGGAAAAGGGGGTGGAGAAATGAGAGAAAGCAGCTGCTTGCAAAGTGAGCCAGTCTGGGAGATGCTCCCACTGCTCATGGCCCAGGGGTGACCACCTCCAGGAAGGGAGAAAAAAAGTAGTGGAAGAGGAGAATGAAACCAAAGAAGAAGAGGGGAGAAGACTTAAGACAGGTGTGGAAAGACAAAAGAACCATAAAGAGATGGAGAGATGGAACATAGGAGAGGAAGATGAAAAAGGGAAAAAAGAGACAGTAGAGAAGGGGAGTTATCTGCTGAATTGAGAGTATGAGTGTGGCAGTCCTACTCCCTGTATCAGTGCATTTACCAGTGAACATCTGTGGAGTGTGTGCAGGTCATTTTTTAATATGGGTGGTATACCCCCTAAAAGGTTACATCTCTTAAAGGACTGAGCACAAGACCAAAAAGGATTCACAGTTTTAGTACTAGTTCTCTGGATGCCCCTGAGCAAGTCATCTAACTTTTGTACCTCAACCTTTGCATCCTTTGCAGGAAATAGAGAAAATCCCGTTAACCTCACAAGGGGGTATAGTGACCCCAAATTCAACTTTTTGTTCCCTAGGAACCTGGATGTCCATTCTTAGCTTTAAACTCATTTCAGAACAGCAAAAATGAGTTGACCCGTACTAAAAATCAAGGGACCTACATTTTCCACAACTAATACAGGCATACAATTAGATGGCCTGAAAACTTAACAGATTAGCCCTGGGTAATGTTAGCAGATGGCACAGACGTGGCAGAGCAGGCAGGCACCACTTGGTCATCTCCCCACTCTGCTGATACACTTGAGGTGCTCCAAAGTTCTGTTCAGCAATGGGCATTTTCCCCAGTTTGCTCCACTGGCAAAGTCAGCTTTGCCTGGGAACAGGACAAAGACTGAAGCCGTGTGCTGTCAAGCAAAAGAATACGGCTCAAGAGCCACTCCTTGTTATGGTTCCTGCCAAGAGGACTGTAAAGTGAAATCAATTAATACCAGAAGCAGCAAAGAAACTGGAAGAGAGAGGAAGCAATTAAAGATGCCGGTCGGAAAGGGGCAGGGAAGGAGGGAACAACCCAAGTCATCGTTAAAGGGTCACAAGCACACCAAGAAAAGAGCACAAAGCCCCTTCAAAAGGGGACCGCAGATAATTCTCCAAGACAAAACATCTGTTGAGAAGACACTGCCTATATGTGACTGGGGCAGCCTTGGAAAAAACAGGGTGCCAGGGGAAGGGAGCACCTTCTCTCTAGCCAGCACAACGTGGTAGCCTAGCAGTACAACAAACCAACATTCAAAGCAACCTTTGCCACCTCTCAATTTCCCTCTGCAAACCCTCCCCTCCTCTCCACCTGTACCCCAGCAGAACAACCTAGCACAACAAGCCCTGCTAGGGGGCAGGTTCATTACCAGCTTGCAGGGGAAGGAAGAAGATGGTCTTTCGCTTGGCTCTGAAGCAGTAGTACTGTGGGCATGGGGTGGGAAGCTCTATCAACCCCACTACCTTGTGAGTGAAGTGCACCGATTTTCCCTTTAGAAGAGGTTTTTTTTGTCGTTGCCTGCAGCAGAGCTAGTACAGTGCCATCTCGTGGTACTTTTGAATGACTCATGCTAGGTAAAAAGCCAGTCTAAAGCTTAATAAACAGATGTCAAAATGGAGCTCATCACACTGCATTTGTGCTGAGGCGTAAGCAGTAACACCAAGGACCACGAGCAAAATGCCAGTGTGGGTGAACAGTAAGACAACCCCTGCCATTGCCATAAGCAGTGGTGCCAGGCTGTGGAGACGGCTGGTTTCAAAAAGATCTCACCCCCCTGTTCAGACAGCTCACTAGGCAAGCACCCAAGCAAATGCAGCCTTCCATTTCACACAGAGATCCCACATGGACCAGGACCAACAACACAAATTCGGGCAGCAACATGAGGTGGAAATCTCTGACAGCATAGGGTAGGCTCTATTTATCCCGAGTAGTAAGCGATACTCTGCTCACTGCCCACCTACCATAAAACTGACTTTGTACTGCAGTGTGGCCCTGCATTAAAGCCATCTCTAATCATCTCTGATTACAGCACAGGAGCACATGCAAAATCCAAAGCCCTAGAACTGCACCCATACTGTGGAGAAACTTTTTTTTTTTTTTTTTTAAGACCAGCACCTTCCTTATCTGAGATTCTAAAGATCCAGAGAGTTAAAGCAGCAAACAAGAAACGAAGACCTTGCATATAAATATCTCATCAGTACATAGAAAGACAGCTATGTAAAAGGATAAGGAAGCAGCCTTGTACACCTTATTAAATTTCATTCAGCAGAAAGTATTTTTAGGGTACAGTGGTGATCCCAAGGATTTTCTAGAACTACTTTTCCTCCTCAAGATCAATGCTGGATGAATGGGCGCACAGGAACCAGGCTTGCACGTACGCTTTGGTTATGCTGTGTTGTTTTAAGCTACTGGAATGGTACTAAATCCCAAATTAACACAGCCCTAGAGACTTTATTTCACCTTCACACAGAAACCTGAATTCTAGGTCTCACAACTAGCAAATGGAGCTCATTACTGCACCTAAGGTGAGAGCCTCACAGACCTTTACTACCTGCACGATGTTCAGTTCTGCTTCTGCGAAAATGCATCTGCCCGCTCAGCACTAACCCTTCTAGCCTCATCCCTTTTGTGGGTCAACAGACCTCGCTATGAATGATCGAAGGTAACATTAACTGAAGTTCTGTGATCAGTGAAGGTAGATGGCAAAGCCTGAAAAGCAGAAAAAGTTTTCTTCAGTTATCTGGGACTAGGCTTTTAATTCTCCAGAAAACGACAAAGAACATGAACTATGTCCCCACATTTCCTCCTCTTCTCGCATATGCCTAGTCTTTCCTAGGTAGATGCTACTTTTTTTTGGTCCATGCTTAGCACAAATATGGATCCAAGAAAACTTTAGGGATGAGAGGAGTGAGACCACTTGACTCTGCAAAAGGCTAAATAGATGCACTCTTGTCTCTTCACCCCCTCACACACATTCTTCACTCCTAACTCTCTTGTTAATATATTCATATACCTATTGTTTCAATGTGTCATAAAAATCCATGTGCTAATAAAACAGTGATCAGTCAAGATCTATGTAAGTAACTCAGATTCGAAAAAGCTTGAAAAGACAATAAACATGAAATATGAAATAACGGCAGCACTGGCATAGGGTTGAAAAGGAAAATCCTAAACTAACATTTTAAAGGACCTTCTAAAGAAAATTTCAAGCTGTTCAGGAGCCATAAATTTTTTGTCCCTTTTATAAAAAGGACAGGAACAAGAGAGAGAGAGCAAGAATCTCAGAATTGGTGGAGGAATGGGATTGACAGAATGACCACAATGCATACAGGAACACACCCGCACCCTCATACAGACTGTGAGAGGGGTCTCCACGTGATCTTGAGCTTACCAGATAGAAAATCCTACCCCAGATCTCACATGCAAGAGGCTTCAAGGGTAAGGACTCCCTGGATTTTGTGCTGGGAAGAGATGCAAAGCCTCATGTACCTCAAGGGTGCAAGCAATCAGCAACAGGTTCGAAAAGAAATCCATACAGCCTCTGAGCCTCATCAGGTTTACAGCCAGAGGAGGGAGAAGAGAAAGCTGTGATGACTTTCATTACAGTTATTCTCTTCCTTATTGAAAGCTATAAAAAAAAAAAAAAAATCACCAAAAGGAGGATGAGGATGGTGGCAAAGATTGACAAAATTTACAGCAGTCTTAGAAGGTGCCTAAATCAGGCTCAGGGCTCTTTCAGCTCTCAGCAATAGCTTACAGATCTATAGAGTGCAACAGTAAATAAAACCTTCTTCTGGATGTACGGCACAATCTCATGTTTTATTACACATTGTCCCTCCATTTACATTAGCATACATGTATGTTATATTAACAAATGTACACTAATGCCTATATACACACATATATATGTACTTAGGAAATTATTTCAAAGCTTTACAGTGAGAAACACTATAAAGTTGAGTCAGCGGAAGCTTATTTCAGTGTCTCTCACCAGAGAAAAACAGTTCAGATGACTCCCTACAGAAAACAGGCAGAATGGAATATCTACAGGTTTTGTCAGAAGTTTGTCCTAAGCACAGCTCAGACTTACAGACCAAGCCTCCTGGTGACCCACAAGACACAGATTAGCCACCAACAACCTGAACATGTGCAAGACCTAGAGGATGGCGCTCCTCTTCTGCAACCTTAACCAGCCTTTTGCTCATGTCACAGAGGAAGGACATGATGCTGGAGTGAGGGCAGTGCCTTGCCCTAGCAGGCTTTGTGGCTTTGCCTCTTGTGAAGGTTGGAAGATATGGACTGGAAAACACCCCAAGTAAATATGTCCCTTCCTATTTAATAGACACAAAGGAAAGTGTGGAACAGACATAGCCTCAAGGAGAAGATTAAATTAATTTATTGTCTGCCTGACAGAGGGTACACGGAAAGCTAAACTGACTTTTTTTGTGTCCTACTGGCCGGTAGTGATGAAAGTAAATGTGTTGGTTTGCTGAAAATAAGTGTCTGTAATCCTTTACTGAAAGTGGTTCCATTATGTGGGCTCAAAATTTCATGTCATTTAAAACTGTCACATTCTGGTATGGGTCTTTATACCTTCTCCCTCATCTGATTATACATCACAGTGAAAACCAGTGGGCAGATATGGCAGAACAATACTGATTGCTCAGAGGCCCAGCGTGCACAAGCAGCCCTGCCCTGATGCCGCAAAGCCACTTCCCCCTGCTCTCACAGCACTGCCCCCTTGCACATCGCGTGGGCCTCTGTAATAACCCGGGCTGGGACTGATTCAGAAGAAAAATAGGCATTTTCCCCCTCTCTGGGTCCTTACGAAGGGGGATTAGCTCCCTGATCTAGTTCACTGTACAGACACCCAAGGTTTTGCACTGGCACCGCTGCAGAGCTGGTACAGGGGCAGGAACAAGTGGCCAGGAAACAGCGCACTTCTGACACAACAGCGCACTTAAGGACTTCTTAAGTCACAAAACCATGAACTGCACAGTGTCTCTTTTCCGTATCAAGTAGACTCTATAGCCTACTTCCAAAACTTTATACTATTCTATATTCTCTATATGCTACATGTTAAAAAAGGCCTTTTTGGAACAATACAAAGAGCTTTTCAAAGTGCTGCTACGACTGTGTTACTCAGTTTTTCAGCTTAAGCACCAGGTGCCTTAGTTACAACCACCCCAACCACAGAGGGCTCAGAGGGAGCCATTAAAACTGGGGGGGGGAAGACTTAAAAATAGCTTTCCTATGTCTAAAAATATCTTAACTCTTATCTCAGACGTTCTGAAAGCTGTAGGAGAGAGTTTGTCCCACTGGGAAAAGAGGGTGACTTCCCTTCCCAGTGGCACAAAACTCTTGTCTCAAGCTCTGCACATCTGCAAGTTATCTGACTTGCACCGTGTCATATCATTATGTCCAAAGCATCAAAGACAGAACAATGACCATTTTAGGCCATGTTAGTAACCCTGAAGGAAATAAAAAAAAAAAAAGCTCATGGTAGGAGAGGAAAGACTACTCTGCCAGGCTGATTATTTTTTATTTAGTGTCAGATTATTTTTTTTTAAAGATGCTGGAATACACTCAGAAAAATAAATTACTGAACACAAGCCAGTTGACATACATGTTTAATTGGTATCACATGACTTCTCATTTTAATATCACCTCTACATCTGTGAGGGGACATCCATGTGTATCTAATCCACAACTGCTGCCAAGAAACATTGAAAGAGTAATTTTCTCTGTTTATGTAGGTCCTACTTTGTGTTATCTTTTCCAGCTTCAAAACAAGCAGAGGGAGCATCTGTTAACTGAAAAAAACAATTCCCAGGGCAGAGAAGACATTATCCAACATTGTGCAGGTGTTTCAATAATGCACTAAAGCCAGGTTAATTTTACACCTATCGGAAACAAAGGGCTATGGAAAAGACTTTAAATGACAGTCGTATAATTTGTCTCTATCCCATGTATACCTCACAGCATAATGGCAAAGGTTAGAAACGTCATTTATATCTCTTGAGAAAGTTCACAAATATGAGAAAAATATAAAAACCCAAAAATAAAAAGCAAAGCAAAATCTTAATTTTCATGCCAAAAATCTGACTCCACTTCATATTAGCTCTTTCACAATTAGTTATACAGGTGTTTCAAAGCTCCTTTTACATTCAAGAGCCAGAATTTCACTAGTGCCCATAGAGCCTCTATTTAGAGCTTTTCTCTCCGTCTGCCCAGTCATAATCCAAACTTCAGTCTGAAGTCCTGCATTTTTACCATCATTGCGTATTATATTAACGTAGGTAAGAAATCAGACTGAAGAATATGCTAGCAATTTACCACTGGGATTAAACTGACTCATATTTTTGTTGTTTCAAGATTGCGTTGCTTGCAGGGAAAAAAAAGCAGTGCTCCTGCCTCTATTGTTTTTTTCCCTTTGAACAGTCGGCAAACACAGCTCTATTTCCCTGTTCTTCCAAAGCCTTAGATGCCAACGTAATTCCAGTTTGGTTTCTGCTATGTCCATACACAAGTGTTACTGATCTAACTAGCTGTTCCTTGGACTTTATGAAGTGCCTGTGACAGTAAAAGAGCAATGAAAATTTTAATGGAAAAGAGTTCCTTTTTTTGAGCAACTGATAGAAATAGAAAAACCAAGCAGCAGTCAGGCACACAACCCCTTCTCCAAGAGGGAGACATCGCCTCTTCCTACAAGACTTGATGCAATTAGATCCTGAAACCATCATACCTAAAAACAACATTATCAAGAGTATTTGGGTGCTGTACATAGATTATAATCAGATCACATTCACATAGGACTGCCTATGGTTAAGCACTTGCTTCTGCCTTTATACTTGCAGCTAGATTTTTCCAGTTTCCTTTTAGGAAAGTTTTCAATTAAATGGCAAGTCCTGCAGTGAAACATGAAAGCAGCAAAACCTGGATCTCTTCTTGGTGTTCCACTGGAAGCTTTCATAGAGGATGCTCCCCACTGTCACTCTTCATGTACTGCGTCTACATGATAGACTATGTTTATCTCTCGCAGGTTTATAACTGGGCTCTGTCTGCTGCAATATGTTTAACAACTACAGCCAAGTCCTGGCAGGCTTTGAGATCATACGGCTCCCCCTTCAACACAGGACAAGGCTCATCACACCACCGATTCATTTCATAAGCAGAGCCATAGCTTCAGCTTGAAGTTGGTGCTGTCCTGGAAACTATGGTGTATTTAAGTTCTTCAGCCTTTTAGTTCACTCAGCAGAAATGAGTGTGTTATCACTGAATACTGTTTCTATGCAACAAAAAAAAGAACAGACTTTAAAAGTTATTTTTAAAAGTCTGCCACTATGAAAAATATACTAGTAGCAAACTTAGCTCTGCAGCTCCAGTTCTCACGAACAACCCAGAGAGCTGTGCTTACGTACCTGAAAGCAGAATTTAGTCCCTACAATTTAGAAGCAGGCCTAGATCAAAATACAGGTTTTGAACCTAAGGCACACTCTTAGAGACGTATTTCTTAAATAATAACCCAAATGTCAGAAAACTAAACTGAACCAACTACATAAATATTTAAAATGATTTAGTGCTAGAGATTTATGTCTAACTGACTAGCTCTACTCAGAAAATAAGTACAGTTTGTGGACTCCCCATATATATTCACTCAGCAGACTAGAATTCTGCTTCAGGTTGAACTTAATTTCATTCTACTCATCTTCCCCCAGTTACGCTCATCTACACTTCTGCATTATTTAAAGGACCTTCATTTACATAGTATTGAAGTATCTTATAATTTATAACATCAGTTGGGGAAGCAATATTTATCCCAATTTTACAGATAACAGTTGAGGTGCTGCAGTTACATGGCTTGCACGCAGCCACATCAGCAGGTATCAGCGATGAAATCTGGAACTCGAGACTAAAATCAAGTCTGCGCACTGCCTCTCCTTACAGCTCATTTCTACAAAGGTCATTCTTTTTTATGCTCCTGGTTCCCTAGTTTCTACCCTGATTGTCAGCAAGGTACATTATCAGCATGGTTTAAAATGCTGTGGATCTGATAGCAACGGTATCTGTCCAGTTTATCAAGTGGTAGCGATTGATACCCATTACCTCTGGGCTGGACATAAGCTAAAGACTTAGAGATGAAAGTTCTTCATCCTTGAAAATTAAATAAAAAGATGGAATCAGCAGCTGACCCTATATTTCTACTACACTAGTATCTCCATTCATCAAAGGTCAAAACCTATCCCACTGAAAAATGAGGAACAGGGACCCTCTTCCAGAATGCCCAGGTTGCTGCACTGGTTTGCTGGAGCCATGGAAGAGAAATGAAGGAGCTGGAGGCTGACTCCCCAGTGCCAGACCAGTGGGTTGGCAGAGGAACCAACCCTTTCTAGTCCCATCATAAGGAATGTGCCAGGGACACAAGGAGCTGCAGTGGAAGAGGCTTCTGGGCTGAAAGAGATCCAATAGCCCCAGAGCAGCTTCTAGGGCTACCCTAAATCCTGTCAGGCTACAAAGTCAGCTTCTCTGCTTTTTCCTAGTTGAAGCTTGTGTGCTGCACCCTTCCAATTCACAAGTGGCTTTGGTAGGAGTGGAGTTGGTCCCTGGCACTGCATTGCCTACTTACAACAGCAGCGAACACAAGGACCACAGATGACTGCAATACCTACAGCAGGGACATGGAAGTAAATGTTACCCCTTGCAGAGAGTGTTAACGAGCGTGACAGGGAGTGGGACTGCAGCAAAGCAGAGTAAAATGAGATTTTGTCTAGAGAAATCCCCCAAGCCTCCACAGGTGTCAGTGTTGAAGTTGTAGCTTAGAGGCATGAACCCAACCCCTTATGCCTCCCAGATGTTGTGTAAACAGATGTGATGTGCAGCATGTAGGTTTTTGGGGTTTGTTAACGAATAAAAACAATTGATCAAGCAACCCACTCCTAGGTGCTTCCTAGGAGTGTTTCCAGTGTTGCCCCTTTTGGCATGGATGAGACCCCCTCTAGGCATTGCTTAGTATTAACTAGCATCTAGATGATGGGCATGCTAGCAGCTCAGCTTGGAGAGCAGAGAATAAGCAGAGAAGCAGGAACTGCTCCAGCCCACAAGTGATGGCAGAGCAGAGGGCTGTCTCTCTTTGATCAGAAATCAGATTAATTTCCTTATCACTTTTTAAGCAGAGGCTTGCATGGAGCAGCATCATTGCTAGCTCTCCAACAGGAAAGTTTTACACCACTTTCAATACTGTCAGATAAAAGAGATAATAAACTAATTTTCTTCCTTTCCTCCTTATTCCTTGACTCCCTCTCCCTTGCCTTCTCCTGCACTTTGACATTCCATCCTTTGCAACCAATTTTATTCCCTTCACTGATTATTTTTAGCTTGTGCTATTGAATCTGTCTTTCCTCCTCTTTTTTTGCGCTCTCTTTTACCCCTTTGTCTCACTCCACATATCCATTGGCTTCTTCTCTATCCTTTGCTGTCCTTCCCTCCTCTTATCTCTGCTCACCCCTATACCAACACAGAAAGATAAGTCTTTTCCTCCATCACACTTCCACTGGTTCTTCTAGGAGAGACTGTTAAAAGTGAAGGATATAAGTAATTATCTGAGCAAAACCTTGACATGCTAAATTAGGAGAACAACCTGGGAAGCTTTTGGCAGGTGCATCTCATGGGCAGGAGTCATCTTCTCTCATTCACTAATGTGCTGAACAGTGCAGAGTGACCCAGACGTGGGAGACACTTCAAGGTCTGACACTCTCCCACTATCTCACGTACTTCTGTGATGCCATAAGACATCAGCTAATCCACCTGACTGGAAAGCAGGGTCTTTACAGTGTTCTGGTAAATCTCTCCTTTGAAGTAAAAAGCAAGAATTTTGTTTCTGTTTCAGAACATTTCTTGCTTTGCATTATTAATAGCGTTTGGCACGCTATAGCCCTTAGGTAACTAATCCTTACAACCACTTCGTGCCTCCAGCCTGTCAGGTAGGGAAGTGTTATCATTTCAATTTCAACATTACAGACACTCAGTCAGAGATAGCAACTGAGCTGGTAAGAGCCACTGGAAGAGCAGTGTCAGCGCCGGGGCAGAAGCCAGGAGTCCCTGCTTCCCAGAACCATTATTCCATCCAACTCTCTGGGGAAGAAGGTGGCACTAACAGCATCTTATTAGCACATGTGTAAGGAAAGCTCAGTGAGAGGTATGGCTTGCTATACTCCACTGGGGAAAGGCAAGGAAGTGACCTAGAAAAGGGATCTAGGGGCTCTGACAGGTCCGATATATGGCAATCTAGAAGCAGCCTAACTGAAGGAGAAGACTTAAGGGTAAATCCATCCCAGGGGTGGAAAGACCCAAGCTGAATCTCCACATTAAACCCAGAAACAGAAATGCTGAGGAGTATCACGCAGAGATATCGAAGGCAGCAGGACACAGGCTAGCTCAGGTCTGGGTGTTTGTGGGCTCTTTAACACCACACAATGTACATGTGATCTTGGATTCAAGCTGGTGTTGTATTACCTTGACCACCTTAAAACCAAATCTCAGGAAAAGATAAAAAAATTAGTCCTAAACAAAATCCGTGCAGYCTCTGTAGAGCATCTGGTTGTTTACGCGTGCCATTACAGGTTGCTGGAAAGTACTGTCAAAAAAAAAATTATGTTTTAAAATGGAAGCCTTTTAACACAGCATTACTCAGAGATTGTCAAAAATTTTCTGTTGAAACATCTTTTTAAATAGATAATTAGATTTTTGACAAAAAGTGATGTGGAAAGCATTCACTTTGCTTGAAAAAAACAGTTTTCACATGCTAAAGACTTTTCAGCATTTGTTTGCAGTTTGGGAGGTTTTGGCAGTTTGTAGTTATGAAAGATCAAGACCCAAAAAGTTTTTGCCTGAACACTATAAAAGAATTGCTGGGAAATGCCAACATTCTCCTCTCAAAACAAGCGCTAATTTTTTTGTCAAGACTTTTAATGAAAAAACATTACCCAGTCACTCTTATTAATCATACTTGTAGCAGTTATAACTTGATTCATTTAAAAAAGTTGCTCAGTTCATGTTTTCTCTTGTACATGATGTTATACTACCCACTTCTTTTATTCATGCAAACAAGATTTGTTCTACTACACTAACAGAAAAATGAATAAACTGCATTCTGCCTTGCACATCAAAGTAACTATTAGCAACCTCTTTCTGGAAAGTCTCCTTCACGTCTTTCTGCAAAAAGCAAAACACACCCACCTTATACTTCAGAACAAAGGTTTGTTTTAAAGATTTTTGCAATTGGATTATATCTTAAGTAAATTCATTAGGAAAACCAGAGCAGGTAGGGAACACTGATGCTCTTTCCACAGATACTTTTCTGTCTACAGATTCCCCCTTTACAGCTCTTTCATCCCCTATCTCATTGCCAACGACCTGTGTGGAACTGAGGAACAAAAACCTGGTATCAGATTTTTAGGAATAATAAGGGTTTGTTTAAAAAAAGGGAGTCTTAGAGGTGCATTTCACACAAAATCAGCTTAAATACAGAATTTCAAAAGCTGTGGCAGGAGAAATTTTCTATTCAAGTGTATTTATTAGTAATTGTTTTCTTCTCCTTGTTAATGTAGCACTACTGAAAGTTGCCAGATTGAAAGTTTTAGAGGCGTAAGTCCTATTTATTCACAAAATAGGTCAAAAATAGCCATTGAAGCAAACACTCACACACACACATCCCAGCCAAGAAGGCACTGTACTTTGTGCAGATTCAGTGATGCCAGTTTTCTGTGCTCAGCTGCTAGCAAGCTATTTGCTCTGTTTAACTGTGCTACGGACATCTCACTCCTGTGAACTGTATTCACATGTTGAATCTTTAAAGAAGCATCACATTGTAAGAGCTTTTCATTAATTGATGACTTGATGATGTACCTTGAGGCTCAAACGCCCCTGGGAAGATGGGAGATGTACCAGTCTTCCACCCATGACATTTAATTCCAAACCTGTCTGCAGTTTCTGAGTTGTTGGGTTTTTTGTACAAAATGTGTACATACAAAACAAGACAACATCCTACTGCTCTTTCTGGTGTACACGTCTTAAAAAAGCAGAAGAAATAGTATCATCATCTAGGACCCAGGTTCCTCCATGGTGCATTCCCCCCGCTCTCCTGGGCCACTCTATGATCTTGGGAATTCCTGTTAGGCCTTGGCCTTTGTGTAACGAGTCGGGCAGTTAAGCATCCCTTGACCGTACCAGAAACTCTTGCGTGGCTAAAGTGGAGAGCAGCACTGGCTGTACCAGAAACTCCTGTTGCCTGGCTAAGGTGGGGAACAAGAGTGGCGGTAATTCGTCATCCCCTGACATCCTTATCTGGATCGTAGCTCGAATGGAACGGTACCATTGTTGCTGGAATCTTGAGAATTCTAGTAACTACCGACTCGGACTGTGGCCAGGATGGAAATTTACAGATGACTAAAGCCAATCATCTTGTGACCCTATAAACAGCAGTCCTAAGTGAGGCCATTTGAGCTTCCCGGGACTGCAGCGGGCTGCGACCAGCATCTCCCTCTGAGTGGGATGCCTCTCACAGCTCGCAAACTCTCAAGTTTGCGAAGTGCAGAGGACCGTCACCGAAAGCTGACGACAGGATGTGGGCTGCAACTCCTCGAGGCTCAACCCTCACCCACTGAGAAATGCCAAGACATTTGAAGTGAATATTTCACTGAACTCGAGGGGAATTTTTAACAGGTATACCTTTGTACATATATATATATTTGTGTGTCTGTGTGTGTGTGCGAATTGATTTAGGTATCCGATAGCAAGTATAATATAAATATTGCCATCTTGAATTTATAATTAAGTCACTGTTGTAATTGCAGTAAATTCTATTGACTTACTTTGTAAATGTTAAATTAGTCAATGATCAAGTGCTGCTAAAATCTTGTGATCCACCTTAAAACTGTGAATGAACCTTAGACTGCTGCTAGACACATGTAATCCCTTAGACATAAACCATTGACCAAGTCCGGGACTAGGAGTGGATCCAGCTGCATCTAAGCTCCATCAGGAGTTTAGAAAGCAAGGGCATCTTCTCTGAACCTCGTGACTCAACGGGATGGTCTCCCTTATCCTTTTGCATCTTCAGTCTCTGTATAAATCATTCTAGCTCGATTCTAACTCAATTTTCCTTTGTATGTTTCATCCACGTAGTAAATGATAGAGTGAACCTTGCCATCCAACTTTGTTACATTGCACTTTTATAAATTCCTATTAAAACCACTTTTTGCTAATACCTTTGACAGTGATTCTTTAAGCAATCTAAATCACTCATTCACAACACTTCATAAGAATTCCCAATCATTGGTAGCATCCTCACTCTGCAGCTGACAATGGAGACAAGCTTCATTAGAAGACATCTAGTAGCATCCTCAGTCTGCAGCTGACAACAGAGACAACCTTCATTAGACGACCTTCACTTCCATCAGTCCTCAAAACACATCTGGTTCAACACGAAAATACCATCCTGTTCATCTAGCATTTCCACACTCACCTGCTCTTTCTCTGTGTGTCCTTTATAAGTATGTACTGACATTCAACAACCATAAATTAGGTTTGGCTGTGAAATCACAGCAGGAAGCATTAAAGTCACAGTGGGAAAGAATTCAGTTCTGTGTTTAAAAAAGCCTATCTGACAAAAAAGAGAGAATAAAATCTACTGGCAATAAAGAAATTAAAAGGGAAGTGATAGCACACCAGAAACTGGTATCTTCCATCAAAGAGTACGTGTGTCAAAAACAGAGGTACCTTCTCTACAAGGATCATGTCAGTGACAAACATGCAAACATCCTTCTGCCTCCTGTGAGACAGCCTGGGCCTCAGCAAGCGTGCAGGGAGTGAGGTAGGGATTACAGAGCAGCACGGGACCGCACTGTGCTATTCCCCTCCTCCCTGCTTTTGGTGAGCTGTGTCAGTTCACAGGATGAAAAGCCAGAAGGATCTCTCATGTTATTATAAAGACCCATAAACAGTTCACAATGAATAGGCTTGAATGAGGCACATAATTTTTTTTAATGTAATTCCTTGCACGTCTTTTTTAACAGCACTAACCAGAACGTCTGCCAAAAACTTTCAGACAGATAAGACGATTTCTAGTTGCAGACAACTGAAAAGATAGATGGATGCCTTCATGCCATGACATTTTTACCTTTTAAGTAGTTTCTTCAATACTGCTGACTCCTCATAACTTAAAAGCCTCAAAAACTGCAGCCGTTTCAGGATCATGCATACAAGTACTCATGGTACAAATTCAATATGCATGGTATACACACACCCAAGCTTGTTTTCACCAGTCAAACTGTATTTTAAGAGGATTAAAACACAAGGTATGTGGAGAAAAAAAAAATAATCTGATTTTCACTAGACATCTTTCATATACCCATATATGAGGGGTGCTTTATATATGCCACTCAGCACAGTTTTATTACCAGTTCTAACTCCCAACTTGCTCAAAAACACTGTGTAAAGAAAAGTCACTCTTCCCTCCAGCAATCTGCTGGGGGGGACAGGACGGGGAGGCGGGTAGCAAAACCTCAAAATTAAATCCAAGTTCAGCTCAAGCCTGCTCTCTGCATTTCAGAAGAAGGCTCAGAAAGAACCCAGTTTTTGGGGTTCATCTCAAGCAAAGTTATCCCAAGTCCAGTCCCCTCTCTCTCCTTATATTAGAAGTCTCTTCTTTCCATGAGCCAGCAGAATGCTCCTAGCAGCATAAATACCTGCAAAAAGTACAGGATGATGCTGAAGAATGTTGTTGAGTAACTGCTGTTTGTGAAGCTTAGTGTGGGCGAAAATTTGCCCTACTGAAGTCCCCAGATTATTCACGCAGCAGAAACAGCTCACGGAGTGGCAGCTTGCAAGCACAGTTAAAAAGAACAAGAATTCATCTCAGCTGTGCCCAGGAGGGAGCTTACCTGCCAGGCTGAGACCAGCACAGTCTCTTGATTGGTTCAGCTCTCGGCCTCTCTTCTGAGACTGCTACAAGGTGCCAACTGCATAGGTAGTTGTGTGAAATGGTTGGGGAGCTCATGAAAAGCGAAGGGGGAGTGCCTGTCTCTCCACACTGAGGCCCTTGCTCTTTCTGTCTGAGTACAGGGTAACTCGGGGATGTTGTGTTCTCACTGACAGCATTTGTATATCAATGTTAAGACATTCATTTAAGGGCACTAAACCTTGAGAAGACATAGCGAAAATGTGCAAGATGTCAACATACACGTGACAAAAGTTACAGACTCCGTTAAGCTCTCAGACTATCCAGTTGCATTGACTTCCACGGTTTTTTAGTGCAGACAACAGTATCCATAGTCAGCATTAGTAACTGCATAACAACTGAATGGTTATTTATATTCGCCTCTTGCACACATGGGACATCTAGGCAACATGATGAGTTTGCCCTCAGTCCCATATATATACATGTGTATGTGTGTGCTACAGATATAAGGGAGATAGTAAGCAAGGATAACTGGAAAGAAACACATTCTATCAGGAATGGCAACTGAAGACTGTAGTCCTCAGGGGGGGCAATTTATTAGCTGCACTTCAACTCAGGCAACTATATCACATGGAAGGAAAAGTTGGAGCATTTTAAGTTCTTGCTTGAAACAACAAAATACCAGCAACACAGTCCTGCGATGAGCAGAGCACTGGGGACCAAAAACCAAGAATCCTCTTGGTATGACTGTCATATCCTCAAACTAGAGGATATTTAGGACTCAAGACGACATGATACAGCAGAAACGCAGGAGGAAAGGCAGCGTCGTTCTGCATGGACTAGCTTAGGTAAGTTCAGTGGGAAAGACAAACCTCCTCTGGAGATGAAATGGGATGTGAACTATGAGGAGAAAAACACAAGTGAATATGCTTAGATGTCAGTATGGTTCTGCTCTCACTACCCTGTGAGAAATCATATTCAAATACTTGTAGGATGAAAAGGGAGTACTGAAGAAAAAAAAAAAAAAAAAAAAAGAGAGAGGGAAGTTCTCCTGTAGAATATTTATGGCATAGGGAAAGCAATTGCAACATAAGGAGATCACTGGAAACTGAAGAGTTTATTCAGACACTATAAGGCTCCTGCTACCCTCTACTGGGAGAGGGGTAACATCAGTCTGTGCCCAGAACCACTGAGACTGTAGCTAAAAATTTCTGCCTGAATAGACTAGAAATGCCTCAGCCAGACTGTTTTTAAGAACACTCAACCCCCACACACACTTCTGAACTTGAACTGATATCTGTGGATAAGAAGCTATACTTCTAAATTTATCTCTAGCCACTTAACGAATTCCAAATAAAACACCTTTGATATTTTGTGCAAGCAGCCTGTTTAAATCAAGTGTCCTGAGGAAACCCCTGACTACAGATTAATCCCTCAGGCACTCCCTGGCTAAGAGTTGTTGTTTCTTTTGCTTATGCATTCTTCATGGATTTTTAATGTAAAACAAGATCTATTTTCACTTACCAAAGGGTTAACAAAAATTCCAATAATTAAATAAACAGCAATCTGCTAAGGAGCTCCCCAGTGCAAAGCCTAGTAAATACCAGTTCCTCTTCTCCTCCAGGATAATGGACCAGCCAAGAAAACTTCCAGCTGTACCCTGCAGGGCTGTAGCTAGCAGGCACAAATGTGTACATGTACTGCCCCACCTCTCTCCTTCCATCCACAGCACGACTCCAGCTCCCTGCGGCAGATGTGACATTACATAAAATGGGCCAAATTGCTTCTCTTATTCCTGCTTTCTCCAAGGCTGAATCTGGTCTAACGTGACACAACTGCAGCAAGTGATTAGAAAGTGAGACCTAACACTTCTTAAAAGTTTTAAAAGATCAAATACACGTGTTGGTCCCAGAAAATTAGAACTTACACATGAATTCAGCAGAGCACTGAGAATGGCTCTCAAAATCCCCCCAACTCCCTGACATGGGCTTTCCTTTCACCATCCCCTATGAGTGAGATCTCTGGGACAGACAGTCCTTCTTAAAGGGTCAATGTTCTCTCTAACCGAGCAAAGAGCATCCCCCTCACCCCCTAGATTTAAAACAGCCAAGTAGGATGGTAGAGTGGGAAATAACCACCACAAAGTTAGATCAACCACAGAAACTTCTCTCTTACACCCTTTGGATGAGGCATGACATGTCTTGCTCTGATCCCCCTCGGAGGAGGACCAGAAGTTGGGAAACAGAGCTATAAAGAGAGTCACATCCGTGCTGGGGAGGCAATCATGCCAAGTGTCCAGTGCAGCATTTATTGAACAACGCCACGAAGATGTTCTTGATCAACGATTATGGGAGTCATGCTGCATCTTGAGCAAACGCACCACCAGCCAAACATATCAAGACCACTTAGGACAGAGCACGATGCAGTCCCAGAGGAGGAGGGCAGCTGCTGCTTACCCCAGAAAGGGAAACACGTGGGGTTTTTTCCAGCCAGAGATCGATTGGCTCACTGCTGCCGTGAGCTTCCCAAAGCCATACTGCATCATCACGTTCACCCATCAGTTTGGTTCTGCTACTGCCCAAAATAGTCTCGTTTATTTGTGAGCAGCCACAGCTGGAACCAGGTGTATTTGTGTGGCTTGTGCCATTATGTCTTAATCCTGGCAGGGAATAAAATCCACAGTGATTATGAAAATTATTTGCTCATGACGTAAATTTATAAAATGCAGCACACACCATTTGTTTTGCACTTGGGAGTGTATGTTTGTTACTGAAAATACGAAGGTGAAAAATTGTTTGTTGACTTCAGCATTTACAAACTGATTTAAATTTTATATCAAATGTTTACTATAGCGATTTTGAAATTTGCAAGAATAAACAGCAATAAACAATACTAGCTGAGATCATCCACCTTGCCACGTACTTAAAGGATATTAAGAAAGTGAAGCCTTAAATTTGTCCCTAAGGGAGTGTGAGGTGACACACAACACACAGTAACAGCAAACTAACTCGATCTTTATCATCGATATTTTTAACGTAAACTGAAAAATACGAGCTTTTTCAATATTAACTACATCAAAACAAAAGTGCAAGCACATAAAGAATGAATTATCTGTGCATTACTGCTAATAAATAAATTCTGTGCACTGTTAATAATAAATATGCTAATAACATTCAGTTTGCAATGCTGATATTCCTCAGATACTAGAACTGCGTGACAGCTGTGCCTGAATTTTATTCTGTGAGTGATTCAACTAGAATAATAACTAACTAGTTATTTTCTTCTCTTTTGTAAGTAGAATGTAACAAAGGTATCCCTGTGATAAAACTAGCACAAGGTTAAGAAAATGACATCAAAAGATTACAAAAAGTAATTCCATCATGCAGATAACCTCCTTGTTGTTAGACTTTGCAGCAAGCACATGTCAAAAGCTCTCTCTACAGTTAATGCGCCTCTAAAACTGAGGTTCGTGAACTCAGGCAAATTTTCCTACCCAATAAATAATTTGCAAGGAATTCAAATTCAAATCACAGCTTGCTCTACGACCCACTCCATAAGATGTTGTGACACTGCGGTACTGGACTTTCTGCAGCTCTAAAGATAGAGCCATGCAGTCAGTCTGAGAGCTGCCAAAGCAGCGCGTGAAGGACCTGAGCAGCCCCGGGCAGGAGCGCGAGCAGAGTAACTGCTGCCCGCAGGATCCTGAGGCTGGAAGCATGGGGACGGGGGCAGGATGCTGACATTACATTGTGTGCAACATTAGATCTTGCTCAAAAGCTTATCTTGTAGTCAAACTTGAAGGACAAACCTATCGTAGGTGTGCTCTGGAGCTCGGCTGGTAAGAAAGCGGAAGCCCAACTCACGTCTCAACTCGGGTGCAGGCAAGCCCCTGCCTGCCCAGCCATGGCCACCACCAGGTAGCTCCTGCTGCCTCCCAGAGACATCGCAGGGCTCGTGCCGGGCAAATGCATTAACAGGATCTCCTGGAAAGTGACCCAGCCTATGTGCTGCAAGTCTTATTAGCAAGGTGCTAGTCTGCCCTTCTACAGAGGGTACAGACATGGAGAGAGGACATAAGGGAAATAGAGCAAAGATAAGGTGTTCAGACATGTTTCATCCACATAATAAAGAAGTTCACAAGAACTGCCCTATTACTTTCTAGTAGCAAATTGCTGAATCCGTCTCCCTTAGGGAAACGTTCAGTAAAAAAATACCCATACCTAATCAATAAATATCCAATACCCAAATGTCAGAGAGATGATGAAGCTAATGAAAGCACAGGAACAGGGCTGATGGGAAGCAGTATGAGAATTTAATAATCATATTGACTATTCTAGGAAGGATTCACAATGGCTTTTTAAAGGAAGGATTTTAGAATCTGGCTGTTGCAACTTTTCCATGGTAACTTCTAAATCCTATTAGGAAGTTACAGAGGAATTTGTTTGTTTCTTTAATTGCTGCAGATTAGAAGCAAATAATGAAAAAAAAAAAAACCCCAACAAACTCCAAGTACTAGTTCATGCTACAGTTTGGAGAAAAGACAACAGATGAGTATGGTTTCTTTTTAAACACATAAATTTGAAAATTCAACTCATTGCAAATATATGCTATTTTGTGTAATTACAGTCCTCAATCTTCTCCTGAAAGACAAGTTGTTTTTCCTATGTTTGGTCTACAGACAGTTCTGAAAATAAGCAGTCATCTTTTTCTAAAAATTCTGGGTTATCCCAGAATTCTCTAATGTGCTCTCATAAAAATGAAACTCAAGAACTACATTTTTGTACAATAATGGTGTAACTTGATGATGACACTGTCAAACATCTTGCTAGGGCACATAAAACACGCATGTGAACTCAACAAGACAGTAAAGCCTATGTTGCCTGAATAACTGAGACTTTGCCTGCAGCATTATCATGTTCCATTTGGAGCTAAACCAGTTTTGCATTACTAACCCACTCCAAAATTTGAAACAGGCCTGTGCCAATAATCATGGTGGTCTGAAAGAGGCTGTTTCGGGATTGAAAACAGGGAAAGGGGACAAAACTATACTGCACAGCCCAATAGGAAATATTAAGGTCTGTTAGTCCTTCTACACTTGCAAAGAGCTGATACCAGGCAGGCTGCTACCTGGAGTAGCAGCCACACGCTACAGCAGCAACTGCTGCCACCAAATGTTGCTCCCAAGCCCTCTGCCAGCCCCACTAAGGGCCACCACCATGCACCAGTTTGTCCCCTATATATCTCTGTGAGATATGCCAGCGAGCAAATAAAGAAGAGATTATGTGCTTTTAGTTGAATGATGCCTGCCTAGCTCCAGCTGGTAGCTTAAATGGTTCATACCAAGAATTACCTAGAGCTCTTTGCCCATTCGTCCTGGTAAGAAGTCAGCTTGCCACTACTCACCTCTCAGATCAAAGGAAACTCATTCTCTTCTCTATCCTTTGACTGTCATAGAATCATAGAATCATTAAGGTTGGAAAAGACCTCTAAGATCATCGAGTCCAACCATCAACCCAGTACCCATGCCCACTAAACCATGTCCCGAAGCACCTTATCCACACATTTTTTGAACATCTCCAGGGATGGTGACTCCACCACTTCCCTGGGCAGCCTGTTCCAATGCCTGACTACCCTTCAACACAGGCAGAGGCGGGGAAATGAACCTACATATCTGAGATACCATTGTTCAAATAACTAAAAATTCTCTTATGAAGAGATACCTGGCACCAGTCTCATTGCTACAAAAAAACATCAGGCAAAGAGAGAAATCAACTGGGAAATCATCCCATAGTTACATACAGAAACAACAGGGATATGCATATGGATACTAGATAATTTAAGGTGAGAAAGAATATAAAATTGATGGATTTGGGAAGGAAGGAAAAAAGCAGGAAAGGAAGAAACATAATTCAAAGTGTTTATTGGAAAGTGGGAGGGAAAGGGAATTCTACCTAATGAATGCCCCACTCCCCCAGACCGATACTCAAGCTTGTGCCGCGAGATCATTCTTTCAAATAACATTTCTGGAGGAATCCCAAGTTTTGCAATGCGAGCTACAGATGTAGCTGTAATTATGAGTGCTCATCTCAAGACAGAAACTTAGTATTCAGGAGGTCCTTTGACTTCAGCTGCCATTTGCCACATGTCTTCCAAAGCCAATTCACACCAGGATTACCAAGACAGTTTGCATCCATCAGTTTTTGTGCTGGTTCATCTACTCTGGGAACAAAATATGGGATTTTCAAGATTCACCTGTGACTTTCAGGGTCATTTGGGATCCCAAGTAGTCCAAGTGCTTTTAGAAATCAATGCAGTATGTTAATTTATCCCAGAATTATAGTTCTCCTGCTTTTAGAACACCAACATCCACTGTGTGTGTGGAGGAAGCTTTTCACACATAGCAAAAAATATCCAGTACTATGGTGCAATTTTGCACACAGCCTTTTCTCCATGAGTTGGTTCCTAGCCAAAGTTCTCTCCTCCAGTGAGAGAGAAACATCTTCACTGGAATCTCAGGTCTAACTAACACAGAAATAACAAATACAGCCTAATCTGCCAAAGGGACACCTTTGCTGGGCAACTGCCTATACTAGGAGATATTGCTGCACATAATCATAGCCAGATGCTGACAATCTTACTCAGGCTGCTGAGCCATTTCCACCTCATCATCAGGCCCTTTCAGGAGTACTTCATGTCAGACTTCTCAAAATCGGGTACCCCAATTCATTTCCTTCTGAAAAAGCACATGCTTTTATAAGTAAATATCTCATCAATGTCAAAACCACGCTCCAGATACAGGACTGCTTTCTATCAAAGCTAAAGGGGCAGCTTTCTCTGTGTGCTTACTGATGGCTGCCTAAGGGCACATATTTCTATACAGCCAGTAATTTTGCATGTGCAACAGAGGGTGTAAAGTATGTTTATGAGGTTGTCTCTCCTTTGTAAATATAGCCTGGAATTCTAGTATATGCACCTGCTCTTGGCACCAAAGAGTTCAAGGACATGGAAAACAGACCAGCCTGCCTTCCCATTTCAAGACCCAGGGCTCACCAAAATGTCATGACTTAGAAATGGATGGAAAGCAATGCCAGCACCATAGACAAAAGTATTTACAAAAGAATTAATAAAAGACTATCATTTCTCTTGCCTCAGGACTTTTCTGGGCAAATTATTACTCTTTAAAGCTGTGCACTGGGAGTAAGCTGCCTGACTCCCATTAACATTAGTAGCAGTGGCATAGCATAAGCTTTATGTGCCGGTTCTGAGGATTAATCACAGAGTCATATCTGTAGGGCACTCACTTTGAACTCAGCAAATCCGCAACAGAACAACTCTTCTTTGTCAGACCCTTCTTTGAAGAAAAATCACAAGTGGGTGGGCTGCCAGCTAAGCCTCTTCTTAACCCATCAGCACTTCCCCCATAATTTTAACAGAACAGTAAAGCAACAAGTGAGAACAAGTCTTATGAGAAGAAGTCTTACAAGGAGCAGCTGAGGGAACTGGGGTTGTTTAGCCTGCAGAAGAGGAGGCTGAGGGGAGACCTTATCACTCYCTACAACTACCTGAAAGGAGGCTGTAGCAAGGTGGGTGTTGGTCTCTTCTCCCCACTAACAAGCGATAGGACAAGAGGAAATGACCTCAAGTTGCACCAGAGGAGGTTTAGATTGGATATTAGGAAAAATTTCGTCACCGAAAGGGTTGTCAAGCATTGGAACAGGCTGCCCAGGGAAGTGGTGGAGTCACCATCTCTGGAGGTGTTCAAAAAACACGTAGACGTAGCACTTCGGGACATGGTTTAGTGGGCATGGTGGTGTTGGGTTGACGGTTGGACCTGATCATCTTAGAGGTCTTTTCCAAYCCTAATGATCCTATGAAGTGAAAACATTAAATAGCGCGCTCTCACTGCATCTCCAGTAATATTAGCCAAGGTAGGGGAGCAAGAAGGGATAGGGTTTTTTTAGCAGGAGGAAGAAAGGATAAAAGAAATCACACAAAAATAATGCAGTAAGTGTGCTATCAAGATGAGATTGTCTTTTTTATACAAGATGAAAGCTAAAGCACTTGAGAATAATTTCCATATATGGATTTAGAAATCTAAAAATAACACCTTATTTAATACAAAAAATGACAAAAACTGACCCTAGAATAGATGGTGATGAATACATTCAACACAAAATTTTCTCTATTCTCTCTTTCCTTCTGTGCTTGCTGGCACTTTTCCCCCAGCCCACCCCTTGTCATTTCCCTAAAGAGGGAGGAGAGGTAATTGTTTCTGAGCAGCCTCAAAGCAGCTCTGGCAGAGCAGGAAGCCACAACGGCTAAGGCTTCACAGGAGGGCAGCTCCGTCAACTCGGGGCTTGTTATTGTTTGCCTGAGGTGCTGGGATTTTGTCTCACTTGATGCTGCAATGAAAAATTTCCACCTCCTGTGGTTGCTCCATAAGCCTTTAGACCTCCCTTTTTGCAGCTCTTTTGTTCTCCTCCACTCAGCAGCATTACATCTCCCTGGCACAGGCTTTCAGTTTGGTAAAACCCCCAGAAGGACCCACACAAGGGCACCACCAGGGAAGAGGGGAGTGCAGGGATGCAGCTGGGTCTTGAGCCTTAGCCTTCCCCTCCCAGGGGCTGGAGGCAGGCCCATGGCCCCTCTGCACCACTCCAGCTGCACCGCAGCAGTGCCTTCAGCCCACTCCTCGGGCAGCTTGCGCACCTTCGGCTTACAGAAAGCCAAAAATCACTGACTCTATGCTAACTCTGTTGCTCTCAGTTCACAATAAGAGCTGACCGGTCCCTCCAGAGGGCTCTTGCTCTCCAACAAAATCTACGGGTGCAACAAGTTCTGAGGGCCATGCCTGTCAGGCCTAGTTACAACACGCTTGCATCGGGGGCCAAAGTGCTCCTAGATAGCTGTATGATGAGAAGCATGTAAATGCATCACACAGGCACTCTCTGCCCCAAAACTAGGGGCTAGATAAAGCCAAGGACCTAAAGATTGGGCCCGTGAGTGGAACTCATACCCTACAAACGGACACTAGTCTACAGGATCTGACCTCCTCCGGGAGAGCATGACACTGAAGCAAGACATGTCGTAATGTGAGTGGCAGCTGAGCTGCATGGCTGCAGCGGCAATAGTGCTACGTTTTGGGAAAAGCAGGGCAATACTGCAGGGGAAGGCTTGAGATACAGTAGCAAAGCTGTCTGAAGACAAGAGAGTGCACTGCACCAACAAGGGATCAACCTTTGCTAGAACAACAGTTTGTACACAGTGATTAAGCACACTGATGTGGCTGTAACCGGGAAAAGTGCCCAGTACTTGCCTGCAGTATGCCTGGTTTTAGCCGGTGCTGTTAAGTCTCTTGCCTCCACAAGCAATGCATTATTTCAACCTTCACACACACACACACCCAAATTAAGAGAAGACTCATCTTATTGCAGGAGCCAATGTTCTGTTCCTACTGTCTGTTCATTCACACCAGAGGCACACCAGAATGGTCACATCCAACTGTGTCTCATTTGCTTTTATTGATGATACCAGCATTGTAGCAAGAGAAACAGAACAACACATTGAATTCAGGACAACTGAAAAATCAGTTTTCTACTCCTTCACAAAAGGAAAAGAGTCAAGCATCAGCTATTGGTATTTTCTAGCAGTAATATTCCACTTACGCTGCTTACTGTCCTGTGCCACCTGTTGTACATCTGTCCCACACACTCACGTGCAGGTGGGTAATAAGATGGGTACATACAGCAGCTCCATGGATTAGTGCCTACAATAGCTTTTTTATAACTTGGTGCTCTAAGTAGCCAATGATCCTACCAGGACAATTATTTTCTTGACGATACTGTGTACTGACACACCTTTTAAAACTACTTCACCAAGACCTATGTTTTGATACTTGAATGCAACAGTAAGCAAGCCTTTCAGTACACAGCACTCGGTCAGGAAACCAAGTGCAGTGAATCTCACACACTGTCTAGTCATGCTGCCTTTGAGCTGTACCTGTAAGGTTTGTTGGGGTTCAGCACACTGGCATGGCTATGTCCAACATGGTTGATTGAATGATCTAATAACACCTAAATGAACTAATCATACCACTCCTAGACTTTTATGTAAGTCAGTGCACCAGATATGCTGTATTACTGGACAACTGCATGTGATCTAGTACCAATCAACACTGCAGATGTTGACTAACACCAAAGTATAGTCCCATCCTCATGTCATCTGCAGCTCTGCCCTGGATGCTGTGATCTAGGACATCCATATGGCCAAAGCTGTATGGCACTGCAGCCAGTGTCATGGACCACTGGTAAATAACAAAATAACAAACCCAGCCCTAGTCAAATAGTTTGGCTAGGATCCTCCACGCACATGCCTCAAGGCACATCTACCTATTGCGTGAGCCTCATGTCTGTGCTAACCTCATCCCTCTGATGGGGTCAGTACAAATAACGTGCAGGCAAGAGCTCTCCTATGGGTCCCTTGATGCTTTGGTTTTGGGAGCTGCCCACTAGCTATCGGCATCAAACATACTTTTAATTGCTGTTTTTGTTTTGTCATTCAGTCGAAATGAAGAGATTGATCTCTATCGATCTGTGGAAAGGCTCACTTTGTTTGCTCAACCTTTCTGTTGCTTATCAGGGTGGTGCCAAGAGCTTGACACACACAGACTGAGAAGTAAATTTAAAAAAGTAATAAGTGAGTGATAGCAAACTCATACCAGTCTCATTCACTATCAGACTTTGCTGCAAAAGGAAACTGACAGAGGCAACAGCTTCTGGTTATTKTCTCAGCAGTGCCAGCGATATCAGTAATTTGTTTGATTTTCACATGAATCTAATGCACCCACATTGATGCACAATAAACAGGGGAGAGAGGTTCTCTCTATATGCAGAAGAGCATCTAGGCACCACATTTTTGTTTCCTCCAGCAGCTTTTCCATTATTCTCTTTCCTCTCTTTTAGCTACTCCCCAGGTGTTTACAAACATCACCTTGGCTTCCTTATTCACATTCTTAAAGGCACCACTAAAAGCTCATCCAATTGCATCCTCAGAAGAAAAAAAAAGAAAAAAGTGTCCCAGTCATACAAAGAGTTCTTCTCTTCACTCACCACTCTCCAAGGCTGTAAGAGTCATGTTCCTATACCTGAGAGCGTTTTCTCTGCTCATACCTACAACACAGGAGTAAAAGACTTGGAAAGCAGCAGCATTCCTCCAGCTGCCAACCATGCCACTGAACATACACTCACCAGATGTCTTTCCCTTTCTATCAACATCAAAATGAAGGCAGCTCTCAAAGCAGGTGGCTTTCTGCCCCAAACCAGTTCCCCCCAACCCCACCAAAATGAGACTGCTGTGTGGGTCAAGAGCCCTCTGCAGATAACTTGGGGCCACATCAGCATCCTACCTATATCCTCTTTGACTGAAGCTCCTTCTGCCAACTTCATAGCCAAGTTTGCAATTCTTATAGGCCATTGCTGCCTAGGGATTAGCTCTCCCTGGTCCCCCACTCAGGTGGAACCCTTTCAGCTAATGCATCTCTTCTGGGGACTACACCACCAGGTTTAGAGACCTCCCCGACCTTACCTACAGGGTCTTAGCTCCTACAACAGTATCTGCTACGCCTTCTCTAAACATTGCTTTTCTACAGCAACAGATCAACCCTTCTGCTCTGTGAGAAAAGGACAGCAAAACACTCATCATGAATCCAATAAGCTGATGACAAATGGCCTCTCTTTTCTGGATAGTAAAATATTGAGTCTCCCCCAACAGTGATAAAAATTGCACTTGGTGTCATCTGACTGCCATAAAACAGGGATTCACTTAACTCTGGAACTCTGCTCTCTTACTTGCATAGGGAATGCCTTCCCATGGAAAACCAAGACAAGAACCATTAATCAGAGAATCCTACTGTCCTGGTTCCGGCTGGGACAGAGTTAACTCTCTTCCCTGTAGCTGGAGGGGGTGCTGTGTTTTGGGTTTGGTAATGAAAGGAATGTTGACAGCCCATTGATGCTTTAGTTGTTGCTGGGTGGTGCTTGCACCGACAGCCTCCCCTGCCCTTCGAGGTGCAGGGGGAGCTGGGGGGGACGACAGCCGCGGCGGTTGACCCAGCTGGCCAATGGGGTATTCTATACCATGTGACATCATGCCCAGCTTAAAAACCGGGGGCGGTTCCTTCGGGGGGAGCGCACAGTTCGGGCAGTTGGTCCGGAACACGTGGGGTGAGCAGTTGCATTGTGTATCGCCTGTTTTGTATATTCKGTTATTGTTGTTATCATTGTTATTATCACTGTTCTACTTTGTTTTATTTCCATTATTAAACTGTTTACCTCAACCCGCGGGTTTTCCTCTGTGTGCCCTCCCGATCCTCTCCCCCATCCTACCGGAGTGGGGGGGTGAGCGAGCGGCTGCGTGGTGTTTAGTTGCTGGCTGGGGCTAAACCACGACACCTATGAACTAGCAGCCAGAGAGATACATCAGGTGATCTAATCCATCTATGCATCACATAGATTTTCAAAGTGCTCCTGCCTGTAATACCCTTGGCCCTTCAAAAAGCTTCACCTAGCAGAGCTGTGGATTCAGCTCTTCAGAGAACTACTGAAGAAAACCTCCTGGAAAACTTTGGGAGGACTATTCTGAAAGGCTAATCCTATTGCCATATCAAGTAGGTTTTGCATTTCTCTGCCCTGTTCCTTGTTACAAAAGGTTTTTGCATGAATTGTCTGCTGCCTAAAAAAAATTCTCAACTCCTTCCACATGAAAAATCTGGTCCTCCCTGGAAGTGATGTCACCACAGATCTTTCCACTTCATTAACTAAAGTCAATACAGAGGACTAGTGCTCCAGTGAAGGGTTAAGTGTCAGAGCCAAGGCTTATTTACTGACTAAAACTCCTGCTTTCATGCAAAGACCTAAACAGCAATAAAATACATCAGAAATAGCCAACATGCAGGTCCTGATATGCCAAGTTCCGTGAGGGATGAAGATACTCCAGAAACAAGCTGAAGGCCAGTTCAACCAAGCAGCTCTAATATACCCTGTGGATGGTTCACAGCTAGTAATCATGGTGCAGGACTATACCTGTCAATTAATCAGTTCCTCATGCCATTTTGGGATGAGATGCAGAGCTGGCTGTGACCACTCTGCTGGCCAAGGAAGATTCGCCATGCAGGACAGGTTCTCCCCAGGCCATAACAGGAAGACCATTTTGAAATTATTTGCCTACAGTTTTCCATTCAGTGTGCATTTCTTCTTCCAGATTATTTTATGGCTCTGTAATAGGACTGATAATTATTATTTCTCAAAATGTACTCATTTGATTACTTTTCAATGACAGTTAAGATTACTTGCAGGTAAAACTCTGAGTACCAGTATATTATTCTTGCTGTGCATATCAGTTGTCATGAAAATCAGTGAGGACACTGGTTTAGAGTCCAATACTTATGTGGCAGAAAAATCTATAGCACCTACACATTCTAATGGAGATAATTTTCAAAATTATTATTGATTCTAGTTGCTCACCCTCATATCTCCAAGGACCTGGTTTTCAGCAGGTGCTGAGGAATCACTACTTTGTATACTTTAATTCACTACCAGCCTTTGAAGGTTCTTTTGCCATTATTTCTAAGAGAAAATCACCACTAATGTATGTAATGAATTCTGGTTTGGGCCAGTAAGCTTTCACTTGAAATTTTTTTTTTTTTTCCTTAATACCTTTAGAAAAACCATAATCCTCAATATAGGGTTCTGCAGTGGTCTTTTCTAGGAAATATGCTGCATAATCTCTGGCACTACAGGAGGCAGCATTGTCTAGCACTTACAGCAGTGGGAGTCCAAAGACCCGAGTTCTGTTTCTGGCTCTCCCACTCACTCTCTGCATGACATTTAGCAGGTCAATTAACTTCTCTGTAACTCCTTTTCTGTGTGTGAAATAGGTGTACTTGGGTTGTATTCCTCCTTCGGCACCCTGTTTAAGTCAGAAGGATACTGAGTGAAAACCATTGCCCAAGTGTTTCAGGATGCTAGGATGGAAGGTGCACTACACACTGTCAGCAGCAGCATTAACGGAAAAGTATAATTGTGGAATCTGTTCATTTTCACTGAAATACCAAAAAGGCTAAAATCTCAAGGAGCACTTTTCTTTTTCCGAAATCAGAGTATTTTGCACCCAGATGCTGATTTCGCATTATTTTTATCTCAGAATATCTATTCTTGTTTCAGTAGAATTATTATTCTGGTATAAATATAAGCAGAACCAAACTCTTAGCCCCCAGCCTATTGTTCCCCTCTGATTAGGATCTTTGTGTATATGGATTCATGCCACTACTGACTTCCTCCCGATACTGGAAAAAATATATTAAGCCTTGCCTTGGCAGTTTAACACTTTTCTTCCCATGGCAACACAGTCAGGCATGGGAGTGAGTAATAAGGAATGGCATTACATCATGCTCAAATATGTGATTATAACATGCTGCAGAATGGATTCTACAAAGAGGACTGATTTAGTATGTGCCTATGATGATGAGCGAAGAGCAGCTAGTACCGAGCTAATGCATTGCTAAAGATTGTATCAGATAAAACCAGTAATTCAGCCACCTCCATGTCCCCTCCCATAAAATTTTAATAAACCCAATCTTATGGGAGGAAAGAAAAGACAGGGACCCTACTGAATTATTTACAGCCTTAGTTGTATATGGCAAAGAAGCCCCTCTTAGGTCAGTAAGTGATATTCTTCCATTGATTTCCTTCTCTCAGAATATCTAGGTGAGAATCAAGTTTGGGGGGAAAAAACCCAAAAGAAACAGGGATTCAAAGGGCAAGCCAGAAAAGACAAAGCTGATGGAGGCAGAGATGAGAGAGAGTTTGTATTTATGAAAGAGATATTGATCAATTGCACACACCAGCAGCAGATAGACTCAAATTAGCTGTCATAATTCCAGTGATGCAGAGGGACATGCAGGCTCAAGCTCCATTAAATACAACCTACATCCAGAGCAGCCGGGTGAGATTTGCGAGACTGAACTCTGAAGTCCCACAGGAGATACCTGATTTATATTCCTGATTTCCTATTCCCCCACCAACTGTGCAATCAGGTCCTGAAGGTGGGCAGGGAATAATTGAACAGCTAAACTGTGATTCACCCAGCCAATTAAGGAGTCTTGGGATGGGCCCYAAGACAAATCCTTCAGCTTCATCCAGTCTTCCTGGGCCAGAACTACATTCAGCTCTGACAACATGGCCAAAACCATCATGGCCCAGTTAACAATATAAGAATCTGAGGATGTAAAGCTGCATTACAGTTTTCACACATTAAAATTCACACATTTTAGACCTTTTCAAAGTAGCAAGTAGGAGGATGTCCTGGTTGTACATGAGGATCAGGTTTATACTGTAATTCAATGTACAAAAAGCATCACTGCAAAACAGTAATTAAAATGGCAACCACTGCCTAGTAGCTATCAACATATAAAAATCACCTACATGTTTCAGCCTGCAGCTTCTGTCAGGGTCAAAGCCAGGTTGTTTGATTCAAAGTTTGTTGGCATCTATCTCATGCTGGCTGCTGTGATGTTCCCTTGTGGATGGTGCATGGCTTTGTGAACAAATCACAATAATCTCATTTCCAAAATGTTCCACTTAAGTCTTTCTTCGTGCACTGAAGCAAGGAAGCACTTACTTCTCATTACTAACCCCGTGTGTGGCATGTGGCATGTAATCACCTTGAAATATTTAACTGGCTGGCTTTCATCTCGCTAACAGTGTGGGGTGGGACATCAGACTGGAGTATAAATAAACTGGGATATAAATCATCATAAACCAGGCATTAAATTGGTATATAAATCAAAAATTATAGAAGTCAGATGGAAGATACCCATTAGATCAACCTGTTTGTTCTTTCCTGTGTTCTCACCCTAAGAATGCACAAGGCATCATTCTTGATTAGCCAAGAGACACAGAAAAACACCCATCTCTCCCCCTCTGTGTCTCTCAAGAGGGAAAAAAGGGAAACAGAGAGCTCTGTATGCATATCAATAAAGCTATATTTTGACTGGCTGAATGACTGGAAATTATTAGTGATGGTATGTTTTACCTGTCAACATCTCCACACTGCAACAGGCAAAATGTCTAATACTCCTTTGCAAAAAATCACCAGTAAGGCCGGAGGGGGTTTGCTCTCAATTTTTCTGCACTCAGAACAGCTCCGTAAATACCCAAAGACTCTTTTCAACGATGAAGATAAAAACATGTCTTCTTTTTTCCAATATAACAATGGGAGACAACATAAAACATTGCCTAAGCCAAGGTGAATCCAAGTGCCAGCACTTACAAATATAACAAAAAACAAAAGCAAACAAAAAATATCAAAACTTTATGAAGGCTGCCGAGTCAAGCATGCCAAAGCTAGGAAATACAAGAATGTGACCCTTTGAAAGGGTCAGTGTGAAAGTCCAAAAGTCCTTTGTGATGATAAGTCAATTAGTCTAAGAAATCTCTTTAGAGGTAGTCCCTAACCATGCTTTCCTCATTTACTCTGACCCAGTGTGAGTTGGGTGACCATTTGAAGTCTGATTTACAGGGTGTGGAGCACTTAGAGTTGCTCTGAAAGTCAATGGGAGCTGTGCTCTGGACATACAAAAGGCTATTTAATGCTAAGTCTTCATCAACCCAAGCCTTCATCATCTCCAACTGGACACCCAAAAAACCCCAATACAGTTAACTTTGATTGCCAGGCCTAAAATGGAAATTACAGCCCACCTCAAAAGGTTATTAGATATAAATATATTTATCTTTACATGCCATGCTTCAGTACAATAATTAGAAATGTGACAGAGCTCATGAAGTGATTAACTCCATCTTTGGATCAGGAGTTGTGTATTCTGCAATAAAAAGGCCAGCAACCATACATTAAGCAATGAAAAAGAAACCAAACACTGAAGACATGCTGAGGATATAAAGCTGCACTGGAAACAGAATATCTCAAATGTATGGAACAAGGCAGGGGACCTGTGGAAGACACAGTATGTGATTACAGTAATCGAAGACTTGAGAACGAGTGTGCTCAGAGGAGAAAAATTAAGACAAGTATGCAGCCTGAACCATGTCATCTCCTAACTTTACATGCTTGTGTTTGCAACCTTAAAAATGCTCGTCGGATTTTAAGTTCTTAACTTTAAAACAAACAACAAACTGCAAAAGCAAGAATTCTAGTGTGGGGTTTCTTACTGATTCAGAAGAGCGGCAAGTAGTTCGTCAGCAGAATAAGACTCTTCTGATTCACCTCTGAGCCCCCTCTTATGAGAGCTGGTAGAAAAACCTGCTGACTGAGGGAGCAGGATGATATCTCCCCTCCACCAGTGTTTCACAGGTGTATTAGCAGTAGATGTACAGTAAGATTCCTGACTTGTGCACTTTGGACAGGGTTTTGGAGGGGATCCTTCCCTGTTCATTCCCCGTCCTCCTCCAACACACGCAGAGACCTTGGCCATTTTTGCACCTTCCCTTCCAAATTTTCCCAGTCCACCACTCCAGCCCTTACCCCAGTCTCAGTGTTCAGCAAACCCTTGTCTCACCTCTCCCAACTCACCAGCACAAAGTTTCACCCCTCTCCCTGTCCCCATTTCCTCCCTTCCCAAATCTTGGGCATGTTTCCTACTCAGACACCCCTGTCAACTCAGGACTGGGAGGTCTACTGACCTCCTCCCTTACTCCTGCCCTGCTTTTCTGTCTCTAAGAAGCAAAGGTAGTATGGGAAATAAAAAGTAGTATGCAGTTGGGAAAGCTATTCACTAGTGTAGGTATTAAGGTCACAGCCATATTAGCAGATCCTAAGATGAAGCCTAGCAGAAGGCAATAAAATCCCTTACAGATTTCAAAATAGGTCTTAGATTTTGATGCCAAAAAAAACATTTTTATATCTTAGCTTGAAATAGCAGGATATGAAAAAAAACCTACAGCAGAGAGAGAGGGGGAAATGAGAAGGTCTGTCACTACCACCTGGTCATTAGCTATGGGAATAATGAATATGATGGAGATCCAACAACACTAGACCTCCAGGCATGTGAGCACCTGCTTCCTGACTAACCTCCAGGATGGCTGCCCCGTCTGCTTTAATAACCAATGCATTGAAGAATTACATCATATTGTCAGCCAAATGGCACTGACCAGCAGGACGGTGTCATACTTCAGGGTGTACCTCCCCTCCAGGTCAAGGTAGCTAATTAAAAATGAAACAGCATTTCCCTGTAGAGGAAGATAGGAATGGAAGGAGACCCGAGGGAGTATGGGAGAGAGAGGGGAAAAAAGGAGCAAGAAAAGTGGGATGTTGCCTATTTATTTCAAAACACTGCTTTCAGTAATACCCAGGAAAACAACAAAGGCAAAAATTCTCTCGGGTCAGCACTTAATACAGATACAACAATGAAATATTTATTGTTCCTTATAAAAGCAGACAGGGTCAAGCCCATGAGCCTACTGGTGTTACTAATGCATTGTCAAGCTATCAACTAAGCTTCTGTGCAAACCTCAACATCTTGTTCCATGGAGTGAGAAGGCTTGGGAAGCCTGTAGCAATTAGAAGTATAGACATTACAGTCTTTTCCAGAGTGCTAATTGTTGCCACTGCCGTCAGTACCATAACTGACCTCTACAAAAGGAGATTTTTTTCAAGCCTCTCCCAGTAGTTTTACTGGTTATAAGGAGGTATTTGAGTGCTTTGTAGGCCTAAATGAGGAAGCCTTAATCTCCTGAAAAGTTTGGACCATTAAGGCTGATAAAATCCATTCAGCTTTCAGCGTAGATGCTATATGAATTAAAATATTACCACTCTACATCCTGTAGAAATCCTTCATTTCCTCCAATACTTGCTCCGCTCAGAATGTGCCAGGCTATTACTTTTGCCTTTACAATTCATTTTTTATGCAAATGGCTTTCAGACCACCACAAACACAGGATTATTGCAGTTTTCAACAGCACAGACGAACATTATCATTCCAATTAACACAAGGCATTATGGTTCCTCTTCTCCTAACAATGCAACTCCCCATGCCAGTGCTCTAAATTCAGAGCCCATATCCTGTGGTCCCACAGTAGAAGTGGTGGGGTAGGAGACAGGCAAAGCAGATCACACAGTGCCAGACAAGAAGCATTTCCAAAAAAACAGGAAATTCTAAACATTTCTCAGGAAGCATCAGCTACCTGTGTGTGAACTGGTTCATCTCTAAAGCAGCCTGGTGAAACAATTTCTAAGCTGTGCAGGAAGAGATCAGTTTCCATAGCAATTCCAGCCACTTTCTGCCCAGATGCAGCACTCTTGGGTGTTCCTGGACACAAAACACAGCTGCTGTGGAAAACAGGCCTAGGTGGCAATGGCAGGCTGGAGAAGAGCTTGAAAAAAAAAACAGAAATTCCCTCTTTTGTGGCTGTGTTTAATCCAAAGTACAAATTCAGGTTTGCAATATATAGGGAGGAAGGAAAAATAACAGACTTAAAAACCCAGCTATCTACTTTGCATGATAGGCTCTGTGAGTCAGCAAAATAAAAGCTTCTGGAAAGAAGGAAGAAATTTTCATCTTTCTTCTGATGTGGAGACTTTCGTGCAATATAGTGCAAGACACTGGGAGCTCTGCCATACAAAGGCTCTGAGTACCATGCAGCACTTGTCCTGTTTCAGCTACCAAGGCAGGAGAAAGGGAAGAGGCAGTGGTTTGACTTGTTCTCCAAGAGAAAAATAAATCTCACTCTTCAAGAACACACATCAGCAACTTGCTTATTTGCAGTGCTTTAAAGCCACAATACTTTCTTCACTTGCCTTGGAGAGAAGGTGGCCCTGGAAAAGCCCCCTTCTACCTTTCCCTTGCCGAGACCACAGTGAGGAAGACTGCAGACAAGGAAGACAAGCATCAGCCCTGTGAGGCTCCAGGCAGGTCTGAGCCCGCAGCAGGCTAACCCACAGTCCTGTAGCACCTACACAGTTGTTCTTGTTGAAATTGTTCAAGGAATGGATGCACAAAGAAGTCCCACAGCAAATACAAGTCTGTTCAAAGGTGAAAATGAGCAAGGAAGCATAAGGTCTAAACGAAAGAAGCTAGAGGCAAAAATAAAACACCAACATGCTAGATTGGCTCTAAGAAAGTATGAAGACAATCCGTCTCTTCTTATCTGTACCTTCCTCCCTTTTCTGCACCATTTGGCTTCCTCAAAATAAGTTTCTAATCCTAACTCTCCCAGCAAGACAGTGAAATGTAGACAGCTGGCTTAAGCATACTTAGAAATTCCCCTCTGCATATCTTCTATGCTGTGGTTACCCTTTTTCACAAAACACTGGTTTCTTAAAGACTGCAGCAGATGATCAATTCAGAGTCTGGGTTGTCTATAGCCTATTTGCAAAAAAAAAAAAAAAAAAAAAAAAAAATTGAATGACCTTCCTACAGTCCTTCTGACAGTGTAAAACAGCATCAACCCAACAGTTTTCTGTTTTGCTCCAAGATGTAAGCCAGTAGACTAAATACTCCCTGGGTTTTGAATGCCTTACCCCTCACAGTGGCTTTAGAGAATAGCACTGTTAGCTCCTGGAAGATGCCAAACTGAATATAGTACATCCCCTCATTGCCTTGGTAGCACTACCATTTTCAAAGCAAACAGCCTTTCACCTTCTTTGCCATAATATACCAGATAATGGTTTCCTGAAGTTTTTGGGACAAGAGAAAAAAATTAGCATCAACATAGCCTCCTTTTTATGGTCAACCTTCTTAAAGTACAAGCATCCAGTTAAAGTGCTTATTCCATCACCTGAAAATGCCTCTCACCCCTCCCATATTCCATATTCCACAGCTCAAACCCCTGCCATGATCACTTTCCTCATGTTTTGTGAATACAAGTCTGTAGCACACTGAAAGTGAACCTACGAGAACACCATAAAACACATGGAACTGAATATGCAAATAAACATAGAACCGTTCAGATATTTTTTTTTGTTCAGTAATATATACCTCCATTTCTAAAAGCATCAGTGATGCTGCTGGAGTTTTTCAGAAGCCAGAACTACGGGCAAAGTTTCTGTGCACAATACTGGGGCAAAAATGTGACAGGGTAAATGCCTAATAATGACTCAATCATACCATTACACTGGCATCTTCCATAAAGAGACAGTTACTCATGCTCAGAGTTGTTGGATGCAGCTTTCCTTCCCTTCTCCCTTCCCAGCTCATATAGACACTCGTTTTGCCTAATCAGATGAACATTTATCTCCTGACAGGTGAGAGCTGGCAATACTACAATCATCCTTCCCTCCACCCCTGTTTAACCAGAGATAGTTGAGAGGAAGTGATTGCAGGGAAGTGAAGTCCTATTTCCCTGGCTTATGCCACCATAGGCAATCAATTTGGAGCAAAGGTTCCATCTTGAAAATGTCAAACAGAATGAAAAAAGATAAAATTAAAAAATTACAAAGTCAGCTGCAACCATTCCTCCAGGTCCAGCTGCTCCCCTGGGTTCTTCTAGCATAGCTGACAGCACAGCTAGAGGAATATCTGCTTTCTGCGCTGACTGGTGCCGTGGGGTCCTCAGTCTCAAGTTAATTGCCCCTCACCCATTCCTGCAATTCAAGAAAAACTGCTGGAGCATCAGTTCTGCCCACCAGTCTGACAAAAACCCGTCTGCTGGGCACAGCTGGAGACCTCTGTCTTCTTCTCCCCTACCTAGTACCCAGGCAAAGCAACAGATTTTCTTCTCAGGCCCACAGTTTGCTGCCTGTGCACCAGGGAAGGAAAATAACCACTGCTGAAAATAATTTCAATACAGAAATATGTCAAAGGACAGCAGTGGCTTCAGCCTGGAAAAGGCATTTTCTTTAGCAGGGTGACCAGACACTCTGCTTTCACCTTTCTAATTCTTCTGAAATTCTCCAGGATGCCATTTTGCCCCAGTGTTTCATCAGGAGAAAGGTTTTTTTCTTTCTTCCATCTTATGCTACAGATCTGAAAAATTACCCATGGCAAGAGCATAAGGAACAACAGGCCTAGGCCCTGCTCCTTCACTGTTTGTCACAACACGCAGTGAGAATAGAGAATTGTTCAGAGGACAATAATGGCCAGGTTGAACTGGAACTGCTATTCTGGCTCAGGATGAGCAGTGGTGAGCTGAAGCAGATGTGCCCTGGATGAAGCTAGTCCAGAGGTACAGAACCAGGTCAGCTGCTAAGGCAGGGACTAAAAGTACAGGGACATTCTGAAGGGACTTCAAGTCTTACCCCACTTTATGTCTACTCCATTGCAAATGTTTTCTAAAGGGACAACATTCCCCTCAACCAAAACATGATTTGGAAAGATTGCTATTGCCCTTGCCTTTTAAAACAGATGTTTTACAGAAAAACAGCAAGGTCACTGTTCCTACACAGGAAGTAGTCATCTAGGTTCAGTTCGTTCTTAAATGCAGTGACCTCCAGATCCTCCAGTGGCTAACCCAAACACTCACCATTGCACCTAACTGTTCTGGAGAAGAGAGAGCTTCAGCAAAGTACTTCTTTCCTTTCCTGTCTTTGGATAGGGAGATTCAAACTTCAGTTCTATCTACATCTATCTACACTTATCTGACTCATGAACTAGCAAGAAAATCTGGGTCAGAAATATGCATGTACACCCACACACTTGATGTACCCTCCCCAGGGAGGGAACAAACAGCCTCACCCTGGAAGTGCCTCGGACCAAATCAGATACGTAAATGTGTGAGCACAGTGTGTCTAGACTGCCACTTTGGAGACTGACGAATGCCCTATTGAAGGCTCCCGTCAGCTGCCAACATACCAGGCTCAGGAACTTGCTGATCCCACCAAAGGATGCACACACCAAGGGACTAACATGGCCAGTCATATTAGTAATTATATTTAAGCTGAAAAAATACAAATACAGCTTCAGAATAGCCCTTTACTTGAGCCATTGCTGAAATAAAGACACACTTCTTTAAGACAATAACTCCTACACTAATTAGTGAGATTCCCAGTGGATGGATGCAGAAAAGTCATTGTTCACAGCAGTGGCAAAAGCACACATACATAGCCAAAAGCATAAACCAAAGACCCTTCCTACTGTCCTATGAACCATAACAGAAGATGTCTTGGGTGGGGGGTGCATTTCTTTTTGCCCACAGATGAGCAATGTTAACATAAAACTGACACCAGCAGAGATGAGCGGTGGTAGCAGAAAACCTGAAGGGAACTGAACTGCCTGATCTTCTGATTTCAGGGACAAATGAGCACAGCACGGTATTTTGCAAGACTAGCCTCTTACAACCTTCTGAGATGCACGAGTTCAATATTCCTTTTCTTCGTCATGTCACAATAAGAATATGTATTTATCCACACACAGACACATTTCCAAAGAAATTAGGAGTTTAGCAAGACCCTCTAGAACTTCCTTAATGCTTTACCAGATTTGCCCAGGCAGGTCTACAAGCACCAATGAGTCTCAAAGCAGGTCTGACCTTACCAATGCAGAAAATCGACTGTATCATTACACCTTCTCCTTCCCAGAGCTTAGAAGGACCTTCCCAAAGCAACAGCCACATAAGGCAGGAGTGAAACGGGAACTGAAAGCCCTAGCAACACCAGAGGTCTTACACATTTCTCAAGTCTGGACAGTAGCTGCTCACTACCACCTTTCAAGGTTTTCAGTCAGAATCAGCACCCCTCAACCGCTGCCATCTTCAAGGAGGTGTTAACTGCTTCCACTGAGACAGATCAGGACATTCATCAGTCCCCATGATTATGAAGTAACAAGAACAAGTTGCAGCGGCATCCTTCCTTGTGAAATCCTACCTCTTCCATCTTATCAGTGAAAACTCTTTTCCATCTCCAAGATGAGAAGCAGAAAAGCTTTAGGGCCAGCCAATACATCTCAAAGCAATTCCACCCCTGATAGATCTTCTTGCTTCAGCAAATCTTACAAGTTGGTGACCAGTGGCTACAATTATTACTAAGGGCTAAGCTCCTTTCTTGTGCCTTAAAGCGTGCAGCATTTCTCTTTCTAGATCTTCAAAGGAGAGCGATGCCACACTCTCCCAGGAGCTGCAGGCAGCAGGACATATTCTACAACAAAAGCCAGCAATGAAGTCTGCTGGAAGCAGGAAACTCAGCAGCAGCATACACTGCATGAGAATACGTTCACATACAGAGCATTCTATTGAATTAAAAAATAGGGCATTAATTTTGTTATCCATTTTTGTATTTAATTCAATATTAATCTCTGCATATGAATGCCTCTTCCCCACCATCACATTTTCATGCCTCAGCAGAATTTCTAGTCAGCAGCAGAAACAAAGATGTAGGTCCTAAGAACAAATCAATCAGTCTGCTACAAAGACAAACCGTATGCGAGAAGAAGACTCTGAGCAGGTTGTCAGTCAAAGCCTCTGTTCTCATTTATCAGTGAGTACCTCCCTTAGTCCGCACGTGAGGACAACGGAGAAGAAAGCCAGCAACACTTACGCAAGGCATGCCACTCATCCTGGCGGATTGTCTTGGTGATGTTGTAGGTGAGGTTCTTGGGAATGGTCGCTGAGGAGTAGTGGTACTTGATGTACGTGCACCGCTCAATTGCTCCTGGGGAGGGCAAAATGCAGAAAAGAAAGTGCTGTTAAATGAATGCAGCTGTAGACCAGATGGGCTTGGCAACCAAAAGCAAAGGCTAGGAGCAAAGCAATCCCTACCATCAGTCCACTGTCACAAACAATGCTATCTTTGGCGCATGACAGGCACAAGCTACCTGTAGGGTAAGCTCACATCCAAACTTATGATACACAAAAGGCTCTGCAGTAGCTGCCAGAGTATCTGCTTTCATCATTATGTGGCAAATCAACGCTTTCATTTCTTTTCTCTGAACCATGAGCTAGCAGCAGGCATACCAGTATTTACTGTGTAGAAACTAAATTCACATCTTGGCTTATCGTGCAGTAATGTGTCTCAGTGCCCATACTCCAGGAGATACACAAACCAAACATCTTTGATCTTTCCTTCAGTAATAAAAACCAGCACGGGAAAAATAATATATATAAATAGTGAACAATTTTCCTGACCCCCTTCCACCCCACAGCCAAGAAGCAAGACAAGCAGAAGGATATGTGACAGGCTATGGTATGTCTCTTGAAGGTACCCAGACACTTTCATAGCAGGCTCAGAAACAGAATTTATTGGCACCCCTGAATAATGAGACTCAGATGGCAACACAAATGGCTGAAACAGGCTTCTTTTCTTCCCTGTAGTCAGGATTTCATCTACATTCCATGGAAAAAAGCATCACGTGCTGCTTCTGTTTGTCTTCTGGTCACATTATTACCTTCTCCTTTTACAGCCACTTTCCTTCCTCTACAATAATCACACCTCCAGGCCCTGATCTCTGGCATCTCTCTGCATAGTTAGTGTCCTTAGAAGAATGGGTCTGGCATAGCATGATGCTTTCCATGAATTATAGCCTAGACAAATTTCGCATCTGATCAGAAACCTATGATAGCGCCACCATTCTTGCCTTGATGAAAAACAGTAAGGTTTCCTACATCCATTTTGCCAGCATCCACAACTAACACTGGCTTCATTAGACCTTCTCACTAAGCAGTCAGATTCAAAGCTCATGAAAGTAATTTTTCCATTAATACTATGGTATTTTGGATCAGGCCTTTAATAACTAAATAGGCATCCTTAATGTGGTTGGCCACACCGTTTGCTACTAGCTACCACTGGTCAGAGAAGTAGCTATGCTGGAAATGCTTTTATGTATTAAAAATACATTAAGACAGGCACTCAATAGAATAAATTAAATGAAGCAATGAATTATATAAATAAGAAAGAGTGCTATACGCCAAGAGGCAGGTAGAGAACACTTACTGTCAGTCTGAACTGAAAAGGCAGAGCCATTAACTTTATATCGACAGCTCCAAAGGGTTAAATATGCTTTTATGCCACTAGAAATACAAGTTTCTACCTCAGGTTGTAAAATATTATTTGGCATGAAAACTTAGATCATACACCATGAATTCACAGCATGAATAAGAAAACCCATGAAACAAAATTATTAGTTACATTGCAGTCTACTAGCATCTTCCAAAGTGAGTGCAATAAAAACATTTGAGGTCCTCATTGTTTGCTCCTCTTAAGCATTCTTCACATTCTGCCTTTGACAGCAATTAGATTAGACAAAGCCAAATATTATAGGGGAAAAAGGCAAAATATTTACATATGTATCCGCCTGCCCTGACAGCGTGATGGGCTTCTGTGTGAGTCTGCACCATCTGGGCACCAAATGTACGCCCAGAATTAAAGTTTCAAACCAAGAACAGTATTTAAAAAAAGACAGCTAGTGTGCAAAGAGCTTTAAAAAAAGCCCCAAATCACAACCTTGCCTTCTTACAGGTTTTCCTGTTTGTTCAGCTGCTTTCATGGATCAGAAGCATTGGCAAGAAAATGGAAAATGCTTATTTGTCAGAAAATAATCTTTAAGTTATCAGATACCTGCCCAGAGAAGAGATTTATATAGAACAGCAGACAAGAACACAGAGCCAAGATTCAAAATAAAAGCATACAGAAGAAAGGAAGAAAAAAAGCCTGTTCCATTTGCTATAGTTTCTTAAAGTAATCAGCAGAAAGCACCTCCTCTTACACCAAAGAAGATAATTTCTAGCAAGGTCCATCAAACTTTTTGTTATTACTGCAAATACTGTTAGTGGTAATGCAGCGAGCTGTTCACTATCTTATATCACCAAAGCCTAAAGCAGAAAGAGAGATTATGGTCTGAATTCATGTCATCACTTCACCATATATATAATCTTGGGCTTGTGCTTACATGCCCATGGCTTTAATGAGACTTAAGTACACGTTTAAAGACTGTCTAGAACTAAGAGTACAACTGCAGTGGCAATGGTGCAATGGTAGCTGAAGTACATGGAATTTACCATTCAAATCTGCCTGATGATCTCCTCTCCAGCCACACAACGTATTTCAACACTGTTCCCACCTCTAAATAACATGCTATTAGCCAATAAACACCATGACTCCAACCAAGAGTTTGTAGGGACCAGAAGGAAAAGTGCTTTTTGGTGTACATGGTGAGATACTTTCTCCCATTTTCCCTACTTGCCTCTGAAATATCAGGGCTGGCCACTGCATGCACTCAACAGGCCTGACCAGAGTACAGAGAATTCACTTGTGCCTGGGAATTGTCCCCACTACTAGCCTTACATGGGGAAACAGATTCCCAGGTCAGACAGACAAGGGTGCTGCTCTGGATTTTCACCCTTCTCTGAAGCATTAAGCATAGGTTCACTGCTGGAATGGGTAAGCCTAATTAATTTTTTGTTACAGGGCACAAAATACTTCAGTCTAATCCAAGTTACTGGGCTCAATAAAGGGATAAACGGGTGAAACGTAATGGTCTATGACATACCAGAGGTCAGCCCACATGAGCTAATGGGCCCTTTTGGCTTTAGGCTGTTAAACTCTCCTGTGAACGCTGAGTTTAATACACTCACGAGAATGTAGTTCRGAGCGTTTCAGAGCTGTCTTCTACTAGCTTCCAGCGCTTCAGCTACTTCAGACTCTAGAACAGCAGCAAGTGCTGCAGAGAGCATGCAGCCATCTTCATCCACATGGCCACTGCTGATAGAAGGCAGGCGGGATCTTACTGGGAACCTCAAGCTTTTTATGGCCTGAACTGACAAGGTTTGCGATTGCTTGGCATTTAAACATGAGCCATTTATCTAAACCTACTCTCACAGGTGTAGAAGAGTGAGACCCTGCTGAGTTAATGCAACTGCATCAGCATATATCTAGCTAGAGGTGAGAATTAGCTTTTGAAACTTAGAAAGAGACTTTCATTTGCCTGGACCTGCCAATAAAAATTAGGAAAAGGATGTGTCTATAGCAGTAACAATTTCATTCTTCAAGATGTTTCCTTACTTGAAAAGAACTAGGTTCGAGACCCCCAAATATCCAGTTCCTAGAAGTCCCTGGGAGAGCAGAGGCAGTGACTGTAGCAAGGATCAGAACTACTGCTCTCCTGGAAAGTCCTCTCAGAAACACCCTAAGAAATCTTTACTTTAAGATGAATGAATAGCTATGCTCACTCCAGTCTTTGGGGTGGGAGGGGAAGCAAGAGTAAGAAAAAAAAACAACTTTCCCTTCCATACCCTTAACTGCAATTTATGGAGCATCTCCCGCCTTTAGCGCTAACTTAGAAAGACCAAATGCAACTGCAGCCGAGCTCTGCACTTTGCTTAAATAACTGGGAGCAGTATTTATAGAGCAAACCAGTGAGTGGGTTTTTTCACCTATGCAGCTGCACTAGCAAGTGTTATAGCTGGCCCCAAGAAACACGAAGCAACCACAAAGCTGCTCCACTGACAGATGCAGTATGTTCTATGTTCCTCTGATCAAAGGGAAATGTTTGCTGAAAATCCTAAAGAAAAGTGGCTGATATCTTCAAATAGAGTGCTAGGAAAGGGATCAGCAGGAAGGTGCAACTAGAACCAGGCAGAGCAAAACTGCTATACCATCCTCACATAAGCACAGATGCTCAGAGGGGATTCAGCAGCTGTAACTCTGTGGTTGGCAACCCCCTGTTCCAGCAAAGTTCAGATGCCAAGTAAAATTGAGATAAAGAAACTAGAGACAGCTTCATCCAGAGCAGCTGAGTACTCACAGCATCAAACATGCCCTTCTTCTTACTGATCCACTTACTTGCTCAGTTCCCCTCCCGTGTCCATTGAGCATCACTCCACACTACCACCTTATTATTATATAATATTTCTTCTTCTTTCCATTACAAGGAAAATCCTTAAACTGTGCTATAGCAGGAATATCACCTGAAAACATTGTGCGATTCTTTTCTATTCAATTTTCAAAACTATCCCAATACCCTGACGTTAGTTCAGCTGCTAGTGAAACTCAGCTCCCACTGCATTACTAGGGCTGTAAACACTACCCCAGTAGAGACGCCAAAAGGTTTGGTAATGCAGGGGGTGACTGAACCATTCTCCCACTCTAAGCTGAAGAGGGTTGAGATCAATTAAAAGGAAGGTCATACTGCTGGTATCCATACTGTATTTGTCTGGTGGGTAAACAGATAACTTATTTCAGAACTTCTGGACCTGTGTCCTTCTTCATCACCAAGGCCCTCTCCCCTTTAAATATAAGAATATTTCAACACTTTCAAACTGCTCCAAGAAACAGTCCTTACCCATGGTTAATTTAAGAAATAGAATGAAAATTCAAAATGCCACCAGGGTATTGGTCACATCAGTCCTAAAATTTGGATCTCAGAAGTGCCCAGAGGTCAGCTTGACTTTTGCAAAGGTGGTTGTCAAGTTTCAGGAATTTACACTGTCACTGTGATCATATAGTTTAGTCTTCTGCATAATACAGACCAACCCATCTGACAGGTGGCAACAGAAAGTAGTCCTTCAGATGGTCTTTCAAGATACTGGTAATCTGTGAGAGCAGTTAGGTAAGTGTCAGTAATGTCACTTCAGATCCAGCCCAAGATGGCACACAGAAGAGTTACTTACACAGGTTATCTGACTATACTCCTCTCCTGCCAATGAAGGCTACAAGATTTCACATTTTTCCCGCCCCCAGACTTCTAGGGCTGCAAATTGTGGAACCATCCATAAGGTTCAGGTACAGATTAGCCCAATGCCTGTGAACAAGTTACCTTTCGTAGCTGGAGGGCTCACAGCTACACATCAGAATTTCTCCCACTCTAAGAATCTTTGCAGCAATCCTTGGGAAAGAGCAATCAGGAATCTCAGACAGATGCAGGGAGCCAGCAGCTCACTTACTCTGAATGAACTATGGCATGACCATTCCAGACTTCACAGCAAGCCAGCACTGACATGACAGTCACGTTGCTTTCCGTAACATGCCGAGATCTGAAACCAGGTGGTACCCATTCTTCTCTTGTAGTATGTATGTTGATTTCTAAGAAGGATGCAGCTGTTTTATTACATTTCCTGCCAAGGCTTTTGATATAATGAGCTTCTCTGAAAAGACTGACATGAACGTTCTGAGCCTTTGCTACCTTCAGGCAGCTTCTCCTTCTTCTGTGTTGTAGACACCTCTGGATGAACTGTTTGTAGCAAGCAATCTATTCCACAAAATTCACCCTTTGTGCTGGCTCTAATTTTTACAAATCTGTTTGAGAATTACTGCACAAACATTTCCAGAGAAATCTTAGCCTCTGGCTTGCAAACTGCACTCACTACATATATTTGTGATTTGTTATGAGAAATTGCCTTCTGTATGAGAGATTGCCTTAATCCCATGGTTTGGTTGCTCTTCCCTCATTGGGTGACTATATCCATACCAAGCAGACAGAAGGTGTAGATTGGTCATTTAGCCTCTAATTGTTTCACATTATCTTCAGAAAATCTGTAGAGCAAAGAATGTTTATTGTTTTTTTCTTAGCATAACTATTCAGTAAGGTTTCCAGGGGCTATAATCATACTTAGGGCTAGGATCAGGTTACACAAAGTACTTGCATGTGGCATACGTATCTGTCAATGTCTTAAAAGTCTTGTCTCCCTTGGAAAAGTTCATTGTTAAATTGTACTAGCATTTTATGCAGTCTCCAAACCAGCCCTGGCCATTCAGGCTGGTGCAACTTGAGAATTATTGCCCTCAGCTGTATGTGCTGCCCTCAGTCTCTTAAATCCTACCATATGAATCATCAGAACTCATCTGGAAGTACCTTAATATAAGCAAGGTGGTTGTTGCAGTTTCAGCATGCATTAACTGGTCAAACTAAACCCTGGAGGAAGGTAGGAGGAGAAATTAGGCTCTACCTTGACCAGCTGCTGTGATAGAATTGCAATCAGATATGCTGACCAGTTAATGAACTCATGATGAGTAACTCTCTTCTTAATGAAGGTAGAGACTTCATTAGAAAGTATTGCAACAGACTTATAGCAGGATTATTGCATTACCTCTGGAGTAATACTAACCATGAAAGTACTGGTTACATATTTGTGCCCATCTATAAATATATTAATGCCAAAAATGTAAGAACATTATTCTTCTGCCTTAATTGTAGAATCATTTATGTTAGAAGGGTCCTCTAGATGTCAACCAGCCCAGTCCCCTGCTCAAAGGAGGAACAACTTCAAAGTTAAAATCAAATTCAAAGGTAGTTCACATTGCTCAGGGCCTTGTCCAGTCAAGTTTTAAATACCGCCAAGAATAGAGGTGCACAACATCTTTGAGCACCTGTTCCAACATCTGACCACCTTAATTATGATTTTTTTTTTTCCCTAATACCTAATCAGAATTTCCCTTGGTGCCTTGAATACTAGAATACCTAAGGGTAAAGGTCTAAAAATCTAGGAAGAATATGCAAATAACATCATCTTAATCAACATGTCTGATGAATATTCATTATCTTATATGCATAAATAGAAGCCAATGTTCTAATTAATGGAGCTCAAGATAGATTTTCAGCTGCAACGTGGGCCAAATTTTTAGAACAGGAGATCATATTTGTTCCTGGCTGGCTCTGGCATCATCCTGAACTGAGGTTCAACTTGGTCTGCCAGCAGGACTTGTTGCTACTTGTCCTAGATTAAGTGGAACAACTTCCGGTACTGGTTGTTGCTTGCTGTGGGCTGCAAGAAAATTGGGCTGATGCCTCCCTTCAGTTGATGGGTTGGGATTTGTGTCTTTTGAGTTTAAGACTAAGTTACTAGTCCCTAGCTGCTACCTCTACAAGTGGGTAGAGGTGCACTATCATCTTCTACTCACCATTTTCAGGTTCGTATAAAAGTCAGAGAGAGGGATGTGATACAGTCCCCCTGCCCATTCACAGACACACCCAAGGGTCACATACTGGGAGAGACAATTAATGTGTCTATGGTAACATTTAGCATGTATCAGGAGTGCACTTTTGAAAATTACCTCCTGATCATCTCTAGTTACCATGCTTCGGTTCATAGCACAATGTGCTGTAAGACCATGCCAACTAGATTCTTCAGAAATAAAGCTAAATTGGAAGATGAGCTAATGGGGATTCAACTAATGGTACAAGAGCAGAGTCTGAAGTAACATCCCCTCCCYGAAAACACACACAAAGTGGACATTAGGTCCTAAGCACCAATTGTTTGTTACAAACCGACCTCTGTTGTACCACGCTATTTACAAATGTAGATCTAACCTATGCTGTGTGCATCTCTGCAATTAGAATCATCCTAGTAAGGACTGCCAAAGGAAGTTCAGCCCTGAGTGACCATAGCTCTAGAAAAGCCACCTTATCTACCTACATGGTTGATCTCCAAGACTGGAGAAGCATATGGAGCAGGCACCACGGCATGCACAGTACCACAGCAAGAAGCACAGGTCTGCAGTCAAGTTCTGTAGAGCTGCAATTCCTTCCCTCCTAATGCAGTGGGGGAAGTGCTGCGGTCATCACTGATATGCTTACACCAGCCATGCTCACAAACACAGGCAGGCAAATAGTCTGTGTTTTGGGTTCAAAGGCCAACTTGAAAAACTGGGGGGGACATGACACTGACACAACCAGGAAAAAAAAAAAAAAAACAACCACCAAATCAGAATTTCAGATCAGCTGAAATGTCTTGTACGGCCACAAAATTGAACTCATCTGTGACTTATTTCGACACCTGTAAAGAATAATTTTTGAACTGTATTTCAATCAAAAGTCTTAAAAGTGTATTTTGAAAATTCTAAAACATTGACATTTTTCTTAATTTTTCATCATGTTTTTTCCAGCTGAAACCATCAGACATATTATATCAAGTTTCAGAAGTGGTTGTGCTCCCTTGCAAGCTCTTTGCTTCAGAGCCAGTTTTCTGCAGGAAAATAAATAACAATTTGCTAACTGTACTTACTATAAATGTGTTTACAAGCACACTAGGCACCTATATCTTCCCTATTGGGTAAAATGCRGAAAGCCTGCCAGGCTGCCAGTGGCAAAAGGATATTTCAATAGCCAGAACTCCACAATATCACCTAAATTTGCTTTTTACATGTAGGTGTCTTCACTGACCACCAGAAAATGTAATGAACACAGAACTTCAGCAAAACGTACTCAGCAGATACCTGAAGGAAAAGCTTGCTTATATTCACCAAGTTGGCAGCCACTGAAAGGATGAGACATTCAGAAGATAAATAATACTTCGTCCCTGAAATGGCACATACCCAGCAAATACATTAACAGCATGTACAGCTTAAAGATTTTCATTAGGAAAGTGAGCAAAGGTTTTTTCAGAGTGACAGGCAGAACCTTCCTGCTCTTTTTTCCTCCCATTTTTCTTTCACAGTTCATCTCACTTGATTTCCAAATAAAAGTTCTCTCAGAGCCTCTAGCTTAGCAAAACTTGTTAGACAATGCTCATCTGGTAAAGATGTCTTGTAAAAACCCAGGGAAAACATAGCAGGGGGGATGGTTGAAAGGATCCAACATACTGTACTACGCATACAGAAATGGGGTAATAGGTGACAGTATGCCATTCCCATTCTTCCCAGGTCATCTGGGATGAAAACTTGCCAGCACACTTTCAGTACTGATCCATTAGATCTCTAGAGATATGGAAAAAATAAATCAGATACAAAGTGCACATGAAATGGAAGCAATCCACGAAGCTTACGGATCTCCAGATGCAGACAACAGCTTTGTCATACATGGGCTGTATGGTGACCAGATTCCACACAAGGACTTCCAAATATTTCAGACTAACACACTTACATTTGAATTTCAGCTTCTGTTTCCACACTGAAATATCTAAATTTCCTTTTCAACCACTGTGTGAGTAAAGATAAAGGTGCAGACGTGTGTGCATGCACTAAGCAGACAGCAACATTTTCAGAGTAAAGGAAAAAGAAAGTGCCTAAACAGCTTTTGCCAGGCCTGTTCCCCACATGCTCTATCAATACCCCAGCAAATAGCAGCTTGCTTAGAGCAACGAGCTGGCAGAAGATAAATATTCCACCCATGATAAGAAAAGAATCCAAGTATGAGACCAAAATTTGAATCTGCATTGGAAAGTGATGAGCTCACACTTTCTCTCCAGGGACCAAGGAAAGGGGGCTGGCAAGGAAGCTGGAGCAAGAGGATGGTTACGAAACACTTCTTTTATTTCAGCTATTAATAACAGTCTCCAGGCCACAGGGCACTTGAGGAGGAAGGCATCTCCTTGCTTCTATTAATCTTTTTGTCCACCTATTTGCATTGGGCTGGCCACAGGGGAGAGGGAAGCAGAGCACGAATGAAAAGTTAAGGAGGTTAAAAGGGCTGAAAAATATTTGCTCCTACTTGTTTGGAGGCAGAAATTAAATGATCAATAAAAAGTCACTGAGACAGCAATTACCAGTAAAAACTCACTGATGACCCAATAGCTCATGGAACAAAGCATTATCTCAGCACTGCTGTCAAGCCAAAGAAGCAGCACAGCAAAGGCTATGCCATGGACAGGTTTCTTTTATATGAATGTACATCTTCTGATTCTCATAGTAAGATACTCCCACGAAGCTTGGTATTTATTGAACCAGCTTTGATATCTACTTCCAAGAGATGKCTGGGAAGCAGGTTCCCAGATTGCCAAGGAGAAAATAAGGATGGGTCCACTGATACCACTAATTCTGCTGAGGATCTGTGATCACATGCAGTGAAGTCTAAGRATGCCTATCTCTGTACCTTGGAAAACTATTTTCCATGCTGCTTTACAATGTAAATATGCATTTTTATACATATTTACTCCTCTTTACTTCTTAAAATGAGAGGAACATAAGCCCTTCTGTGTCTCCATACTGTTAGTTTACAGTTAGCTCCACAAATTGCTGAGCTGGAGAAAGCACTTAGCTTTCTTCTAGCACTTCAACCTTGTGTTTAAACAGCAGAAATCAAACATGACAGAGAATCATTCAGATGCTTTGCATCCCACATTATGGAATTTAAGCTGAGACCTAACACAGACTAATTTCCCAGTAGGTCCCACTTACAGGCTCAGCCTCATCCAGCACCTACAGCAGTCTCTTAAGAACATGACTTAAATGAAGGGACTTATGTGGGCTATGCAACATATCTATATGACACTATTTTCATGTAGGTCTTGTCCCTCAACTGAGCTTGGGGCAGGGGGGAGTTTCACAACTTTCACTTGAAGATAAATTGTGGTGAGGAAAAAGGAGAAAGAAGGATAAAGTTCTTGGCAGGGGTCGTATATTAGGGATTCACAGGAATCAAAATAAGGAGACCAATTTTTAGAGGAATAACTATTTTTGTCCTATCTTAAGGATTGGCACATAGTCAAAAAGCATTTTGCTTATATGCTGAAGTTAAGATGTGGTTTCCTAACTCACATGGTTACATATAAGAGGTGAATTGGCTTGCCTTAAATTTTGGGAAGTACACCACCATTAGCATGGATCCTGTTTTGCACATTTTAAACAAAAGGTAACTATGATGAACCACAGGATTCAAAAGGATTGCAGTTCCAAAAAAAACTACCAGGAGGCATCTAGCCTATCAAAGAAATAAGTGAGGAAGGAATCCAGCATCAGCTTTCCAGCAAGGCTGGGTTTTTTTCCCCATGAGAAGACTACAGCATGGATAGACCAGAAAGGACTACCCTGCTATGCCCATAAACTTCTCTCAATGTATTGTGCACYGAGCTTGTAACCTCCTTTGCTGATAAAACAGACTATCTCTATCCATCAAGGACGCTATTGAGACTTTAAACTATGCAAACAGAAGACTTTGGACGTATTCTCTCTTTGGTGGAAAGATTCCTTTCTTAATAAATACATCCTTATCTCCTGAGTTCCCTAAGATTCACTAGGCTTTGTTTATGCTGTCCCCATTCTAGTTATTTCAAATAACTGTTAGGGTAGTGTGATTGGAAGAAAGGCATTTTCAAGACATCACTTCATACACAAAAAAGTATTTCCCAGACAAAGGTACCCTGCACTTATTGTATGTGCACTGTAAAGCTAACAGACAAGATCAACCCTAAGTGAGCAGAGTTTCCCCTGCAAGTTCATAGTGTCTCTTGCCCCATAAACTCTACCAACTGGATATCTACTCAGATCATGCAGCCTGATGGGCAAAAGCTCCTAAAACTACCTTGAAATAAACCTTGAGACTGTTTACTGGCAAGTAGAGACCACTAAATTATAAAGATAGTATGTATAACGACTCTCCGAAGTAAGGAGTAGTTTCATGTTTGACCATGCTCTTTCCCTGTAAAGTCATTCCCTGGATTGTCCTTGTTCAAATTATTCATCAACTGGTGAGCTGCCATCACTAAATTACAAGGATGCTCCATCTTCCTTTCTAAAGGAGTATGCATTCAGAGGGACAAAAGATTTCACAGCTGACTGCCCTTTCCTTGCAAGGCCATTTGCTGCACTATTGTAACTGGACTTACTATCGTACATGAGGGCTTGAATTAAATAAAGGCCTTAAGAAATTAAATGTTGTGTAGATATTTAAAAAGTAGTCCTTGAATAGTCAAACAAACTGAAAGACACAACTAGAGGGAAAGGGAGAAGAAGATAAAGATGGTAGTAAGATCAGACAACTGTACTGTGAAATCCGAGATGAGTTAAAGCACAATTTGGTCATTCTAAAACCTATGAACCACAGATATTGTTAATCTCTCTGCAGCTGTCTGAAATCATAAGTGGTTTCTCCCTTACAGAAGGAAATGATTCTTGAAGAAGTATTTGAAATAGGAAAGGTTGGTGGATGTGATCAAAAAATATTTTTCCAATTGACTGGACTGTGCCCTTACTTATCCAGTGATGAGTTTTGCAATACCATCATACGCCCTTGTGTCCAGAAGGCTTAGACATTGAGTGCCTCTTCACAAATGCTACAATAATTCATTTTTGGTGCTAGCATCAAGTTCTGGCTTCAAATGTACTTAAGTCAACAACTTCAGGCTAGAATCTCAACATCACTGCAGACACTCTGCACCAAATGAGCAACACGTGTTTCAGAGGGGTTGAAAATATTGAAAGGATAAATGCCCTTGTATGGGGGTAGAGGGGACCAGAAACTGAGAAGGGACCAGCTTACCTCCAGCCCCAACCTTACCTCTGCTTATTCCCCATACAAAACTGGGAGGACCAGGGTATGCCAACAGCTGTCAGCTACAGGAAAGTTAGTAGTGAGAAGACCTACTCCCAGCATGGTCTTCAGCTGGGAATTAAGTTGCTCTAGCCAAATCCCAAAGGCATCTAATCTCCAAGCATGTTAGCTAAGATTCATGGCATTTCTTTTCTTTTAAGACATGTGTAAGATGTGCCATTTAATGCAGAAATAAAAATGGCAGAAGCCAGCCCAGCTTATGTAACAGGGCAGCAAAACAGAGTAGAGAAAACTAAGTAGCTCTAATAGCATCTATTACTTTTTTTACATGCCAAAAAAAGTTACAGATTGTTGTAAAACCACGTGACTCTAGCTTAGACCCAGAGCTGGTGTATATTTAAATGTAGAAAGACTATTGTGGGATGAGAATTTCTCATCCAGTAGACACATGTCTACYGCTGGGTCAGTGCAGATTGGGGAGCAGACTGGACTTTTGTTGCTGCTGTTGGGTTTGGGKTTTTTTTGCAGGGAGAGGTAAATGCTGCTTTGCTTTGGGAGGGTGTTGTGGCATGATGTTCCCTTGCCTGTAACATCCTCTTGTCATTTGGTAAGAGTAATGTRCCACTTCTCGCATCTTCCTGTCTGAAATGTCAAATCAAATTAGAGGGTCACAGTATGAAAGTCTCCCACTCACTGCAATGTAAGATGTTCTGGCCAGGGCAAGCTGGACTAAATAGTTCTGCTGCCTGTCAAGAAGGATTCATAGCTTGAAAGAGRTGCTTCAAAATGCACATAGAGCCTTTAGTTAATATAAATCTACTGACAGCAGCAACAAGCATTATCTAAAAGGTAAGCATCGCACCTCTGAAGACATTTGTCCCTATCCATCTTGTCCCACCACCCCTATGCCTGAAAGGCCAGCAGAATCCCACGGGGGCTTATAGCCTTAAGTGTTATTCAGCCCTTYACAATTCAAGAACCTGCTTTATGATCCTCATTCTGACAGGGGAGGGGTCAACCATATCACAAAAGACCCRTCACCATACATGGGACCAAAGAAGAAAGCACTTCCTAGCACCACTTGCAAGGTACGGAATAGCCCTTTAACTCCACATTGGAATTTCACCAGTTTTGATCATTGCTTCACATCTGGAGAGAAGTGGCTATGGAAACAGGCATTTACTCAGACACTGTCAGCTCAGAATTTATTTTCTTTTAATCTTTACTCCTAGTCTAAGGTGTAATAAATGCCTGTGTCTCAGTAGCATCTGATAACACCCAATGGGACAAAGGTACTCTTGAGGCAGAATGCTGTACAAATACAGTGAACAGAATCTGTGCCCTGGAACACTTTTGCTGCTCCTCTGTTTTGTACCTTCCCTCCCCATCTAGTCGCTCATTTTATTTAATATGTAAAGATAAGTCTTGAACTGTAATGTTTGATTTTAGAAATTATTAACTCTATGATTCAGCATCCTATCTGCTTCTATTTTTATCTGTACAAATAATTCTAAATCCAAGTGTTATTATAGACCATTGCATTCTATTAATGCTATACTTTCTATTCTAATTACTACTTTTACAATACATTGCACAGTATATTTCTTAATAATATCTCAAAGCATTTAATAAAGACAGTATTGCCGCCCAGCATTAAGTTACATACTATCCCACAAAAAAAGTCAGGCCTTCTGTTTCCTACCTTTGTACACTAAATTGTGGACAGTACAATCAATCCCCTTTGCAATAGGTCTAAATGCAGACCTTAGTYCATCATTCCATTAACTATAAATTATTTAAGAGACAGCAGATCTCTATTCCCTTCCTCCAAAAATCCAACTAAAAAATTAAGGCAACAAAAACACGGATAGCAAGTAATCACTGCTTGTCCCAAGYTAGGGACCAACATCTTATTACAGTATGGAATTCTTCCTACACTAAATTACAACATGGCTTAGGAGAAGGACTGGGCAGATGCTAACCTATCCCCTAATTTTCYTTCCTCTTGTTTTGTTAGGGGCTGTGTTCAGCCTCTCAGACTCCAAAAGCACGAGGCTTCAGTTCACTGACTGCAGGATCAGGTGAAGAAGATCCAGGATGATTCTTAACATGCCTCCACTGTGTCATCAGCCATTCTGGTGAAGAGTACAAAGAGAACATGTCACCTTAATGGAAAACACATTMTTTGGAAAACATCCAAACCTTTAAGAAAATACGCCATTAGCTTTATTCTTATCCCCTAGGGTTCTGCAATATCAGGTTTAATTACAACAATTGTGACAAAAATCATAGTAAAGAGATATAGCTGCAAGCTCATCTTGCCCAGAGATTCCACCCACCAGGGTAAGAGCCAAATGCAGCACTAGGAAGAGACTGCAGTACAAGCTCAGTGAGCAAACTACATTCAAATAACTTTCAGCAAAAATATTTCTAAGTACAGCCTAACTCAAAGGGAACAAGAGATTAAGGTGGCAGGTACATGGCTGAGATTCAGGGAAGCACTCCCTGGACAAGGAGACTTCGGAAGGAGAAGCAAAAAGCTAGTCCCGTACTGCAGTGGAAATGCAAGTGGCAGCCTCACTGGCAGAACAGTCAATGCCCCAAATTGTCATACAATAGACTTGTTTTTCATTGCTGGAATCAACTGAAGAAACAAACACTAACATGGCCTCCTCCAGCAACTGATTAGTATGATCATGCCCAGAGAAAAGAGCACCCAAGCTTACACGGTTAACAGGACGGGTTACAGCACCTATGCTTGTAGCTACACAGCTGTGCAACAGGCAAGAAAAAGGGGCTAGCAGCACAGAGCTCTGAGAGAAAAGGGGAGAGGAATAAAAGACAAAATAGCCCAATTTTTGAAATTGATAACATCATCCTACATCTTTGTATAACTCATCTGCAGATGTGGTGGWTTTTACACCTCAAGGATTAAACAGCTTTTCTACAGATATCCACAGCAGCTGCAGGATACAGGGATAATCATTCTCAGTACAGGGACACAGTTTTGGTTAAAATACTCCAGGCCTGGGATACCAGAAAGTGAACAATTTGAACTTGCATGAATGTGACTTCATACACACACAAGAGAAGCCTGTGTCAGGAGCATGCACAAGGGTGAGACTGGATGTCAGCACTTCATAATGGATTACATTGAAGAAAAGATACCTCAGCAATATAGAATCCCAGAGGTTTAATAATTATCTTTCCAAAATGAATGAGCAAGTGTCCCAGAAGTGGAGAATCCCTCAACAGGTAGAAACCAGAAATTTCTAGGCAGTATTTCCCACCTTCCAGCAAACATCTTTCCTACAGGAAAATAACCAAGTTACCTTATGGGGTGAGAAGTAACAGTATTCATCTATTCCTSTACAGTCTTTCAGCTATGGAAGAAAGATTTGGCTACGAAATTGCATGACAATAAGTTATTTTAAAGAAAAACATGCAGCACTCCATGTCATATAGACTATAATATTTAAGAACACTTAGGTTGTCAGCAAAAGGAGGGAGCAAGAGAAAATACCTTTGTTCTCTATTTAGATTTCCTACAGACTTGGTGACATTTACTGTATTTCAGCAATGCTGTGGCAATGCCTAGGAGCCTCAGTCTTGGACCAGGTCCCCATGAGGCCAGGCACTGTGCAATCATGAAATTAAAACTGTCCCAGACCCAATTCCTTTACCATTTTGTAAAAATTTCAAGTGCTTCTGAATGTTTCCAATACCACACCTAATAAGCTGATTTCATACTGGGGTGGGGAGATGTACTTAAAAATCAGTAAAAGAAAATAGCTGTATAGATTACTAATRTTCAAGGTCCAAGAAAAGACATAACCAGGTGGAAAGGTCTCATTATGCTCAACCATACGTCTCACCTACCCGGAAGAGTTCTTCCTTGAGGACAAGCCTGTAATTTTATTATTCATATTATACCAGGGCAGAAAACAGTTTGAAATAGTCCTGGTTGCTTAGAAGACTCAGCATCCTGTAGCCCAAGAGGAAGTAAGAATATGTAGACTCTTGAGGTCCCATGGGGAAGTAGTATATGGTCATGTAAGCTGCAGATTGCCTCTGCAGCCTTCTTTGAGCCCCAACATGCTCCTTTGATTTAATCTTAAACCTGACATCAGATGCCTTTGTCTGATTAGGATAAATTTAAGTCTGAGGTTCTGATCATTCCAGAGCCCTGATTCCATGCCACTAAGTACAAAATCAGTAAGGAGATTTACTGCAAATGATTGCACATGACCCATGGCAGTAGCATAACACTTGAAGCATTTCAGCACTAGACAGCTCTGTAACTTCTCACCACTGACACTGCAGAACCAGAGACCCAAATATGCTGCCCTGGGCATCAAGCTGAGCATGATTTCCTCTCAGCTATTACTCCTAATCCCATAAAGTGAATTTGAGTAATGCCATGCGGCCTTTGTGCACGATAGCTGAAGGATGCCAGTCTCGCTTCTAATAGGAGAAGAGCAGACCCCGGTCACCACAGATACTCTTAATAGGAGATTTTTAGGAGGAGATTTTTTTTTTTTTTGAAGCTATGCTAGTATAGTCTGTTACTTATCTCTGTCTGGACAATGTTGGTGCCTGCTGGATCCTCAGCCTATTGTTAGAAAGGACAGGGACAATCACTAGAGTGCCTTGTCAAAAATGGGTACCCTCATACTTGCAGGAATGGTGAGATTCCTGCAAGACAGCTGTGCTGCATCAGGGATGCAATCAGATAGTCCTAGGCAGGCAGATGAGATATTCACACATGAGCTGTACTGCTCTGCCGCATCACGTAAAAGGCAGCACGATAGAAGGTTTTGAGAGTATCTCTCATTAGGGTGYTCCCACCAGTCAGAAGGAAAGCCACAGGAAAAGTTTAAGTACTGTCTTTCCAGAGACTCCACAGTGTGTCTTGGCAGTCTCCTGTGTCATAAATTACCTCATCAGAGGAAGTGCAGCTTGTTGCGAGGTTGCAAGATTAAAAACAGATATCCCTTTCATTGGTTTAACCTTTGGTTCCTTAGCCCTGCAGTTCACTTCTCTGAACTACAAACAACAATCACAAGCCATGAGTATTTAGGAGAGGACAATAGCTTCTCCCTATTCCAGAAAAGGAAGTTTAGTGTGAACTGCACTATTTAGCATGAACCCACACCAGATGATTATAAAATGAATTAGCAATAAAAATTTATTTCATGTATAAAAGCCTTTTAAAAGAGAAATAAGCCAGGCTCCAAATTACCATTAAAATTAACTTTCATCAACGCTCTGCCAGTGCTGCTGAACTAATGTTCTTTGCAGAAGCCGAGTGGATTGTTTGATGATTGAGTGATATCAATCGACACGAACTATTGTGCTAGTTGCTTCATCTGGAGATCAAAGGGTTTTGTTTTAAGGAGAGCAGAAAAATGCAGCACCACTGAGGGTTCCCCGCTCTGCATCTCTCTCCATTTCCAATACATAGTCTCTGGCATGACTAGCATTCTTTCCCAAGCAGAACTCTCTGTATTTAAGTAACCACCAACCATAGAGGCAAAACAAAAATCCCATCCTGTGAGAATTAAAGCTTTGAATAGGACAGCTCACAGACCACGGGCGGCTGAAGTGTTATATTAGAAAGCTATCACACAACTAACCATGGTTGAGTGATGTTCAGGTGAGTGGACGCAGCTTGCCCTGGTTTCTTTCCCTGTGGCTCCCTGGCAAGAARTCAAATCTCTTTTCAAGGTGGCTGCCTGTTTCTTTCATACATTTATAAGCASTGCTATGGGTCTTTTTCAGCCCTCTTCCTTGTCAAATATCAGTTTGAGACAGCACGATGCTTATATTTTCCTCAGCTTATAAGCCACCCAATTTTTTGATCCATGCCAGTGAGCTGCAGCTAGAGGCAGTTAAGCAGTGAGCTAGTTGTGGCAACGGTGAAGGACCATCAAGCAGGAGAAAATTACACATGAGAGAATTCTGAGACTGCCCCAGAAACTCACACAAATTCTCTAAGGTCACACGAAACACCCCCATCCACACTCTAAACTGAAGCAAGAGTCTGGGTAAATAGTTCAGGAACTATTCTAGCATTTGTGATTTGTGCCCAGACATCATCTGAGTATTTTGCCTTTGACTCACACAGGTTAGGACAAGTACACAGCTCCATCTCAAGGCTTGGCATCACCAGAGTTTCTCTGCACTGACTGCAAGTCCCACCGTAGTAATCAAATTCAAATAAGTGGTCTACCTTGATTTCAAAGTAGTCAAAGTCACTACAACACAATCCAAATGTGGGATGTATGCAAATGCATCTACTACAGCCACAGGAAACAGGTTCATGAGATTTGTTAATATTAGCATCTTAATTAGCACAAGAGTTATGCCTGAAAGGACTGGACCACTTAATAGTTAAAGTGCATCCATTGCTTCTCTTTGCTTTTTAAGGGCAAAGAAGGATCTACTCCAGCAGCTGTAGCAAAACATGACTTCACTTGGCTATAGCATGCTCTCCATGCTAAATCCCATAATACCCTGTAGAGGCAAACAAGTAACAGCAAGTACAGAAAGGAGTTAAGGGACAGACAAAGGGTACATTCTCTGCTGTGTTATGAGATGAGGTGGAAAGTCAATGAGGCAGAAAAAGCTCATTCTGATGGCAAGCACTRTAAAGGAGAAGACTCACATCAATGGGGCAAGACTATCGACTATGAAAAGACAGAAGGTTAAGAATGAGGCCAAAGCTAAAAAAAAAAATACCATAGGTGCAGTCCTACGTTTTGGTGAGAGCCAAGAAGAAAGGGCAAAAATTCTACTTTTTCACATGTAGCTTAAGACATCTATGGCTGGGATTATACAGAGCAGTTGMTTGCAATAGCAGAGGACTATGCTGATTCAGCAGCTCTCTCTAGTCCTACGCAGAGATGTCAGGAGAAGACAGTAGGAATGATCTGGATTTCTTGGAAGTGAAGAGAGAAAACACATATGAGTAACTAAACATTTTAATTCTCCTCTGTATATTCGGCCACTATGACCACACTACATTATTTGAAGAACTCTCTACTCAGCTAACATTTTTAAGAAGGATCAACCACCTCTAGCCTCCATTCCACTATACCCCCRCCTTACCCACCCATAAGACTAGCTCAGTACAGTCATTCAAAGCCTTCTGTACAGCACCAGAGCTATGCCGCCTTTTGTACAAAAGAGCAGCAGGGAATACTTTAATTAGTATTTTCTCCTGAAGGGTAAAAAATGATTCTGAAATTACTTTGCCTGGTAAGGAACTGCATCTTCTTTCATTCTATCGTAGATCTGGAAAAGTGATTCCTATTATTTCATGTATTTGCTTTAGTTTAATTAYTTTGTTGTTGTTTTGTTTGTTTTGTTTTACAGATTTGTTTATATCATGATGAAAGCTAGACAAAATACTACAAAAGGAGGGGAGAAGAGAATGCCAATATTAAGAGAAATTGAGTTTTCTCTTACCTTGCTAAAATAAGTTAGTCAAGACAGATGGGAACAATCTCAGTAGAAACAGAAAACCTGTGAGCTACTTTATTTTGAGGGGAACTGAATTCATTGCTATGATTAGAAAGTACAGGGTAAAAAAMCTCAATATATTTCACTAGTTGAATGTTCTCTGTCCCCTTATATTTGACATAGGTATTTCTAGTAAGGTAACACTGGAGTGAGGACTGACTTTTGGAGTGGGAAGAGCTGTGTTTAAAATTACTTTCTTATGTTTGATAGGTGGATAGTGCAGGTGAAATCTGGGCAACACTGGGGATCCAACTCAGCCTATGTCTTCTCCATGCCCAACTCACCCCAGGTAACAGTTGAGATCTGYGTTCTGTGCTGATCTGCTTTATTTTCCTGACAAGCAACAAGTATTTAGCAGGATGGGAGCTGCTCAGGTTTATACTCTTAATCACTGAATGACTCCATAACATCTTAAGAGGCAGGATTCATGCACCTCGATCATTAAAGCCAACCTYTTCTCTTTCTTGTTTTTCCCTCATACTCACTTCTCCCATGTAGACCTTCCTCAATATTTCCATTGCCTCATTCACCAGGTGACTTGGTTCATTGGCTCTGAACTCAGACTGAAGCAGAGGCTACTTCCACCTTTCAAAGCGGGTATGGGTCACACACACGCCAACGCCAAAAGTTTTTACATGGGTCAGGTTMTGAAGACATTCCGCTGCCAGGCTGGGTAGCCATTCACCAGCCATCTCAGTTAAAAAAACATGAAGWGCAGCTGTAACCTTAGATGCTCTGTGTGTGGTGCACATACAACTCACATTACTGAAAAGATGCCCAGCAATTACAGAAACAATTAAATACATCTTTTCCTGCTATGCAGTAAAGTGCATTTCAATAACAGTCCTGTGTACTTATTAAATGTTTTCCCCTGGAAGACCTCCAGAATGATAAACATTCATTAATCACCACAGGGTACCTGTAAGGTACCAAACTACTTGAAAACTACATCAAACAGGTGATCAGAGACAGAGCTAGAGGCCATTTTATATTAGGACAACTTCATGCTGCTCTGCTGACACACAGCCAACTTGCTGTGAGCCATTCCAGCCCCAGAAGAGTTACTTTTCTTGTAAGAAAACATACTTTGGCCAACAGCACCCCTGCATTTGTCAATCATCCCAAAAGCTTCAGCCAAGGGAAGAGAGGGGAGATTCAGGCATCCATGAACTGGTAATCCTCAACTAAYCCAGCAGCTGAGCCAGACCACAGGCTGTCAGCACAAGCGACCTTCGGCCACCTCTAATGAGTTCTTATGGGCTGGGATGGAGAAAAGCAGGGTGGAGGGGAAGGAAGGACACAGCCAGACCCCACATTTTCCCACAGGCCACGGGATCACAGAATTACAGTTTAGCTAGCTGAGTCACCCACATCTCAGCAAGAGGGGACAGAGACCCTTGTCATTGTAGCAGGCGGCTCCCACTATCCACACCTGACACCAGTGAACAGCCCATAGTATAAGACTTCACTGGAATTAACAAAATAGACTCAAGGCATAGTCTGTATTTAAATAAGGTTTTCACATGATTGTTGCAGTAAAGGCAAGRTTTCTCCTGAAAAAATCATACTAGTGGAAACTCCAGCACAGTGTGTCAGAGGCAAACCGCCCAGTACTAATATAGCTTATTTTTGTTACAGAACTGGAACAAGCTATTCGATTGGAAAAGTTGGAGATTAACTAAGGAAATTCAGACACCAACATTTTTTGCTTATTTCTCACCACAATTGCTAACACATCACCAGGCTCTTTGAAACTCTGTACCAATGTAGAAAAAAAAAAAAAGACTTTAAACAAAGTTTACAGAGAATTTGCACTGCAGGGTACTACTGTCTCTGATGCTCAACCAGGAGAACATGGAAGTTTTTGGTATACTTTTATTTGTATACACAAGTATGTGCGCATATACACGTTTTAATTAAGCCTCATTAATGTTCTTACTCTATTTTCTCACTATAATTATACAGTTATACAAACATTCAGAAGTCTAGATGACTCAGTTCAAGATATGAACTGCCAGATTTAGTCAATAGTACAAACCCAGATACCCAGCTTAAGTCAGTAATCTGGAGCAGACAATAATTTAAATACAACTTTGACAAGTTTTGTCCTTTTTTCTTTGTTAATTGTCTGCTAACAGGCTGTAAAAAAATCTGAAATTTATTCATTATTCAAAATGATTCATAAATGTCTTCACTGACTAACTCTTGGCCTACAAATCTCTTAAGCTATGACTSTCACAACTAAGTAAACAATTTGCAATTCATGGTGTAACTTATGTAATGAATTTCCTCACCTTATGTAACTAGCTTGAACAGTTTAAACAGCTGACAAACACAGCATACATTTTTAATTGCACACTCGCAGTTAACAGTTGGGTGGTTACAGGAATCACCCTCCCAGGAAACAAACAATGCCATGTGATTTAGGTTGCAAATACCAAATCTTCCATTTGAGGACGTGCTGTGAAGCTCACTTTCTTTGCCCACACCCAATGAAATATGCAAGCCTTCAAGCTATAAATGAGTTTTCCACATATCTTTATGCTGTAATAGTAATTAAGCATGATTTTCTCAAATTCAGAAAATGACACTTTTCTTTATTCCATCTTCCCTATAGTACTCTAAGATTTGGGAAATGCATATTTACCGAGAAGCTGTTGCCTTTTCCCTAGCACCACAAAGCATGCACAGCAAACTCTGCATCAAGCATTGGGGTTACACTAATATGCTCTCTTCCTGACGCTGCACTTCAGGAGTTGAAGATAAGTACATGAAACTACATTACAGAAGATAGCTTTAAGCAGTTTCTCAAACAAATTGAGAGCTTCAGGCAACCAAGGTTTACCATTTATCTCAGAAACCAATTCCACAGCTTATCACCACAGTCAATTCTGTCTTGAACTAAAATTTTACATTTCAGTTCATTATTAATTACTTCCTCTATGTCTCTCTCTAAACTTTCCTTTTACTAGAGCCATGGAGACCTCRATGATCTCCTGTCTTTCCCTCCATTTTTTGTGTCAAGCTACAAGCTGGATTTTGATACTGTCCTGGTTTCAGCTGGGATAGAGTTAAATTTCTTCCTAGTGCTATGTTTTGGATTTAGTGTAAGAAGAATGTTGGTAACACGCTAACGTTTTTAGTTGTTGCTAGGTAATCTACTACTCAAGGMCTTTTCAGCTTCCCATGCTCTGCCAGGCGCACAAGAGGCTGGGAGGGAGCCCAGCCGGGACAGCCAGCCCAGCTGGCCAACGGGGTATTCCATACCGTGGGACGTCATGCCCAGTATATGAATGGGTTGGGGCCAGGAAGTGGCTATCGCTTTGGTCATTGCTTGGCGGGTGGTGAGCCATTGCATTGTGCATCACTCATTTTGTATATTGTATCATTATTATATTATTATCATTGTTATTATTATTATTCCTTCCTTTTATGTTCTATTAAACTGTCTTTATCTCAATCCCTGAATTTTTTTTCCCCCCAATTCTCTCCCCGTCCCACTGGGGGGGCGGGGAGTGAGCAAGCGACTGTGTGGTGTTTGGCTGCCTGGCAGGTTAAACCACTACAGATACCATTAATCTGGCTGTCAAAAGTAACCCTGTTAATTGTGTGTAAAGTCAGGAGAAGGAAGGTGACTTTCATGGGGCTACTACTGACCATGAATAGCAGCTCTGATATCTGGCCCTACTGATTTAGCTTTGAAAAAAATTTAACTCCTAAGCCAATCATCCCAGTGTCCCAGTTTTTACTGTTCTTTGATTTCCCCCCAGAATTATTCTGATAGCAGAGTGAAATATTTCTGTGCAGTCAGACAATAGCTATCAACAGTTCTGGGGTACTCTGATGATTTGCCCTCTTCTACACTTATAATACATTAAAAATCCTGTCAGTTTAATATTTATTCTCACACAGGTTACAACTGTTCGTATTTTTCACTAAAAGGAACTATTCCCAGGCAGGACTCTGCCCACCAGCAACGAGACCTTTACAGAGCCCAGGCTTGAAACAGAAAGGCTACCGTGAGAGCTCTGGCATTACGTCTGTGAAGTACCTCTTGCCAACAAGCATAGGGCAGTGGTGAATCAGATCCCAGGATCATTGCCTTCAAGAAAAAACACCTTTCTCCACTAAATTATATAAGTCTTCAATGTTTTTTATTTCTGTTAATTTCCATGACTATATACTTTTATGGAAACATTATTGAAAATTTCAATTTAACAATTAGAAAGCTAGGATTTCATTATAACAACTTTAAAGATTATATGAAGATGTCACTGAAATTTAATGAAGGAAAGACAAAAGCAAATGAACTTATCTTGAACTACCTAAAAAAAAAAAMCTACTTAAAAAGACTGGGACTATCTTGCCACAACTGTCTTCTCATTTTTTAGACAGCTCTCACCTCTGGGACTCCATCTGTCCTCAAGACTTTCCTTTGCCAGTGGTAACACGTTCCTGATGATTTGCCCTGAATGTATAAGCAGCCATGTGCACTCCCCCACCACAACACACATACTTGTCTTTTGTTCCTTCCTGCCCATGTTCCATTGTGCCATTTYAGTCTCTCTCTTCTTCTGTCTAGACAAATTTTACAGCTATTCGTATTACTSCATTTTCCTAATAAAAATACCCCTGTGCAATCTGCCATCACAGGGCTTATGYCATTTAAGATAAATTTAAACACCCAAAGTAAAGCTGAAAAGGCGCATGGGCCTCGTATCTTTTGGATCTGCAAGATTCACACAAATATGAAATCCAAAACCAGGTTATTCCAATTCTTCAGAGTAGCTTTAATAGATTCTTTTCTGAAGAAAGCTCCCACAGTGTAGATGATGATTYCACAAACCCTAACTTTAACAGTATATCCCAGGCAGAATTATCTTTTTTGATAAGACTATAGTACTTACAAAGAGTAGCATCAAATTCTGTATTATGCTCCAACTGCAAAGCAGTAGCCAACCTTTTATATTTTACCATTCCCACAATATTTTGACTTTAAAGGGCTCAGTTCCAGGAATCTAGCAGTTATACTTGTGGAGGACAGCTGAAAACATACCCTGAATATATGATTATTGATCAATAACCAGAAGAAAATAAAAATTAAGCCAATATTTGTTGGCCATGGATTGTTTTTAAACCTCAATATTTTTAGAGCTAGATTGACTTTTTTTGCACATTTGAAGTGGATGTTGTCAAGTAATGCATAGAATAAAATTCAGATATGAACAAAAYTATTAAAACCTAGACCTTAGACATAAACCCTGCATGAAAGAGATGGTCTTTCTAACACTCTCCTCATTTRTAATATTCCTCTCAGCMACATGTGGCACAAAGTAGCAGTTATCCCCCAAAATCTCACACAATGCGATACCTATAATAATAGAGTTCATTTAATATTTTCACTTATAATACATAAAATGTCAATTCAATTAGGCTGCTACCATTAGAGCTTCCTAGTGATAGTTTGCTCTACAGATGTGTGAGGTAGTGCTCTTGCTATTTGTTACTCTGGGGAAAAAAATGTTGCTWTTGCATTACGTAAGGGACCATCAGAAGGTAAGAAAGCTGTTAGAGCCATGGGTTTCAATCTATTTAAACTCATGGACCCATAAAGCATCTCAAATAGAGGTATGGATCCCTGGATAATGAATTTAAGCCTAATGACAATAGCCTCGCTTTTCTCATTACCTTTCACAAACCCTTAGAAATAGTCCCTGGACCATTGGTCGAAGACCATTACTTTAGGGCAGCAAAGAATTACATGCTGACACATAGAGTACTGCTGACCAAGTCACAAGCTGAATAATTACACATATTGCAGCAAAGCAGAAACTCCTKTGACTGGCCAGTCCTAGGCTCTGTGCCAGCATACAGGTACCTGTGTGAGCAATTGCTCCAGTAAGCAGTGTCAGTGCAATAAAGGAAACTACATACAGAAGTATTTGCTCAGTAAAGACCTAAAGAAGGATGCAGTGTGAGAACCTTTAACTCCCACCCCACCTTGGAAAGTCACCAACCCCACATTCAAGACCCCCAAACTGGAAAAACAACACATACCTAAAGAACATAATCAGTCACATTAATTCAATTGAACCGATTTTTCCTGACCCATTTGTCCCCTGAAATAAGACCTTTCTTGTTGATAAATTCCTTGCTTGTTTATTTCTACTTACTCATAAGTAAACATACACCAGATGTACAGGAAGCACTTTCCCCTCACTGCTCGTTCAGCAGCAGTCACGCTGCTGAATGTGGTCCCCTTCAGGCCCACAAGCTCGGAGCCGTCGTGGCCTGCCAGCACTGGGACAGCTTCAGCAGAAGCTCTCGGGCAGATGGAGACCCCACGCTACAGCCTCCCCAGACTGAGAACAAAAAAAGTTTAAGAGCCAGCCTGTGTGAGGCCAACCCTCTGCTGCCCCTGCCCAGCCTCAGGCACCCACCAGGCAGGGGGTCAGCGCGGTGCCTCCCCRCAAGCAGCCAGTTTCATTACCAGGATCACACACAGCTGCTTTACAAGCCAAGCCTGCACTAGTGCATCATCCAGCCCAAGCACCAGCATTCCTCAGGTGGGCATCACCACCTTARGTGGCTCATGTGAGAAACCACCACAGCTGCTCCTAAGAGGTGATGATGCCACAAACCAACAGCAAAGTGTCCCCAGACAAAGGGAAGAGCCAGGAAAGAAAGAGACACCATGTCACCCCCAAGCTAATGTGGTGTTTCACCTTCTCAGGCTGCACAGCTAAGAGCTGCACAAGCCATGYGGACATAGGGGAGGTTCCCACAGGACTAGTGGGTCCCATGTCACCTCCTGGACCAGGGGAGCCCCCAYCTGAGGGAGGTGCCACATCTGTACCCACAGAGCCATGCTCCAGGGCATGGAGCTCCAGGGCATGCACGAGCAGCACCACCTCTTGTGCTCCTGCCTCACTCGCCCCTCACCACTGTGGGGTCTCAGCCAGCTGCTGCTTGCCTCCACACAACCTGCCTGTAAGGAGAGCTGYGCCCAGTCCAGGCCACCACTGAAGCCCTCACTGCTGGTTTGGCCTGCAGGGGCCACAGCACCCTGGTCCTCAACCCAGAGGGACACCCCAGCACCAGCCCCCCCGCCCCAGCCACAGGGGACTCCAGCTGCACAAAAACAGGTCTTACATGTGCCAAGCACGTACCTTGTTCAAATGACGAGCAAAGCCTCATGAGCAAAGCCACACGACTCAACATGGGGGGTTGGTAATAGGGTCCATCAGCATAGCAAGGAGTGAGCCAGGACTATGGCACACCCCAGAGATGGGGCTGGAGGCCACTACCCCACAGCAGAGCTCAGGAAAGAGCTAACAGCCCCAGGGCTGAGCTAAGATGGCCCCCGGGTGTGGGTGTGAGGAGGCCCCAGGTGGGGCCAATTAGGGCCATTAAAGCCTGTTAGTGCCACAGGCCAGCACCGCCTCTGCTGAGGAGTGGCTGTACCTGCCAGGCTGCCATCAGCCCCGTGTGGTGTGGGGGGCTTGTTTTCCCCACGGAGATGTGGAGGAGCTGTACCCGGAGCGGTGCTCCCCACCGCTGCCTCAGCAGCTGCCGACAGCAGGGCTCACTGGGCTGAGGGATCACAGCTACTGCAGATGGTACTGCTGGCATCCGGTCAGGATCCGGCCCTGCGACAGCAGGACTTGAGTGAAATGTGGTGTTTCCTTTTCCCTCAAGAAAACTTCAAACTGATAAAAGGCAAACAAATAACCCCATAAATTTTCTCAGGGTTATTTACAACGTTCACTTGGCAGAAGCAATTAACATCTAGGGGCCCTATGTATCTCCCCCTCCAGTAGTAAACAGCCACTGAAATAAATGAATTGTCAAACAAAGAGCAAGAGAAAAGCACCCAAAATTTCCACCCCTGCAATAGCGTTCGGAGGACGTGCGCTTCTGTCTCTCATTCGCCTCACTCCTCCAGAAAGCGCCCGTACCCTCAGCCGGCTGAGGCATCCTCCTGCTCATCTCCTTGGCTTATGTCCTCACCCCCACCCGCAGCCCTGCGGCAGCACCCAGGCACGTTTCACACCCGCTGAAAACACCCTCTGGAAATATTTAGCAAGCTAAGACCAAAGGTCTGATCCAGAGCCACTGTCTTCGGATGTAAACAGTCTGCCGTGCTTCAGGTGAACCAAATGAAAGCAATCTGGAGTTTACTTGGGGAAGAAACCAAAATTAAAAGGAACGCAGATCTCGCCCCCGAGCGTGTGGCGGCTCCTGCTAGAGGCTACACTGCAGGTAGAGAGAAGCTGGGCCTCAGGCGATGAAGAGATTTGTGAAGTGGYGCAATGGAAGAGTTTTTCACCTTTAAGGAAGAAGATGACCTTTGTTCTTCTTAATTGTGTGGCAAGGCACATGATGGGTTAACTCCCCAGACTTTGTGTTTAGACTGGATATTTAGATAAAACATTTGCAAGATTGGGCTACGTTAACAAGATTCCTGAAATGTGTACACTCACTGGGAACATAATATGGAAGTCATAACCATGTAGCAATAAATTAATATACAAATTAGATGTGTTGGCTTAGAAGAGGACAGGTTGAATGAACGGTACAGTCGCAAAGATGGTATTTTTAATATTTCTTGATCATCTTGTTCTGTCAGGCTAGAAGTTCACAAGTGTGAAAGGGATAACAAGCCCCTACAGGTTTGTGGCATTAGAGGGCTTCTTTGGTGGTATTAACGAAGCAGATGACAGTTACCTCCACGACCTTCCATAATATTCATTCTCATGAAAGTAACTAGTATTGATCAGTCTCTATAATCTCGTATCTGACAGTCAACACTTTACTTTGGCCTATTTTTGTTTGGCAGAATATATGGAAAAGAAACTGATAGTGCAGAAGAAACAAAATGTGTGGTAGATGGAAGTTGTCTGAGGCAGGTGAACAGGTAATCTCCAGTTCACCTCTCTTCTGGTGCAGGCTGACTCCATGCAGTATAACCCCCAAAGTTTTGCCTCCAGGGCCTGTTACCTACCTCTGTAGATACTTTACTGACAACAAAACCTGAAGAGAAATTCAGTACTACGTATTTTGACAGCAGAAAGTTCTTTGTAGTTTTCAGACTAATTTATCACTTCCTTCTGTGACATTTCTCATGATATACCCCTCTGAATCATGCAAAGTAATTCTTCTCCTCTTAGCATTAACACCCGCTAAATATTTGCAGTCTTTTAGCGTATCCCCACCTTCATCATCTCTTACCAACATTTAGCACTTCTAATATTTCCACCTAAATCAATCCTGAAGCCACTCGGATAATTTTTGTTACTCTTCTTTGAACTACTTTCAGTTTGTTAAGACACCGCTAGTAAAGTTTTGTGCAAGGCTGGATGTGATGGTTGTAAGTGTGAATGCATCAGAACTGTATAGACTAAATGTATTACCACCTTGAGCTGCAATACGGTGCTTCCATATACGCAGCTCAAAACCATATTGTCACTTTTCTGCAAACACGCTGCTTTACAAATAAACATGTAATGTCCTATCCAGAGTCTCAGAGTGGATCTCCAGACTTTTGCTTCTTTCTGAGTGGCATGAGTTTCAGATTATTTTTATATATTGGTTTTTCCATTAGTAGACAGATACAGAGCTCACGGGCTCAGAAAATCTCAATGGGAGGAGCATCAGAATACACTATAATTATAAGAAAAGAAGGCTTCAACATATTTTCCAAAGTCTCCATGGCACTTTGCCCCTGAAGAAAAAATTGGTTTGGCTAAATCCTTGTTTAGTTTCTGTGTGCACAGAGATTACTCCTGGGACAGCAAAGGACCGCCAAATCCCACAATCATACAGTTCTGAGGCCATTGTGGAGCAGCATCTATCACTATATACAACCTATATAGCCTTGGATTATGTATAGCTGCATTCCCACAGTGAAGGAAGCTGCTGAGCCTCCAGTCACAGAATCACGGGGAGACACATGGAACAAAGTCTTGCTGACAGATGGACAGGAGATTCAGAAGCCAGCGAGGGAACAGTACTGGAGCGGGGGATTCAAAGTCACCGAACTCACACATAGGGACAAATCAAAGACTACACAGGGGAGCATCCCCCCAGCCCTCTTTAAAAGCCTCCCAACCTTGCCTTGTTGGTAAGGTGCAAGTCTCCTCTCTTATCCTGGATGGATTGCTGCCCACTCACTGTCCTGAGGCTCCCTGAGAAACCAGTCACCTGGGTGTTCCTGCTGTGGGAGGCCAGGACTGCCGCGTGCTGACCATCTCTGGCTCTTCAAAGATAGGGAACCTTATGAGTTACACTGTACMATTTGCATGGGAAGGCACAGGGTCAATGCAAAATGAGCAGGGGATGAAGACTGGGTTAAATAACAGGCTAACTTAAAAGGACAAGCATAATAATAACAAAATGGGACTAGGGAGAAGGACAGAAAGGGAGCAGAGAAGAGCAGGATCAAAGGAGCAGGAAGAATAGCAGTATGGAGGCAGAGAAGAAAGGCTGCTCAGCCCCAGACTGTCACGCCGCAGGGCAGCAGGCTGTGTCAGGCCATTAGGACCATGATCTCGTGTCACTCACGAATGCAATCCAAAGGAAGCCCTGGCAGCTTCCGAAGGGACACCCTCTGCGTTTCAAACACTATTGACGCAACACGGAGGAGCCCCAGACTGAGCCAGTAGTAGGTGAATAGGTGTTTGAAGGCAATAGCCAACAGCCATTTCTACTGAGATAAAACCCAGCCACGCGCCTGTTCAAGAAGCCAACAAAATCTCATCTTTCTACAGACAGAAACGGGGTAACTCTAATAGCATTGTGACAGTAATACTCCTTCTTTTAATATTGCACTCTGTACAGATTTCAAAGCGCCCTGCAAAGGAGACATTGCCATCGCCAATGACATGTGAGTAGGCTGAGGCTCAAGGGGATGAAATTGCTTCCTAAAGCAGTCTGGCAGCAGATCAGGGCATAGAGAGTGGCCATCGCTCTCCTGCTCTAGTGCACTGGTTGCAGAGCAACGCTTCCTATAAGCATGATCTGCTCCCCTCTCTACTTAACGAGGATTGTTTCTCCTTCAAAATGAAGAACACACTTTCTCCAGTTYCTTACGGTCACCCTGGTGACAGGATAAAAGCCAGGTGACATCCACTCTTCCCTTTAACATTCATCATCAGAAGTGAGGAAGGTAGGTGTGGCTAAGGGGAAGGACCAGAGCCCTCCGAAGCAGAGAGATATCCCGCTTAACCTGCATCAGCCTGGCTCCCTCCTCCTCGCCTGACTGCTCAGCATGCTAAGTATGTGACAAGTGGATTAAAATAACATTTAAGACAAGACTTAACACCCACTAAAAGAGGCGAGATCTCAAAGCAAGCTCAAACTGCGTCCTTACCTCACCCTGAAGAGATGGAAGATGGCAGCTTACCGCACAGATCGCTGGCAGTTTCTGTCACAGCCCGTGTCTGGTTGCCACACACATACATTAAATACACAAATGCACATGCCGAGGAGCTCAGGAGGGTATGCAGTGTCATGTGCCGAACACCATGCAGCACCCGCACTCAACAGGGAGAGCTCCAGGGCTGGAAACCCCAAAATCTGACCGCATCTTCTGTTGGCCAGCCGATCACTTTGCAGAGCAGAGTCCCACATATTCCTCTCTTGCCCCCTCACTTTTGATCCCACAAACCCATTTTGCTTTGGAAGCTAGAAGATGGGTACAAAGGTGGGGGGAAGGAAGGCAAAAGGGTTTTCTCCCAGGCTTAGTATCACAGGGGACCAGTGGGTTTGTCTGGGAAATACTTTGCTAAAATGAAATGCATTTGTGGTGGGGGAAAGCACTACATATAAACAACTCCATCTTAGGAGATCTGCTCTTCAGATCATCCTGTTCTGGCTTGCTTTACAGATAGCACGCATTTAACCAATTAATGATGAAGAGTCAGCCTAGCTATGGATGAATGGCTTGGATTATTCTTTTTTGTCTTGTGTATGATAAACACCAAGTTGTCAGCTAAATCCTGGCTGTAGAAACTTTATTAAGGATGATTACGCATGAGTCAGAAAGGACACAGCTTGACTTTCAGATCTTAACTTGAGTTTAAGGTCTGGCTGGTTAGAAACATCACCCTGAAAACCAAGTAAATTTGATCTGGGTGCCACTGAAGAGAATAAATACGGAGCCTGGTGATGTCATTTTTCTCCAAAGTCACTTTTCTGTCTGCAGCAGGATTTTACCTTTATTTGAATGAAGACCTTCCTTTTGACTTTTCTTGTCTTAGCAGTTTATGAACTACGTAGAGAAGAAAAAGAAAGCAAAAGGGAAAAAAAAGGCAAAGATAATTGTCAGTTTTGTGCAATGACATTCTTAACTGTGACACTACGTATAGCTGCAGAGGACATAAACCAATAAAAGTTATTTATAGGGGTTTTAAGTTGAGTAGGTAGAGGTCAAGATGCTTACCTGACCCATTGCTACAGTCAATGGGCTGGACGATGTTTTAGAGGAACCAAAGTAGGATGAAATATTTACAGACCCATAATAAAGTTACACATTATGAAAATGTAATGCATTTAATTTTCAAATTATTTTTGCACATGCAAAAATATAAACTAGAAACTGTCAACCAAAAAGATATTTAATGTCAAATTAAGTATGCAAGATCAAGCTAGCAAAGTAAAGATGCTATTTTCGTAAAGAATGATTTGTAAAGAATGATCCATCAGATACAGTTGGCTAAATGAAAAATYAGGAAAAATTATATTTGAATCAAGCTGAATAAAAATTTTAAAGCTTTTCAGTGAAATGTTGAGACAAAAAATTTCATTTTAGGTCAACTCAGAATGTTTCGGTCAAACCATAATGAAATGCTCTGATTTTTTTAACTGGATATTTTTAACTGGATCAATTTTTCYTTGAGAAATATTCCCTAAAAAATGAAAGTCTATTTTAAGATTTTTGTGGTGAAAAAAAATTACTTTTTCACCCCTTTGTTTCCCTCGATCCTTCCTTACCTTCTAACACTATAGTGACTATTTTGTCACTTACTTGACAAAAATTCACAAGAGCCTTTGATTCTCCCCCAAATTGATAAGCTTACCTTTGATGAAAAAAATATTTGACCAGCTCTGCAATGCCAGTAATTCAACCACGTCATAGAGACATCATCCTTCTTTTTTCCTTACGTCTGATTACATTGACCTGAGGCTTTATTCAGATTTACATACTGGAGACAAGAGTCTACATTTCTCTTCATTCCCTGTGTAGACCATTACTTGAGCCATTTAGGAAGGAAGGATGCTTTTATAGCTATGGCATAAGACTGGGAGTCAAGATATTTGGACACATTTCCAGATCTAGCTCAGATTTTTGAGCAGTTGTGGACAAGGCATCATGAGTTTCTTGGCAAAATAAGGAAAACAGTCTTTTTCCTTACCACAATAATCAATCCAAAATTAGATACATAGTCCTTAATTGGGGACTAGGCCTTCTGCTGGGCCCCTTGGTAGAAGTCTCATGCTGAAGTTCAATTTTAATGCTTTTGAGGTACATTTGTTTTATTTTTGGTTCCGCTTTTTGGAAGGTGGAAGCTGCGTATTTTTTTCCATCAGCAGAGCTTACCATAGGCTGGCAGCACCATCCCCAGCAACCTGTACTCCTCAAGTTTGGTGATGCCCTTCTCATTTACCGAAAGCACTGTTTGTTTCAGCTCTCCCAAGCCCTGGCTGCCCGGATGAGCTGCACTTCAAAGGTTCCCACCTGGCACCACGTGCCAGTGCCACGCAGGCCACGTGCTGCATCAGCAGAGGCTAACAGAGGGCTGCGGCTCCTGCAGGCTCCCCAGTATATCTCTGTCATGCTGCAACTCCACTGAGGTCCTTCAAGATYCCCCTGCCCATGATTTCTGCTCCTTTTGGAGAATCCCTTTCRGTAAGCCTCACTGCCACCATACCACCTCCCTTCCTGTGCTACCATGATGCTGGTGGTCGGGGGACACAAACACCTCCGTGCAACCCACGTTCAGCTACGACAAAGACGGCCTTGCTCTGAAGACCCAGTTAGCAAAAGCAGCAGAGCCCCGTTGGCCTCTGCTAGTCATTCTCACATGAGGAGCCACACGAGGCATTTTGCACCCCAAATCACCCCAACAAAGAGCACGCAGGGCACCAGGCAGGGGCGTTTCTACAGAGATGACCAGACGGCAGGATCCAATTCGTACCCACGACTGCAGGACTACACACAGCTGCAGAAGTAGCCAAGCTTTCCCCGACTGTAAGGAGAGCTACAAAGACATGATTAAGTATGTCAAAGGGTCAGCCTCCAAGAAGGCACTTTCCACTGCTGCTTTCCTATAGCTGTGCACAGAGACATTTCAAGCACGGTACAACTGTCAGGGCTTGGGGAGAGGAGAGTGGTGGAAGAGGGGAGGCTCTGGGGATTTAGCAGCAGGCAGCAGACAACATTTGCTTACCAAGATAAATGAATAAATAACGCAAAATCAAAATGAAATATCTCAGTTAATAAAACAGCTGATTCAAACTGAATGCCTACTTTTGGTGTTTTGGTTCTGAGAAAAATGCGCTATTTTGACTTTCCAGATCAGTTCTTGCAAGCCTTCCCCAGCTTGGAAATCTGCTGCCTGTAGCTTCAAGCAAAACAGCCCAACTGCTCTCCCCCCTCCTGGGCCATGGCTCTGGCTCTGCATCTCACCCCATCTGTACCCCAACGAAGCCAAGTACCTCTGGGTAGTCCTATCACATCTGATGGTGCTCTATGGCTCGGAAAGACCTGGCAGACAGCGTCCCTATTTGTCCATAGTGTGATACCCTGCATAGACTAAGGCTGAGCATGTTGTCACATCGGCACACTAGGTAAAAAACCAATGTGTTGAGCACAGCCTGGGCTGCCAGTCTCTGCCATGCCTCAGCAAAGACAGGGGCAGAGGCTGCCAGGAAGGCTTTATGCCACCTTTGTATCTTCTGAAGACGGAGGCTGTCTGGGGAGCAGAACCGTCCCATGCGTAAGTCAGAGCAGCCCCAGAGACTGCTCTAATTTATGCAGGCCCTTTTTATGCAGGCCCAGAAATAGCTTTTACAGCTGTTTTACAGCTTGTGTTATTTTCATTCTCTTGRAAGTGAATAAGCACAAATCTTTAAGCCTGTTCTCCTTGCACTTTTGCTGAGGTTTCAGTCCAGCTGTACTGACCCTGGCTCTGCTTAAGACTTCCCAAAAAAGCACCATTTGTAATGGTGGTTTGGTAATGCAGACAACTGTCTGCTAATAATTGACTGAAACCAATACATTTCACGTAAGCCACTTATGGTAATAACTTTTGGTCACTAGTGATGCAAGCAAGGTCAAATCAAAACCCATGAGTGAGAGACTGCATAGTCCATTCTGAGTCCCTTAGGACATCCATTCTCCAGTGGTGACAACTGAAGTAGCAGGGTGGCTTGCCGAGAAAACTTAATTTGCAAGCAAGGAAGTATCTTGGAGCTAGTGTGGGGCTGTCAGCAATGAGACTCGGCTGGGCTGGGAATATTCTGAGCGAATATGATAAGATGAAATTGGCCAGCACCAAGGCCTCAGCGCCGTGTCTTTCCCAGAGCTCTATTTTAAGGATTTAAGAGAGATTTATGTGGTGTAGAAAYGTGAATTTCTCCCCAGAGACAGAAACTGCCTATCCCAAGAGCAAAACAAACACCAAGTAATTTTAACTTCCTTTTCCCTTTTACCTGCCTCCCCTCCTTTTAACTCTTTACATACCTTGCTCACTCTTCCAAAATGAAACGAGGCCTGAACCACATGTCCCATGTCAGTATACTAAGAAACAAAAACTGACCGTCCATTACCTGAATTGTAAGTGAATGCCCCCAATCATAAAGCAGAGTTCAGCTCATCTGTGTTTTAAAATGAAGGGATTCTTCCCTCCCTTTCACTTCTTGCAAAGCACAACCATGACACTATCTTCTCCAGAGGCCATCGGCTCCTCCTGCAATAGCCCAGAACCTGCTTCTGCAAAGGAGGTGCCAAAGGCAGGAGATGTAGGAGCTCAGGAACTAAATATGGAGCCCAAAAGGGCTTGTTCTGAAAATGCAGTTATATGGGTTACTTGAGAGGGGCTGGGCAGTGAACACTTCTGAAGTGTTGGCTACTAAGTGCTGATTCCCTAAAAATTGCATCCTGTGACTATTTGCAGGCTAGGGAAAAATTTAAATGAAGTTCTGGCTTTTTTCAATAGTCTGCTTTCCCATATGGTATAACATCTACATAGGAATTTTTAAGTGACATAATGCAGCAYGTCTGTGTTTAAAATAATAATAATAATAACAATCTTATCTCAAGCCCACAGGATGCTGAGGGGTTCAGCATTGGGTGAAATGTCACCCTTGCAGAGGATAGGCTGAGGAATTTGTGTGCAGCGGGAGCTTGTGATCTGAGCACAGGGGTTTTAKAAGAGGGCTGCGTTTCATGACCTACAAAAGAGAAAAAAATGAGATTTACATTCCGAATGTGCTGAGCAGCCCGTTCCCTTTAGTTATTAGAGGCACTCGGCACATAATTCATAATCACCTAATGGCAGAGTGGTGGGAGGTGCACCATTGCCATTCAACATCAAAATCCCTCCAGGAACAGCAGTAACGGGGTTCTGCTCTTATTTATATCGTGACACTAAATGGCTGGCAGGATGATACCAGCAAATATCAGAATAAATAATTCAGTAAGTGTAACGGAAGRTCACGAAGACTAACAAACATGTTTCTGTTTCCTCTCCTTTTCTCTCTCCCAACCCTTTATTTACATGCTCTTTCTCTTCTAGTCTCCCCCTCCTGAAACTCCCTTTTTTGTGCAATACTTCTCCCCCTTTTTTTTCTTAAGTACACAAAAATATGGCTTAAAATGCAGCTTTCCCATTTTTCTGCTTTCTAGCCTCTGTCATGCTCCTGACAGTTTTCCTCCATCTGTCTTTCCTCACTGTCTTTCCCATATATTCTTTCCCTCCTTTATTGCCTGCTCCTGTCATCACCCACCACATCCCTTCTTGTGGGACAACTGACAGTGCTGACTTGCCGGAGTAAACTCAGCTCTGAGTTACGCTAAAATGCTGCTGARGTCGCTAAAATCCTCTCGGCTTGATTTTGGAGCAGCAGCAGAATATGGCCCTGCGTTAAGAGCGCTCCTAGTTTATCGGTAGCATTGCTATGCCACCAGATCCACCTGGTGACCCAAACTGTGGCAAGGATGTGTGCTTCGAAGTGGATGCATTTATGGCTTTGTGTACTGACACACATAAAATACCCCAAGTTTTGATCTACATTTAGGAAAGCCAGAAAACCCCTTGGCTGACACATAAAATCTGAACTCTTGGTGTCAGGCACTCGTTTTCCAGTGCCGCAACTTCTGTGTAATGATAAATCACAAATGATGAGCCCAGAAGGCAGCTCTGTGGTTATTCACTCAGATACCCAGCAGAGGACAGGCCACGGGACTGTCCTGAATTCATTTCTGTTCGGAAGATACAATCTAAGTTTTCAAAGTGTTTTCAATGGAGAATTTGCCACCTCTGAGGTCAGGTTGTTCCAGGGGTTAATGCCTTCCTCGCTAAAATGGTTGGCYTTATATCTCGTTTGAATTCAGCTGGTTTAACCCCAGCCTTCCACTTGTGATGAACCCAGTATCTGCCTGCTAGATACAGAATCTTCTCCGAGCAGGTTGCCTTTTCATATGMAGGTTTTATAGCCTATGATAAAACCACCCCTCGATCTTCTCTTTGTTAAGGTGGGCTGGCTGAGCTCCTTAAGCCTTGCGTTACAGAGCGTGCCCTCCTCAACGGCACCATCACTTCTGCCCTGAACCCTCTCCGTTGCCTCAACCCTTCCTGAGTGTGTGAGTGCAAAAATGGAAAAGCCACAAAACTTACATCATTGCAAAACAAATATTATGGGCCTTATGAAGCCTTTGCGGCCCGGTGGAGTGCTGTGCAGGAATGATGTCTGGGCTAACTGTTCCCCGAGACATGTCATCTGAGGCACAGCTGAGGTACATAATTTCCTTCCAGTACAGACAGTAGGATACATCTATATATATCTGTACGCCATCTCACTGTCCCAAACACATGTACCTAAAGTACACATTGTTTCTGTCCACTTTACAAAGAGATCCAAACCATTTCCATAGAGTCACCTGGTTTTCATTATTATCACTCCCCAAACTATTATTAGTATGCTTTACGGATCACTTTGTCATGTTTTTTTCTAGTTCTTTAATAAAAACGGTAACTAGCCTAATGCAAAAAGCTGTTACCTGTAACACCCTGTGAAATCTGTTTTATGTCTACAGAAAATTTCATTTTAAACTCTGTAATTTAGCCAGCTTTTTGATCCATTTAATATGCATCATGTTAGTTTCTGTAGCTTATTAATCAAAATGTCATCTGGTACCGAACCAAGTGCCTAAAAGAAGAGAAGGAATATTCAGTCAACACTAGCACCTTTATGAACAAAAATTAATTTAATGGGATCTATTGTTATAAATCCACGTTGATTAGCATTAATTAGCATATCCGCATTTAATTCTTTATCAATTTATTAATTATATTAGCTGCCACATTGCTTTTCCCAGTATTGCTATATTTACACTTCTCAAGAGTTTGAATAATACCAGCTTTCTTCTACATCTTTGATGTTTCACCAGTAACCTGACAAATTCTGAAAATCACCATTTATATGAATTAAGTCTGGAAATTCCTTAGCCAGCTGTTTTAAAATGCTTGGTATCAAATTATTCAGATCTATTAAATTAAAAGGACTGACTTTATTATCTGTGCTCTGCCAGTCTAAATTACTGCTGGAGAAGAAAGTATTTTGTTGTCATGATATAGCAAGAATAGCTTTTTTTGTCTAGCTTTTTTTCCGAAAGAAGAATAAAAATAATTATTAAACATATCCTTGATTTCTACTTATTTTTTTAATCATTTCCATTTGGCAAAAGACAAATATTATTGTTAGCATTTCTATCATCAATATGCTTTGCTGCTGCAGATATATAATAATAACTTACTTGAAACGTCTGCTTTTTAATAGCTTTTGGCGCTTTGTTTCCTGTATTAACTCAGCTAGACATAGCTTTCCCTTCTTGTACTTCTTTCCATATCTAGCTTTTACCATTCCTAGTTTCTAATTTCCAGATATTTCAGTGTGTGGCCCTTTCTTCTTCTTGCATGTGAAAACAGGCACATTCACAATTTTTATTTCCTGCTACTTTTACTTCCCCTCGTAGCAAAGTTATTGTCGTTTTTAACAATATGATCTTCTTTCTCATATACAGCACCATGGCTTTTTGCAAACATGTAGTAAAATGTTGTCAATAAGTTCCCAATTACCTGTTAGGATTGTTTAGATTTTATCTCCAAATTAATTTGGCCCTTCATCATTTTCAGCTTTATGAAATGTTACGCAGTTCATTCTCCTTTTGCCTTCCAACCTTCAGGTCTTTATTTTCTTCAGTACGCTTGCATAGTTTGGTGGGATCTGTTTCTCAATAGGCAAATACCTGGAACTATTTGATGTTTGCCTGTCTCTGTATACACAGTTGCAGATGTCCAGGGCAGGGAGATGCTCATGCAGAAGGGGTAGGAAGAGTCTGGATCTACTYTTCCAATGCCAGATCAGCAAGAAAAAACTTCACATTGCCATCGTCGTGTAGCCATACGGTCGGACATCCCCCCCGTGCCGTTAGCACCACGCTGACCCCGACAGTACACAGCCTGGCTTTAACTAAATGCCCCGTACACAACTATAGAGTCATCAAAGTGTACTGAGAGCTATGAGTCTGTGCTAAAAGGAACAATTCAAGTGAGTTAAGCAGAATGATTTAAGTCACCCCTAGCTATGCACTGCTCTGCCACCCATGGGTAAAGCAGGCAAGTTTTGTAAGCAAATCCTTTCCCAGCACACGGGCTTAGTCATCAGTGAAAGCTGCTGGCTCGCTCCCATCCCAACTGTGGTTCAGCTACTGCTCGGAGGTCAGCTCTGCAGGCACTTGATAAAGCTTCAATTAAGTGCTCTTCTTGCAGCACTCGCTGATTTACACATCTTCTGCCCGCATCGGCCATTTTGCTGAATAAGCCCGCATAACGGCAAGGACCGCACGCACAGAAGTGTCGAACTTCCCTGCCCACAGCAGGAGCTAAGCTCCTCAAGCCTGGGTGTCACCAGGCAGCTTAAAATAAATAAGAATATTCAAATGAAGTTTTTAAAAGGGTGGGGGGAATAGAGCTGCAGAGGGCATAGTACAAATATTATTGTAGATACTTCAACTGGGTAATTAATAATACATGGCATATCTATTCCAGACAGTCTCTGAGCTATATTTCCTTGTGGAGATGTGCATGTCTGCGTTTAGATGCTACTGTGACAAGATGGTATAAAAACTTCAGTGACATGAACATCATGGTACGCTTCTCCAGCCTGTGTAACAGCCTGGCGGATCAGCCCCCCAAAGAGATTACGATCGAAAGGCCTGACCTTACCTGCTCATTAACAGGGGTCGCACTTAACTGCAGTGAACAGTTCTCGTACTGAAGCCTTGCGCTCGTGTTCAATTGCTTAGGCTACAAGTCAAAATGGAAAGTGACTCGTAATGATTGCAAATCCCTCTGGGAAGAATGAAAAAGTAACAAGCATAAGACAATGGAAATGATTTGGTTGACACAACATGCATCAAGGAAGAGCTGCGTTATTTATTTGTGAGTGACACTGTTTTTAAGGGAACCTTTACATTTTCAGCTTTCACAGAAGAAACGAGTTCTGCAGAGATGGCGATGCTAGAGGCATATTGGACTATTCAAGGAAAGACCCAACATTCTCATTTGTAAAGGTAGCTATATGAATTGATATAAAGTCTCAGATTACTTTTCCTTGGACTTTTTTGGGCAGTGGTTCAGAATAACAACTTTAAAAAATTCACTTGCAAGTTTATCGGCCCAGGCACATCTCCTTGCCAGGAGTGTAGTAAAGAAACAAATSAACATCATGTTACTCCCTCCTCAGGAAAAAGTAGATATCCCAGCCAAACAGGCAAGTGGAATTTGGCCAGACTGAATTGTTGACATGTTTTTATTATACCAACAAATAAAATGTTAACTGCAAGTGTTACATGGCACTTGCTTGGTATGTAGGTCATTTTCTCTAGGCAAACCTCCTGCTCAACAAGGGACTCACATGGCAGTGAACCCATGCAAGAAGGAGTGATTAGTAAGCCCCTGGGAGGTTTGGTTTAGAAGGCCTTTCTCCTTTTTTTCCTCAAGACTTTTCACAAGCAAAAATTAATGCTGGGCAAAATCTGTGTCCCATTGAAGTCAAAGGCGTGCTTGCTTCCAACTTCAGCAAGACTGACTTTGCTCCCCAGGACTTAAAAGTAGTTTTGCTTGAGCAAGAACAGAGTAAAAGCTATGTGTGATCTTCAGCACATTGCCCTGGGCTAACTCCAGGGAACATGATCCTCTCAAAGCCCAGCTGCAGATGTGAGAGCTTATTTAAGACTACTTTAAAATGCAAATTACACTGGCATGCTCATCATATGCCTATGGATCCACTAACATGGAAATATTCACAGTCCACAAATACCCATGATCTGAGGAGGCTCACCAGCGTCAGGACACTGAGAGTTAAGAGTGAAAATCCCGGATAAGGGTCCATCCTGAACTTACGCAACAAAGAACAGACTATCAGCATGGATTTACTCTGATTTTTCATGCTTTTCTTGGTTTAAGTCAGAACCACTGACTTAAAACCTTTTTTTAATATGGATTTTCTACGGGCTCACCAACAGAACAACTGACAGGCAGCCATGAATTGCAGGGATATAAATACGTCCAAGGGCTGTGGTGGTACAGTACATGATTACTCTAACAGATTACTTCTCAGTGCTGCATTTTGTAGAAGCAATCTGATCGCTGATTATTCCAGGTAGCAGGGAAAAAAAAAAAAAAGCACCGTGATTACTCTCACTTCATGATTTTGGCAACCTGAGCCTGTCCTGTCGTGTCGATGCCACCCACAGTGCCAGACCCATGGCAACTTCCCGGGGCTTACACGCAGGGCAGAGTTACACAGGTYCTATGGAAATGGCCACCAGCAAAGCAGGAGCAGTTCTCCCACGGGCAGCCGGAGCCCGCGCAGGCGGAGCGCTGCGAGGGGGTCACGGTGCGTGCAAGGAGGGGGTGTGCGGCTGCTTCCCCACCATGTGCCACAGCAGCGACRGCTGTGGAAGACCTGCACTGCCAAACGTGAGGCCTCCAAGGGCAAGGGCGACGAGGCGGCTTTGGCAGGCGTTGGTGCTGCCCGGAGGCTATGAGCTGTCTGCATTGCTGAGGGTGCAGGCAACCCTGGCCCTGCCTACCCTCCTCCTTCCCTTGCTTCTTGGTGCAAGGCAAAGCCATGGGCACCACGATCTCCTGCAGGTCTTGCCTCTGGCCTGAGCTCATTTGAAGGGGTTAATTCCAACAGGCTCTTGCATCCTCCCACTTACTCCTCTGTACACACATCCCGTGCTAGTCACAGCCTCCCAGCAAAGCTGTATGCTTTGATACAGGCTATACTCTGTCCTTGACGGCAGAAGGGACGTGTTCAGTTATCTGTCCTTGCCCCTGATGGAAACAGGCTGATCCCCGCTGTATTTTCACGAGAGCTGTGTCCCATCTAATTTTAAATGTCACTTGTAATAGCTGTTTTTTCTTGCCCAAATAACTTTTGCAGCCCTGCAGTTGAAGTCATCTGAAACCACAAGACTGGAGTTTGAATGGCCCTTGATATTATCAGTGAGCCGAGCCATTGCTTTGTGCCTCAGCCATGGATTTCCCTTTCCATCGTTCACTGAGATGTATACGCAAATCCAAAGGAACCAGTCAGTCAAATGTGGTGAAGCCATCAAACATACTGCTCCTCTCCCTCAGYGGAAGAAGCCTCACTAAAGCCGGGGGGATATCTAGGTAAGTGCAGCCAGCAGAGGGATTTAGGGCCTCCACAATGCGTGACAAAGCTGTCATTAAAGCCATAGGGCAGTACTGGGATCTTGAAAAATGCAAAAATAGTAGCATAATCGATGAGGAGGTCTTGTTTTATTATAAATTATTCTCAGCATACCACAGTACTCTTGAGCCCCTGAATTCACTGTCATCGGCAACACTCATATATCCCCTTGGAGGAATTGCTGTGTTATCCAAAAGCTCAATTAYGCAAACGTATTCAGGGTCTCTTACGATGTTTGGGCTATAAGGCTCGTGCTGTATATTGATTTGTCTTCTCCTCCTCCCTGCCCGCCTCGGGGCCTCCTCTCCCATTTCATGTACATTGGCTTCCTGGATTGCAGAGGGAATTGTCTCAAGGTCATACCAAGATGCTTCAGTATGGCTCAACTATGAAAAATGTATGTAGCCCAAAATATTGTTTAAAAGCAATAGACTGAAAATAATGCCTGTGGCCTGAAAGAGCCCTGATTTATTTAAGATACAGGGGCATATATGCACACTTTTAAAAACTGCCTGTACTTCACCAGTTAAAACAATGAGAACAAATGAGGCTGTGATCTGTCAAGCAATCCTTCGTCACTCCCAGCACAGGCCCATAATCCTTCAGTTGTGATTATGGGAAGGAATATTACATTGATCCTGTAAAATATCTCTGATTGGATCAACGTTATTTTCTCTCGCATTGACAAGGTCTTACCAGAGAATGACTATAATTCCACTGCTAACACTGTCTTAGTGAAATCCCCCAATAAATCCTCCAAGCAGCACTGTTAGTAATACCTTTATTAGACTAACTAAACAAGATATTTATATGCAGGGCTTTCCAAAGGACTCTGGCTCCTGCTTCAGTTTCTGGAGGAAAACTTGATCAAAAGTGCTCTGCTGGAAGACGTGCCCCCAAGGAGGCTCCGCACGGACATAAGTGGAAGGTGAAATTACCCTTTCAAGATTCACAAGGTCGGTCACAAAAATCTCATAGCGAGTCTGGTTCACAGGCAGGATTGGAGTTCAGGGTCTCCCCACACCTTCCACAAACATGCTGTCAGTGCAACAGTTTGCTARCAGTCAAAGGGGAAACACGGTCTTTATGTACCTGCTATCATTTCAATATTTGCTCAAGGCCAAATCCTGGCCTTTATACTCAACAAAAGACCCGCTCCCCTTCTAACCACTGCTGTCTCTGCTCACCGGTGCTTCCGTTCTCCTCCTCTCTTCCCCTTCACTCTTTGTGTAAGTCTCCTCTAATTTTGTCTCCATTTTCTTTTCTCCACAGCTCCAAGCTTTCAGTCCCAGTGGTTTCATTCCCACACTGACCTCCCCTTCATCACTGAAGTTCAATTGTCACCTTCTGGCTTGAAACGCAATGCTCTTGTGAGATGAACRGCAGACTCCAATGATCACCTTGGCAAGTCATTTTTTTCAGGCTGCCTGAGTGCTCGGGTACTCACTGCATCTCTGCTTTCCCTTGGTTCATTTCAATAAAGTTATCTCTAATGCCGTGAGAGCTACAAACATACCTCTGTCTTACCTTCCTAAACCTTTAAATAGCACCATAACAATCATGAATAAACAAAGTACTGTGTCTAACATAAAACTTGAGCACAGCTGAAAGACCAGTGTATACAGCCATACATCAATTAGCAGATGAAAAAGCTACAAAGACAATATATCAACAGAAAAATATCAAACAAACAGCATAGCAGACAATATGCCTTCTTAAATACTTTGAAACCAGGTTGGCATCTGTGATGGGTAAACTTTCTCCATATTCTTTACAGCAATATACTGAAATGTCAGAGGAGTCACTTCTCAGCTCCCAGGCCCTTAGAAACAAAGGAAAAATAATTGATATTAGTCTTTGAAAAGGAACAGCCTGATGGTARAAGAAACTGTTAATGACCATAGAGAGGACTCCTGACCTATTTCTTCCATCCACATCCAGTTTTTTACATGTGCCCTCTACCTTCTGGTTGAAATATCTGCGCACCAGATGCCAACTGTGGTGTTAGCTTTGAAGGTCATTGTCATAGCTATGATGGATAGCAAAACTTTCTCAAATGAAAGCTTAAACTCAGGAGCACTGACCTCCCTTAAGGGGTAGATTCTGTGGTAAATGCTGTGAAATTGCACCCTATAGGCAGCCCAGTCTGCCTACCCTGATGGCCTTGGTTAATACACTGTCACATTGACAGGGTCCAAGACGCATGAGACAAGCCCAAGGACTCCCACCCATTCACCAACTAGGCTCCATCAAATCTACCAGAAAGTTTCTGTGGCCTCTTCCAAYGCCATGCAGAATGATAAGCTCCTGCTCTGGAGGAGGGGTGCAGGTCAAACTGGCATTTTAGCACAGACCGAAACCCTGGAAAGAAAGAGTTGAAATGAGTGGAGAAGTGCTCGTATCTGATCCTTAAATGTTAGGACAAAGTCCTACCCTGGTGTAAACTGCCACCAGGATGGATAGAAATGGGGCAAWTTGTGCCCTCTGAGAGCTGGACAGTTGGATCTCATTTCAAAACATGGACACTAAAGACAAGCACTGAAACATTATCACAAGCAGCCTGAAAAGTCTTAGTCCCCAGAGGAGGTATTTGAGTGCCTAACTCACGTGCCAATTCAAACGACTTAATTTTCTAGGTGGCAGATATAATTGTACCATGCCACCACAGCGATCAAGTGCAGGTCACCTGCAGGTCCAAGAACTCCCAAAATGCCATGAACTACATTCAAAGGGAGGAGAATCTTTAAAGACGACATGTCCTTCCAGTCATCCTAATGCCGCCAGCCAAAAACTACACCCTGGCTGAAGTATGGCAAYACTACCAAATGGACTCCAGAACCCCTTGGTTTGAAGCAGGGCTGCCAGCAGGCGAAGCAGAGCTTGGGCCTGAAGACTTGCCCATGCCTCAGCACTGCGGKCAACTTTCTGCTAAGAGAAATCCTGCTTCTTTCGCCTTCCTCTCTCTTTGCACTTGTATTCCTAGGGACAAGCCCAGGAAAAGAAGACTTTGGTGCTGAAGAGTTCATCTGCTCCTGCTGCTTCTTCTTCATTTGAAGGCATTGACAATGCAATTAGTTGCTGTGTCACAGGCGGGATGCTAACGGTAACTGATGAACAAGAGGGGGAAAGATGTGCCACCAGTTCTGGTGTGGCATGGAGGGTGGGGGACACCAGTAAGGACAGGACAGGGTTCCTAACTGCAGGGATAAGAGGGAAAGGCTGGGGGGAAGGCAGAAGCCATATCCCTGTAGTGCCATCGCTGTTGGTGTCAGCTGACATACACCTCTCCTCCCTCCAACCATTCAAGTAGTCTCTCCCTCCTTCATTTGAAGGCACTTAAACAAGGTGCCCCACTTTTTCCTATGAAACCTCTTGTTTCCCAGATTTGAAACAAGTCTCCATGCTTTTCCCAAACAGAAGTTTCCATGTCCTGAGGCCAAGATGCTGAGCAAGCCCATTCTGCAGCCACTTCATCACTGGGAAAGGGGGGACCTTGGATTGGCCAGTGTGAGACAGTGTTGTCATGCTCCCGTCCCCACAAAGCTGATGCCACCTCTGGGAGTCTGTGGCTACCTCTCCCAGTTTCCCACCAGGATCAATGAATCACAAGGAATAGCATTTGAAAACTGGAGGCTCCTCAGAATGCCAGGTAGAAAGGATTCCTCTTTCCTCTTCGAATGAAAGATTATTTCATAGAAAAAGGACAGATGGCTCAAGTCTACATAAACGAGCACAAAAAAACATGTATCTCTGCCCTTGTTCCAAGCCCTCAGCAGTGTGTATCCCTCTGCCACAGATACACGGCTCCTAAAAAGCAGCTGTCTCACATTCACACAGCTTAGTGCACAGGCAGAGGACCTCACATCCAGCTGCTCCCATGTATGTGACATGCCCATCAGGGCAACACCAATAACCTCCAGTCTCCCTCCCTCAGTCTCTGCCACCACCCTTTCCAGTTCACCCGGAGCAGAACGGGGGCTGCTCTTCATAAGGCTGTGGTCATTCCTCAAGAAAAGTAGAAAACAAAAATTCCTTCTCTGATCCACCTTATATACAATCCTCCTTCTCCAGGTACTCAGGCACAGAGCTGGGTAACAGTTTCTTCCAGTAAGGCAGAAGGCAGCTTTGCTATTCGGAGTCTCAGGCAAGGTTCCCCRAACATCCAGACAGGTAGTGCATCCCAGCTTGTCTTGCTCCATACTGATTGATGGAGCCCTACTTCCACCTTTCCTGGGAGCTGAACTATAGCCCAAAAGGCTATCCCAGATGATACTTTCCTACCTCTAGTGCTGTGGAGCCTTTCTGTTCTCTGTAAGACCTTCCCCAAAACTTTTGTGAGAATTGTGGTCTGCTGCTGCACACACAAGTGAACAAAGCCCAGGAGTGGGTACCTTTAGCCCTCATAAGCTGGTGGATCCTGTAGCAAAATCCTTCCCTCTATAAGGAAACTCACCCAGCACCACCAGCCAAATGGCTGAACATTTTGTGAACTGAAATACACATCTCATGGTAATTTAAATATGTGCAAATAAGAGTTTAGTTCTGCTGCTGCCAGCCATCCCAAACGTTTAAATATAGTACAGAAATTCTCTTTTATTTTATATAAACTATTTTAATGAAGAAGCTGAAGGCTCTGCATTCTCCTGGCTTATGAATACAAATGGCTGAGAATCTAACAGGCCTTTGCTGTCGTTGAGCTAAGGCAACATGAAATGAAAGCAGACAAGGGAGCCAAGAAACAAAGACCCCATTAACTGCATTATCTAAAGGAAAACTATGTAAAATGTACATTAAGTGCACACAATCCTCATCCCCGGTCCTTCCTGGATGTGTGGCGTGTCACAGGAAGGACACAAAGTGTGGCTCAGATCTAGGTGAAAGAGACAAAGCATCTGGGATGGTGCAGCTGGATTTGTCTTGGGTCCCTTCCCTCTCACCAGACACCCAGGGCTGGTATCAGGCAGCCCGGTGACAAACACTCCTTCCATCAGGTTCTGCTTGATACAGAGCTGAATATACTCTTCCTTGGGGAAAAAAAAAGAAGAATTAATAGTAATAATAAATTAATCCTTCCCAGTCCTATGGCATGTTTCACAAGGACACAACACTAGAAGGACCGTGTTCATTTTTCCTGCAGAGCAGGCAAGTATATCATTTAATCCCTCTTCCTAAATATATCCATCTTCACCCTTAAAACCTGTTAGAAGTGCTGTGGCCTCATCACTCCTTCCAGAGCCCCACTTCAGCACAGCCTCCAGCCTACATATATTCATGGCTCTCACACACGCAGTTTCCCCTGCTAATGTTGTCCTTAACTTAAACACATCTTCCCCCTCTCCTGTGTTTAACCCCATTTCTTCTGGATAACAATTATATTTGTAAAATAGATTTTCCATTCCTCCCTTCACACTAATAACCCCACTCTGGACCCGCTTTGCATTCATCTTTCTCAGAGGTGGTTGACARGAATAGCAAAGATTGTAACAGAGAAGGCTTGATTAACACCTTGCTCACGACTTTAACATTTCTCTACTTGAAATATCTGGCCAGCTCTGTTCTTCAATCACATCTGCCTTTCTCCTGGTCGTGGCTCCGCCACTCTCTGTCTGCACCTCAAGACAGGCGCACCTTAATGAACCCCTTGTCCCCATTCAGGTGTGCTCTGTGGTCACATCCCAACTGCACGTTGGGTGAGATTCAGGTATGCACCTTTCCCACTCTGAAAGGAAACCTGCTGCAGTACCTGGGCAGGGAGGAAGCCACCTGAGCCCCAGTCTCCTCATAGCCTGCATGTCTGGGGGACAGAGGGTATTTGCCCAACGACGTAAACACATCCTCCAGGACCAAAAGTTCACACTGAAAGAAATTTCCCATCTTCCTATCACCCAGTCCTCAGCATTACCCCATTCATCATATATAATATTACAGGCCTTCTTTCTCATGGTAATGTTTCATTCTTGCAGCAGCAGCAGATGTCTTAAGTTCACTCTTTTGTGCCCAGCCCAATGAGAGCTATCATCTCCCCTTACAGACCCTGCTCCAATATCATTAATTACATTATTAAATAAGGTTGGTCCCCTACTTCAGGAACTCTACTGTTGACCTTCATCTTGATACTCCCTCTCTCAGCACTTGTTGCTTTCCTTTGGTCAGTTCCTTTAACACACTGTAAATTATGTACTAATTACCTTAAGATTGTAACAAACCATTTCCTTAGGGGCAGAATATAAAATCCTTTACCAAAATCCCGATAACTTAGGTTTAAGGCATTTCCTTGTCTCAAAACCCAGTTCTCTTCCTCGCAAAATATATCAGGGTAGTTTGGCACACTTCAAATAGAAAAACATACACTGCATGTTTATTTCATTTTCCCCCGTGCATTTAATTAATCTTTCCTTTAGAACTTACTTTAAACTCTGCTTGGTATTATTATGATCAAACTAAAAGCTCCACTGTGGCCCAGACAACTTTTTCTCCTTTCTTTAAGTATAGATTTGCTACTTTTCTTTCCTAATGTACCACCCTAATTAGACAGATTTATTGAAAATCCTTTTTACTGGACTTGCAATGTCACATACCACATCTTTCAGAAGTCTGAGATGGAAATTATCCAACTTCCCCATTTGAGCCCATTAAGCTATTTGAGTTTTTCAATTTCCCCCGYTCCTGTTAGCTGGCTCCTTTGTCTCTCTGATCAGTGTAACATTCCTCCCTATCTCTTTAATCATTATGGAATATCATGTGAGAAGAACTAGGTAATCTTGAGGACTGGTGAATAGAAAAGGGATGCAATTTAACACAAAACACCAGCTCATGCAGTTAGGGACTAACAATGAGAAATTTCTTTCCAATGTGAACTTTTGTCCTGCAGGATGTTTGCATTGTTGGGCAACTGTCCTCTGTGTAGAACAGGGATTAATTCCACTCTTCAGAAGTCCTTTAYGGTTGAAGATGAAGAAGTATAGTATTCAGATACTGCCTCAATGGGAACCACCTACATACCTAAGACAAAGCAATRCAGTTGGATCATCAGCTACCATAAATCAGCATAACCCCTTCAAAGTCAGGCTCGTGACCTTAATTTACATTTCATTTAACATCTGATTGAAAAATGGTTTTGTTTCTTTTTGTTTGTGTGTTTCTCTTATAAAATTGATGTCATTAAATGACCACCGGGCAGAAACCAAAAGTATCTACATTACAAAGGCTCTTTTGCATATTCAAAGATATGAACTGATTAATGAAGACATAGAGACAAGCATCGTACATTCATATTTAAGCAGAAAGATCTTTTCAAATAGCTTCTGTTGCTCAATACAATTAGCATAACTGTTTCATCCTGTTAGAAAGCCTAGAAATACATTTAGGAAGCTTTTTTGGAAATGTCTGCTGTTAAAACCAATGAAAGGTCTTAGAATCAATAAGGGCTGTGACAAGAGATTCTCAGTGACTTTCACTCAATCTGGTAGGATATCTTAATGGGACCCACTTTGCCGTATGCATGGGACGTCCCGGAACCTCTATTCCTTTACAGTGTCTCAGCTTGCATGCTTATGATATGAAACAAAAGAATTCCAGGGCACTTTTGAACAGACACTTACTTACACTGAACAGAGGTGGCACAGGGGGATGAAGGGGTTTCAGAGCCTAAACGCGTTCCCTGTCATCTGACAAGAGATGCTGATTATCACCCAGCTTGGGACATACAGTTCCCTTCTCARCATTGCGTGCAGAGTCCCTCCGAGGATGACTGAGATAGAGCTGCTGGAAAAAGCAGGTGGGGATACTGGGAAGATCCTCTCAGCTCTGCTTTAAGGGGGTGTGAGTGCTGGTTTTCCGGCTTCCCTGGCACCCCCAAAGTAGCATGTCGGCTACCTCCAGTAGGCTACTGCAGCTTGTTCCAAGCTTAAATCTTCACTGGAGTCAGAAACAGAAGTGGGCACAGACAATACCAGGCCACTCAGTAAGGAGAAATCTGACCGTGAGCCCAGCAGAGCAGTACCTGGCATATGCCAGATTGCCACGGGGTCTAAGCAGTTCCTTCTAACCCAAGACTCCCTAGCTGGCCTGACGTTTATTTGAGAGACTGCAGCGCTTTAAGTGCAGAAGCACTGGGATGGGGGTACAACAGGCTTTTCCATAAAAGTCCCTCAGCTCTGTAAATACCTTTCTCCATCCCCCCCATTTTGTGGAAAATATCCTGAATTTGTAGTTAACATTTGTTTATCTGCACTGGAGCTTCAATCTGAGACTGGAGTGCRGTTGTTCCAAGCATTGGACAAACTCGCTGACTTCTGCTGAGGAGAACCATGATGTCAYCTCTCTAAGGTTACCCAGGATGAACTCGCAGCATGAAGGCAGGGCAAATTATAGAAGAGAGYCAGTGGTGGTGACCTCTCTGCCCCTTAAGTTTTATGTTTTAGTGTCTCCTCCTTTCAGTCTACAACCTGTTCGATCCTGTCAGTCACCCAAAAGACACGGCTTCATACTGGGCCCTGCGCTCTCCCCCATCCTCCTGCTCCACCGCTTGGACCATCCCCTGGACTTTTTCTGCAACAGCCATCRGCCACCGCTTTCACGCTAAGCTTGCTTGGCCTTTCTCTCACCTCAGACCATCAGTATTAAGGACTTCTTGCTTGCTCTAGTCTTTTATCACCCTCCTTATCACTTCTTTCCTTTCTCCACAGGCTGATGTTATCCATGCTGCACTCTTTCATTCATAGACCTTTTGCCCTGCATTCCCCTATCTACTTCTGCCCTGCTATCCCAAATTCTAACTGACCCATACCAGTTGGTCTCTGCTATGTCTCACACAGCAGAGCATCTCTAATGGGAACCCTGCTGCCTGGCTAACTTTCTCCACTATAAACACATTGTTCCCCCATTCAGTTCTGSTCGTTTCCTAGACTTACTACCCCAGCTCAGCTCAGTTAAATCTCAGACTGACAGTCATAGTCACCTCTTTGCCACAYTTGGCTCATTCCTCAGACCCTCCCGCCTCCTCCAGCCCCCTTTTCAGCTGTTGTGCAGGATTTCACCCAGTTCTTCTATGAGAAAAACGACAAGCTATGATCTTCCTCTTCCAGTAGYTTTGCCTTCTGTTTCCTTTTCCCCTCCTACAACTCCTTCCTCATTCTTCTCTCCCACAGATGAAAAACCTCCTATGCAGCTCTCTTCCTTCATTTGCCACTGAGCCTGTCTTATCCTGTCTCCTGACTTTCCTTATGTCCGTTCTTGTCCTCTCGTTCTCTCTTCTCCTTGACCTCTCATGCCSCTCTGTCTCTTTACTCTCATAGTGCAAGTACTATTCAATCTCTTTCCTCTTAAACTATTTTCATCTTAAAACATTCTTTCATCTTAAAACATTTATTTTCCTCTCTAAATACCGTGTCGTTTTCTCTCCTCCCTTTCATCACCAACCTCTCTGAACATGCCAGGTACAAACGCTGCCTGGAGTCCCCCCCACCAGTTCAGTGCAGCTTCCTCTCCCTTGCAACTGCCACTGCCAAAGTCTCTACTCAACGCACTGGGCAAATATCAGCCTGGTCTGAACACTCTGTTCTCATCTGCTGCAGCATGTCGGCTACCTCCAGTGGTCTCCTGGGCTGTTTTAACCTGAGATGGTGTCTTTCTTCAGCTACCATGACATTACTCACTTCTTTTGCATCACCTTTGAATCTGCTCCTTTTGCATGTCCTCCAGAAGACACTTTTCTTCTCCCAGCTCTRCCGGAAGTTCATGGGACTTTTATCTTTCTGTATTTTACTCCTTGGTAATTTCTATCACAAACACAGATTCCACTACCATCTCCATGCAGCAATGTTCAGATTCTCTCCTCTAACACAAACTTGTCTCCCTAGGTCCATACCCACAGCCCCTCTAATACTCCCTCATAGACATAGAGATATCAACTGAGCTTATCATAGTGAAAACAGAGTTCCTAATGTTCTTATCGCTTCTTTACTATATGCTCTCTTCAGTAATTCCCCTCTTGATCATCACAGCCAACACTATTATTTTCCTTGTTGTTCTGGTCAACAACTGGAGTAACATCTTCATCTCATGTCTGTCACTATGTCTCTCACTATGTCCATAGATCCAGGGGATGTCTAAGGTTTACATATTCTTTGTCCATCCAGGCTCTCATTATCTCATGCCTTTATTACTACAATATTTCTTTTTCTGACCTTTACAAATGTGATCTTGCCCTCCGTGTATCCATTCAGGATGCTGCTAGAAATATCATTTTCCTAACACATCATTCTGACCACGTCATTTCTCTTAGCAGCTGTAGACTGCTGTCCCAATATCTATCTCATTAGTGTAATCTACTTGTCTTCATTGAGGAAATGTCAACTTCTTCCTACAGTCAACCAGAGAGGTCAATCCCCATCACGTACTTATTAATTTTTCAAGCAGACATGACCCATGATTTTTCTGGTGCCATCCCTCAATCTTTGGAAGGCCATCTTGTAAACATCTGCACCTCTTATTCATTATCCTTATTTACAACTCTTCTAGGAATCCCGCATTTCATGGTGCTTACAGAAATGTGGTTAGCCTGCTGGTGTTTTAAAACCACTACCGGTCACGCTGAACATAATTACCTTTTCGTCTCTTTGTACTCGTTCACAAGGCTGCATTACTTGCCAATATTTAAAGTGCAGCAACATGTCAAAAGGAYGGGGACTTTTTTCTGATCCATGATTTCTGATCCATGATCAAGGCCCATAAATCCTATGGTAGAACTCTAACTGGTATTAATAATAATGAACGAAATCTCTATTATACTGCTATGGAGCTGAGGTACGAGAGATTAAGTCACTTGCCTCAGGTCATGAAGAAAGACTATGGCAGAGCTTAGACTGAATTCTGGCTTTGTAAGCCCTGCCCTAACTGCAGTACGACCTTTCTTCCGTCTATTTTGGTAGGTATCTACAAGCAATTATGATTTCAGGAGGCTCAGCTGGGCAGTTCTGAATATTTATTTGTGGAAGAATTAGGCTTTATTAGAAAGAATATGGGGAGATTTCCATTTTATAGTCTGATTTCCCTCCTGCAGAGAAAATATGTGAGTTTATACTCTTTTTTTTTAAGTGGATTCTATTCTGAATGGTCTGTTAAGGGCACTTGGATTCCGGAATCCACATTCTTTATTTATTTATTCCTTAAAAACTAGGAAACACCATCTCATTTCTTTCTTTTGCTCTTAAAGAGGTGAATGTGTACGCAAGGTTCCAGCAACACTTTGTTAGCAATGAGCCATTAAGTTACTTACGTTATCAACGATTGTCATTATTTTTGCAGAACCTACAAAACATAAAGTCTTCTTCCTCRTTTACTGGCTCTGCAATAGTTAATGAACTCATTCCACTCTTGGAAGTTATTCTGACTGCACAGAAATACTTTTTCAATGAGAAAAAGCAATATTAGTATGGATTTTTGTTGCTGGAGATGACAAAATAGTTCATAGTTTCATCTCTATTTAAGTAAAATAACCTTTCGTATTTTTATTTTTACAGTAAACAGAACACATCTACACTCATCTTAAATCTTTCCTCCACACTTCTTAGAAAGTTTTTAAGCAGTAGGCAGAAAGGATAAAAATGCTGAGATTTCTCAAAAGGATTTGGATGCTCAATTGAATGAACAGGAATTAAGCATGCAGTCCTGCAGGCAGCTCTGCAAATATCAGTTTCTCTTGAGAAGGGCATGATCCCGTCATTTTTACTCAGGCAAAATTTCCATTTGTCTTCAACGGCAATTTTGCTTGAAAGCCAACAGCTTGATTGAAATTTGCCCTTTAAAACAGCAYGATTAAAAACAGTTGCAGCTCTATTAAATTACATATATGTTCTTAGTATTTTTAGCAGATATATATTATCAAACTAATTATCTCAGATGTGTCAGAGGAATGTGTCAGGTTCTCATTACTTGTGGTAAAGATACTTTTTAATGAATTGCTATTTAAGTTTGATGCAATTAAAATATTRAAATTGCTTATTTAAAATATGATGAGCCAAATCCTCCTGGAGCTCACATGCATGAAACACCAGTGATTTCATCCATTAAATGATTTTAGAAAATCTCCGAACAAGAGGATGTCTTTGCCATATCTTAGAAACATGCAGTTGATCGACTTCCAATCCACATCGATAGACGAATAATTACAGCATTGAAAACGGTGAAGACTAAATACCTGGGTAGCCTAAGATTCAACTCAAAGGCTGTCTACTGCTTAAATTTCACTGGATCCCACCAGCAGAACTCTGCTGTGACAGAGGGGACCGCAGATCTTGTGTTGGCCTTTCTATCCAGGGACAATTTTAACCTCAAAGGAAACACTAACGGCCTGAACTTGCTGCATCACCACGTTCAATAAAACATTTCCTATTGACTTCACTAGGATCAGAATCAAGGCTTCAATACAGTCCCTTGTATAATGAGTCCATTTGGAAAACGGTTGGGATTTCCAGCACGCATTTTAAACAAAGCATGTGGATTCTTTAACGWATGAAGGATACATGAAAAAAAAGCTGTCCTAATTTACCTGGCAAAACTATTGCATTTTAAAAGTCAAATCTACAGCATTGCAATGTATTGCAAGTAGTTTTACGAAAATAAATCTTTTTACTCCTAGAGATAGCTGCAAGTAGCCTCTCTTCAGGCTTTTCCAATTGTGTATAAATAATCCCCAGTGACGTCCAGAGCAGTCCTGTTAAGCCTTTCTTCCTCAGTTGTGCCGTGCATCTGACAAACCAAAAYAGAGAATGCTTTCATCCCAGAAATCTTGCATATTATTTGGGGTGGAGGTAGGCTGCACAGGAACTACTCGCCTTTTTTTTGGTGGTGGCATGGGCTAAGTATCCTTGCAATAAAACATTTTAAAAATAGGATTTACTATGACTTCCACAGATCTTGGGGGAAGAAGAAAGGTAAAAGGGGGATTGAAATAATATGGTCATTGTAAATTTTTTTTTAAATAAAGTTGGATTCCAATGGCAGGCAGCAGAGCCCCATCCAGACAGGTTTAACTGGCAGCCTTCCAAAAGCGAGATGAAAGGTCCTCTGAGTAGTAATTGTCTAAATGGAACAGACTCCGGTTATTGTGAAACTTCTTCATCTACTTTATTGTACCTTTATAATTAAATGATGTCATTCCTTTTTTTCCTTTCTTGTTTTCCTCTCAACTAGTGCAGGAAAGAATTTGAGCAGCATTGCCATGGGATGCAGACAGACTCTGTGGCTTCCAGGTTTTTTTCTGGGTCACTACAAGTCGTATACAAGGAATTGTGAGCTGCTGGTTGCCAAGGAGGGACATAAACTCTGCCTTCTCCCAGCCACGAATGGACACTTACCTGCATTTAACTCTCTGCTTACTTAGTGGTGGAGGTGGCTGGTTCACTGGGATTTTTTGGCAGGGTGAGGGAATGTTGCTTTTGCTAGAAATTCAGTGGTAAACAGGCAAGCAGTGGATCCAATAGGATATAGGGAACACTATATTCAAAGGGGCATTAAGCAGCAGAGTATTTAATTCACAGAGGAGCCTGGACAGACCTGAGAATCAGAAGCAGCTTAGAGTATTGTGCTGAACAAACCCAGAGCCAGCGTTTCCTGACTCTGCAAGGGTTGGGCATCAGGAGTGAAACTCTGGTCCCGAGATGCTAAAAGACTTGATCAGATGCAAAAGCAGAATTAGAGGACCAGCTTTGTAAGCTCTTTCTTTTTGACTAGTCCTTCTGTACAAGAGTGCTTTCCCTCAGTCCAAGTAGCCCGTTCACAGGAATAAAGATTATTCAGGTGAGTAAAAGTTAGCAAGACAGGGCCCTGGGTTTACATGTTGAACTCCAATAATTTCTTTATTGACTGTAATTTCTGTTGTTTCTGGTTTGATTTTTTTTTCATTCACGATAACAAAGAGARCAAATTAACTGCCTAATTTTGACGCAGGTTTAGAATTTTCTTCAGGCCTTTGGTCTCATGCCTGCCTGCCTCTCCCTGACTATGCTTACTTGTGACAATCTGTTTTAATTCATTGCCTATTTATCTAATTGTATAATTTTGAAATATGCACCTGGGTTCTATGGAAACATAAAAAARGGATAGGAGAAATATAAATAGGACCAATTATATGCATTAGTGTCTATTATATCTATCCATAAGAAATCTGAAGTAACAGATCTCCAATTTTTCTAGTAAAATCCAACATRAAGGTTTTGATTTATTTGCCAGAAAGTAAAAACTAATACATACAGAATAGAATTACAGAAGTGACTGAGCCTATTCGGAAACAGAACTGGTTTTTAAAACCACTGGATCAGAATACTGCCAAGTACCATAGGGCCTGATCCTGCCACAAGCCATTGCCTACAGCTTGTATTAATTTCAGCAGAGTTCATAAGCGGAATAACTGCGAGGTATTTGCAAAGGTAGTTAGGCTCTTAATGACCATTTTTTGTTATCCTTTGATAGACAAACCTACCATTCTCAATACTGGAAGTTTTGCCTAGGGAAAAATGTTGTATCTGTCTCAAAATAAATGGATCATTTAGATCCTGTCCATCTTAAAAAAAAAAAAAAGTAAAAAAAGAAAAACCACCAACCCTTAATAGCATTTACATTCAATTACATATAGCATTACGCACAATATTTGGGGCCAGAACCTGCATTAGTTTATCCAGTTCCGGAAGAGGTGTGCTAGATTAAATTAACAGCTGGGAGAGGAAGGAGAGTAAAAGGCCTATGTACCAGTAACATCCTCTTTTATATGGTATTTGCCCTGGAGCTCACACCTGGAGAGAGATTTCATCTGTGCAGGAATGCGTACCCCAGCGCAGGGCACGCTCTGCCCAGGCACCCACCCCTGCAACCTCTAACTCTAGACRAGCACCTGCCATGGAAGGAAAACTGGAAAAGCAAGGTGGTGCTCTCGGGATGAACCTAGAATACCTGCCTCGTTTTGAACTCATAGCTGTTCTCGACATCATTGGACAGCGACTGCAAATGTACTTATTCCACTTTCATCATACAGATGAGGATCGTRAAGAAATAGTCTAGTAGCTGGCCTTAGGTGGGAACAGGGACAGTCGTTGACTACCCGTGTAAAGCTGGCTCCTTCCAAATCAGTGATTCCAGCATACAAGGATTTTTAACAGACAAGTATTTTACACTGCTTTTTGGKAAGAGGAAAGTAAAATCCATTAGTTCTTTTTGATCTAACAAAACGTAAAGTGGACAAGCAATCCTAGAATATCTCCAGCTTTATTTCTGAGCAAGTCAAACAAATCAAATTGCCATTATGCTTGCTTTTCTATGTTTTAATCTGGAGGTGCCAAAGCAACACACCTCTATAGCATTAGTGCTAACATGTGTGGCTCTTCATCATGGCTGAGAGTTATATTATAGGTAGATCCTCACTCCGAAAATGAACTATAATGTTGGTATTCAGTGTTACGAGACTCCCTCCTTTAACATTTCTCTCAACGTACAATGAAGTGTGTTAAATGTGTACCAAAAACCTTTAAAGAAGGCAAGGAGTCACACACACCGATACTTGCACATACCTCCTTTATGTGCACAATTTGCACTTCTGACACTGGGGCAGCGACTCTGCGAAGTGGCTATCTGGCCACCTGCACACACATATGTCCAGGAATATGTGTGCAGGAACGCACGCTGTACCTRAGCCCGCGAATCCCTTGCCACCAGCTGAACGCTGTACATTTAGAGTTAGTTCACTACACACACACACACTCATTCACACACTGATACACACACACACGAACACACACAAATTACAGCAGAATCTTTCGAAGACTATCTTCTACAGCATTTAACCACCTCAGCTTGAGTTGCCACATTTTCTTTATGGCTAACACTTAGCAGAGTTACCCTTACACATAWCCCAGTGCCAGGCAATTTCAGCAGTTTCTGGCAGGAGAAACGTCCGTTCCTTGAGGACAAGGCAGGTGGTGAAAGAGGAACGAGTCTCACTCATTTCAAGATGAAAAACCTACCTAATAACTGAAACTCCATTTGCCAAAGGTGAGCTCTGGTGACATGTTTGCCCGCTGTCAAGGTTGAATTTCTTTGTTTAYGCCCCGAGCACAGCGAGCACACGTGGCAGAGCGATCCAGCCCTCCGCGGCCAGCCCAGCACATCCGCGCCCTCACCTAGACAGAGAAGAGGAATCCCTCCCTCGGCACTGAAACCAGCAACAGGGTGCCAGGTTGCTGACAGGCTTTGGACATGTTCACTTGTCCATTACAAATGGGACTGAAGCCACCAATTCATTTCACAGGGTTTGTTAAATAGCAACTAGACATTAAGGGTCACTAGCAACACAGACAGGATCCCAACTAGTGATCTAGGTTTGCTGCTACACCAYCTGTTTGTACTGTCTCAGTGCAAGTCTATACCATGCTACTCACCTCTACTGCTCACTTCTGAAATATATGGAACAAAMTGTATACATTGGCAAACACATGTGAGAGTATATCCCTCGTGAATAATTAGCTTTAAGCAATAATTCCGCTTACAATGTCTGAAGAGGGAATTAACRCAGGCTATCAAGGGACTTTGGGACAGAGAACACACTTAGCAAACAAGTATTTTTAAAGATTGCACAGTGTAAGAAGCAACGATATCACTGTGGTGGAAATAAACCGCTGGGGAATCATCTGAATGCAACAGAAGAACCATGGGAGGGAAATGTTATTTTGTCGTATGGAGTAACCATGGTGTGTGTAGCAAAGAGGCTGGCATCCTTTACTGAAACCCTCATCATCCTGCAAAAACATACATCTTTTGTAGACAGGATATTTAGGCTGGATTTTATGCATATGTCCCCTTCCTGTACTTCGGATCAAAGAAACRTTTGAGGCAAACTGACCATCACCTTGAACTGGTACCTTGGGGGAAAAAAGAAGAAGAAGGACCAAAAGACAAGAAAAAACATAGCACAGAAATGCTGCAAGTAAACAGATGCATCTCCACCCCAAGAGAAAATTATTCCTTTCTAACACTCCTAATAAATTCATGTAACGTTTTGTAGACATTGAAAATATTCCAAAACATAGCTCAGTGTAAACAGCAAGCTGGGTTTCCTCCTGCTTTTTAGCATTTCTCTTTGTTTACTCTCCATTTGAGGATAGAAAAAGCCTACATGTGAGCACTGCAAATGGTGTATTTCGGGACTGATAGGGCATTCGGTAAGGGAATGATGAAATACAGACATATGTAGCCTCCAATAAAATAATATGTACTTTGCCTGAGTCACCAGGGTCAAACAAAATTAAAAAAAAAAAAAATTCCAGTGTCTGCTTTATTAATACTTCCTATTTGTATGTGGAAAATAATCTGATACCATGGTGATGGGCAGACTATATTAAGCTTAGAGAGACAGAGGCATGAGASAGACATTCTGGGGTGTGTCTGCTCTCACTCCCGCTGCCTTCTTGCTCCCACACCCCATGCCTCAGCAGTAGAGACCCCGTGGGAAACTGCCCTGGCAGTGCTTCGGCAAGCRATGCCCAGCCAGGCCAGTTCATCCATCGCAAGGAGAGGTACTTGGCTAGAGACGCCAGCTCCCATCTGTGAGCCCAAATGGCTCTGCTCAGCCTCTGCTCAGCTYAGGAGGGCCTGGCACGTTCATCTGGTAAAAAACAGCCCTTACCTTTGGCAATCAGCTCCTCCAGCTCTTGGTCGAATCCTTGTCGGTGGCATTTCCTCCAGAGCCCCATGTTGGTCGAGTTGTACTGTCTGTTGCACTCGTCGACTGCGCTCATAGCAAAGATCTGCCTCCTGTTTCTTGCCAAGAGGAGTTTCCCTTCCCAGCGGTCCAACCTAGACCTGCTGGCCCTGAGAGGCAGGTTGTTGTTGGAGTTATAAATGAAGCCAGGATCATTTCTTTTAGTGGTGATGCTCTTGCACCTCTCTCTGTGCTTCCTGGCATCAGTTTCGTACCAATGGTCAGAGCAGATTGCCACAGCCAGCATGCCCAGGGCACATAGAGCTAAAGAGAGGCCAGCATACAGCAGTAACCTTCCAGCAGCCATACCTCAGCTTCACAGAAACACCATGGACATCTTCACAACAGGCAAAGCCCTTGAGCGTGAGACCACGCAAAAACCTCCGGAGCAGCTGCTAGGTGTCACTTGGCAGAGACTGCCTCAAACATCCCCAACTCCCGCGGCTCACATCCACGCTGCGGAGGGATGCTGAGAGCGCTACAAAGTTCTGCCCTGGAGGCAGTCCTGGAGTCTCATCTGCCTCTTCTCCTCTGCGGAGGAGAGCTGGCAAGGAGAAACACTGCCTTCCACCTCGAACGGGAGCAAGCCAGCGACCCACCTATACAGAGATGTCCTGCTCCCCTCACCACGAGCACCCGAGCGATGGGGGCTGAAGGGATATATCCCCCCTGAAGAGACCTGCAAGCTACGGCTGTTTGATCAGTCCATTAATCTCTTTCAATCTGGCCAGCTCAGAAATCCAGAAGAGATGGCTTTCAGATCAGCAGGCTCACCACAGCATCATCACAGGACAGAAAAGTTCAGCAGCTAGAGATCTCCTGCTTGCAAGCAGCCAGTTATCCCGGTTTCAGGAATGGGTGACTTGCCTTTTCTTTGTCAGCGGCTCAGCGAGAGCATCATCGTCTGGATGGTCGGCCGCTTGCTTGGGTTTAAAGCGGGGTCGAAGGGGAGGGAGCAAGAGGGGGGAGCAATCTGTTGTTGTTGTTGCTGCTGCTGCTGCTGCTGTTTTAAACCGTGGCTAAAACATCACCTCCCCGGCTGGAACCGGCAGCGCAGGCAGGTACAGGTCTCTCCCTTAGCAGACTTCGCTGACAGTCACTGACATCCTGGCTCCAGAAACACCTCGGCTTCCCTCTGCCAGCCTTGCCATTCACTCGCCTGCTTTTGTCGTCTGCGCTCTCACCCAGGCGGCGTAACGCCACGACCCCTTCCCCGGAGCGCCCCAGCAGCGCTTCGGCTCTCCCGGCGAGCGCGGCGCGGCAGCCCGCCGGCTCCGGGCCGGGGAGAGAGGCGGCGGGGGCGGCCGCAGCCCCGGCAGGACCCGCCGCCGACCGCGGCACCTCCCGCTAGGCAGCACTGGAAGCAGTCCTCGGCCCCAGCATCGTTTTTCCACCACCACCCCCCTTCCGCTGGTATCCGAAAAGCTTCCTTCGTCCCCGGCGCCGGGATGTGTTGTGCACAGTTTGCCTAACACGGCGGCACGTTAGCCATCTGCAAGATGAAGGCAGGCAGGCAGGGCTACGGCTGGCTGAAAGGATGCTCAGGAATGGGGAGGGGAGGGAGGTCGGGGGAAATCACACCAAAACAAACCGGAGGGGGGGGGAGGGGGGGGTGTTGGGGAAGAAAAGCTACACACCTTACACGGGGAGAGGAAAGCAGCCCCTAACTGTTGTCAACAGCTTTCGGTCTGCACCATTTCTCTGCCATATGGCCCGATCTCCACGTCGGAGCTGAGATTTTTAGCTCAGCAGCTTCCTACGAATCGTATCCCCAGTATCAGCAGTTATATATTCAGACATATTTTTTTTCTCCTTAAATTTCCACTCCCTTTCTCTCTAGTGGGAATAACTCACCCATCTTGTAGAGATCGAGTGCAACAGAAGGCGAGCTGGAGTCCCCAAGCTTTAGAAATCTCATTTCACCGTTTTTAACCCAAATAAGAGCGAATCCAATCTTCTGTACACCTGGGAATCTTTCCTTGTTCAAACACCGAGCCCTGCAGCCTTGGCTAAAGCCTACAGACAGAGAATACAGAGCGCTGAGCCAAAAGCCAGTGATGTCACCCATGCAACGTGAGACTCATTTCTCTAGTCTCCTTAAAGATAAACTGCACCACTTCCCAGGCAGGAAATGTCGAAGTCTTACTTTCTTAAGAGGGGAAAATGTAAAACCTGGATTTAACTGGATGCTGCTCATCCTTGGTCATAAGCCCTTACATTGTGTCAACCAAATCCAAGACAAGCGGAGCTGTTTCTTACTGCACCAAAAAAATCCCAACCTACTACGTAACACAGAGTGTGAGCTTGAAAAAAACCCTGGATTCAAGACCTGCTGTGTGATCCAGAAAACTGAGGCCTCCAGACTCTGAACTGTACTGTTTGACAAGGAAATAGGCACGGCCATTTCCCTTGTATCAAAAAGCTCTGGATCCTGGCACATCCTGATCTGTGAGTACCACAGCATCCTGGAGCTGGCAGAGGAACCTAGTTAGCCCCGTCCAATATTTGGCTCCCACGCACCAGCGACTCCACAGCATGAATATCAAAAAACGCAGTTGCTCCTACTGCACCAAAAAGTCCGAGGCCCGATGACTCTCCACGGACAAGTGCCACAAAAATCTACATCCATGCTGGATCCTACCAGCTTTTGGCCCCTGAAGCCCAAGCTGTGTCATCTGAATAGAAAATAAGCACAGCCTTTATTGGAGCCTCTGGGCTGGTGATAGCCCTCGGCTCCAAGAGGGGAGTACTGGGATTTTGCTAGCTTTTAACCCTAGCCACACAAACTGTACTTGCTGCAGTGGGGAGAGCAGAGGGGGGACATAGTAGATCTTCGTGCATTAGAAATACATACCTGGATTTTCTTGTGGAATACAGCTGTATCAGAAAAAAAAAACCCACATGGCTGGATCCTACCAATTTTTGGCCCCAAACTAAATTGTATCATCAAAAAAGGCAAGATGTCTCCTTCCATTTTACCTGGCAAAAACAGGTCCCAAGTCAGCTGGGATTTTCAGCTATGGAAGGGCATCTCTCCCATTAAACCATTTTTGGTTTGAAATGTGCTATATTGTCTAACCCCCTCGCATGATTACGAAACTCACAAAGGAAAGTCGATCATCCAAACATTGTGATCATCCGCATCCTCTGAAACAGCTCTATTGCAAGATTTGAATGTTATGTTATGAATATTAACTGTATCTGGAAAGCTCTAGATAAAGTTAATTGTTTTATTGAAACAAGGCACTGGTTTAAACATTTTTTAGCAGTAACTTCCCTTTGTTGTTCATAGTAAAGGCAAATATTTAAGGATCTAAGGCTTTTTAAAAACACTTAAGCACAGGCGGATCCACTTCTATAACTGGATTTTTCAAGCAACTACATGTCAGTACATAAAAAGAATTAAATTTTGTAGTGGGCTTGGAGCAGCCATACTTCTTGTCTGTTCAGAGATAAAATTTAGAAGTTTGTAGTCAAAAAGCTGCTGGCTCCTATAAGAAGATGGCGAACAGATTTCTTGTATTGCACCCACACAGAGATGAGAGTGCACCTGGATTTCTTTGTCAATTTTTAGCATCAAGTCCCAAGCTGAAGGATGAGAACAGGGAACAAGCCTAATTTTACCAAACGTGTTTTTTGGCTGATTGTTGGATTTTTTATTTAAGCACAAGAGTCTGCTACATTTATTCTCTATTTAGACTGAACTGGAAGACAGAACTGTTTTCTGTCTAAACTCCTAGTTTAGACAGAACTGGAAGACTGGGGGTAAGAGCAAAATGGAGGATCCAGCTACTAGAGCTGTTTTTCTCATCATATTAGTCAAAGATATGTTAGGGGACAGGAAAATCATATAATGTAACCATACCTACATTTCTTTTCTAGTTAAACATTAGGATTACAGTCCAGAGAGCCAAGATTTGGTTGGACTCAGGTAGGTCCCAGGTGCCAGGTTTTTCTGTCAGTAAGAGAGTTTTTCCAAGGCAGTAAGAGAGTTTGGAGCAGGGGGACTTTTGTACCTGGAGAAGCCAGGCTTGTTCCCTCTTCTCATTCTTAAACACGGGTTTGAAAGCCGAAAATTGGCATGCAGTTCCAGGTTTTATCTTTTTCTCTGAAAAGGCATTTCAGTGACAGTTTCTATGCATTTTTATTTTTTTGCTTGCATTTGTAGCTTTATCAGATGGCAATCTATACCCTCCTGCAAGTCACCTTAAATGTAGGAGAAAGTGTTGGATTTCAGATGAGCTCTGCTTTAACTCTTAGAATTTCTCTCCCTCATCATCATTATCCCCTTCTTTTCAGGAGGGGCAGAATATTGCTTGCTGCAGGCATTAGGAACCTTTCCTCTGTCTCTTCCTGGGATTATTATAGACAGCCCCTTCTCAGTGCAAACAGATCATTATTAAATTCTCTTCCTCCCACCCCCGCCTTGCCACCGGGAGAAAAAAACAATCCTTCTTCAGATGAATGTAAGCTGGGAGAAAGGCATTTAAAAAAAAAAAACTCCAGGCACTCTTGGGCACGCTACGTGGCAACCGCTCCCTACAGTGAATTAAGGGCATCTTGGCAAAGGCAGGTAATTCATTCGTCTTAAATGAATCGGGGAGTGAAAATGCAGTTTTAGCAAAGGATTGAAAGCTGAGGCTTTCCTTTCTGCAGGTTACGATGTCAGTGATCCAGARGGAAAGCTAAAGCACATGAGTGCACAGGAAAAATGTCTGAAGGCGTGGGACAGAGAAGGGGAGCCCGGCGAGTCTGTTCAGAGCAAATTCCTCACCACGGATGTTATCTTACAGATAGGGCCAGTCTCCTCTCCATTCCCTCCCGGGATCGTTTCTGCTTTCCTTAGCATCCTCCAGCTACCATCATCCACCGCCTTCCAAGAAAGCTTCAGACACAAAAGCAAAGAGAGCGCCTGTACCAAGGTACACACAGGCGGGGTGTTGGGTTGGGGGGAGGGGGAGGGCAGAGTTAATGGACAACCAATTGCAATTTGCTTTTCTTCGGTTTTTTTTTTACATCAAAGTGACCTCCACCATATTTTTCTTCTTCTTCCTCTTTTTTTTGCTTTTAAAGAAAGAGAGTTCAGTGCCATCTAGTGGGGGAGGGGACTGAGCACGTCAATGTGCTTCCCATTTCTCGGGCTCTGTACCACTAACTCAGTTACTCAACAGGGAGAGATGATCCTCAGTATTTCTCTTCTCTCTTCGTGATCTTCATTTCCCAAGAGGTGATGTTTAATTTCAATGGGCTCCAGCCTTCACTCATTGTAATGAACCACCTACTGAAGCCAAAGGAACTCGTACTAGTGTTGGATTACTTGGAGCAGCACTGGCTCTGGAGGCAGTTCGCTGCTCTAATTACAGGATTTCAAATACAAGACAATAATCAAACCAAACACAGATATAACAAATTATATCTACTAATATTTTTTATCATTCCAATACACCTTGGATAGTGGTATAGGTGAATCCTCAGCATGCCAGCCCTTCTACTAACACAGACATAAAAGATGCTGCCTATCCCATAGAAGCATCTTACAATAACTCCCACAAACACTTGACCCATCAGTCAAACAGATTTTGGGGTGTTCAGGTGACTCAGAACCAAGCAGAGGCTCTATAAAGGAAGATCTGGACCACAAAACACCACATAAAAGTTTGTCATCTAAAACCTGGGCATTTAAACCAGTTATTAATGCCTCTTCTATTATTTTTTTTTAATACAGAAAGGCATTTTCAGAGGGAAACATCAGCCAGCTGCATAAACACGAGTTAGCCATAAACAGACACAGACACACAGAGATTAGGCAGACAGCTATGTACACACTAGTGTTTAGCTGTGCACACACTAGTATCTGGCTGCACACACCAGCACCTAGCTGGACATCTTCTGCCCTCCCCCTGCCAACTCCCCAAAGAGATTTCTTTTGCTCTCTCTAAAAAAAAAAAACATTTGGATTGCAAAGTTAAGCAAGTTAGTGAATGCCAGATTTAAGATCACCCATGCAACATTAATTCACCCCTTATGCAAACACATTATGATATGATCTTTAATTATGTGATTTTTGTTTCCATGGGTCTCCTGCTTTTTTCAGCACAAAGGATAGATGTTGTTCACTTAATGAACGCTATTCAAATTTTCTCCTATCCTTATCATCCAATGTGTGGTGTATCTACTATTTACTGCAGAGCATCCAGATCTTGCATTGAATACAGAATGATTAATTTCCTCATGGGCTTTTCTATAGTTGTGTTCTCATTGTAGTGTTTGAGGATTGTTTTTTTTTACAAACATCAATGAATTTATCTTCACAGCTCCCTGCTGAGGAACAGAGATAAAAGCCAGTATTTTCAAGCATGTCAGTGTATTTTAGGTGCTCAATTAAAGAAGCTTAGAACCAAAACTTTCAGAGTGCTTAGCACTTTCCTTCCTCAGAGAACAGCTCCCAGCCACCTTGGCTCTGGACACAGTGGGCAGTATTTCTACAAATTAGTGCATGGGTGACTGCAAGTGGATACACAGAAAATGGAGACCACATGGACAGTAGTTGTGAAGAATGTCATTTATTTGAATCACCTAGCTTCATAATAGCAACCCTCACAAAGGGTGAAATAAAATCCAATTTTCAATTTCAATTCACCATGATTTTTCCTACCTGTATTCGTCTGCTAGGCTCACTACACAGCCTCCAAACTCTTCACCAAACAGCCACCATCTCAGGACTGCAGAGTCCTAGTTCATCGTCATCTACCACGAATGGAAACAGAGTTTGTGTAGAAATTAGGATCTGACCATCTTACTTCATGAACACAAGACACAAGTGAATGGCAATTCCTGGGCAATTTTTATTCTAGTGTTTTCTTAGAATCTTGATTTAGTGACCTGAATTTGTGACAAACAGGAGAAGTACGCATGAGCTGAGACAGAATTAATCAGGGGGTCAGGAGGTGAATGGAGTGTAGCATCAAAAGAACAGATTTGTTTTGGGAAGAAGCAAAATGAATTGCTGGGCAGAAAGCAGGAAGACATGTAGGTGAGCAGTCCTATATCATCTTTTTCAATAAAGCTGAGGGAATGGCCAACACTAAATGGCCTCACACAGAGACAGTTAAAAGACAGTACCCAACTAAAAAGAACCACAGTATAATGTTGTTTTTCCAAAGACAAAACCAAAAAAAATGATTGGGGGCTTTCCACTAAAATTGCTTCCTCCTGTGAAAACTTACTCTTTATTATTTAGCTGTCAACTGTCAAAACCACATCACTGTTAACAACCTGAGGCTACACTGTGCACACAGCTAACTATGTATGATAACCACTCCTTCTCATCAGAACATCTCCAAGAATATTTTTAAGCTCAGGTAAAACAAGGATGAACTTTTTTAAAGCAAATTATAATTAAACTTCCCCCAAACTGCCCAACGCGGACATCATGCTTGGAAAATATCAGCCCAAGCAGTTTAAGTTTAGCAAAGCTATAAGCTACTGAAAATAAGGCCTGGTAGGCAAACGTAGTCAACTGAAGACATTATCCCTGCGCCACCTCCACACAGACTGAGTGTTCGTGGGCACTGTGGTAAACTGCAGAATAACCTGGAACCTATCGCTCCACCTCTAAAGGTGTTGCCACGAGTTTTATCTTTTTCAACCAGGTGGCAGGATCTAAATGCGCACCACACTCAGAGGTGAGCCCTAAAGAGACCCAGGAAAGCCAGCCTTGTCCCTGTCTCTGTTGAGGAAACACTCCAGCTCTTGCGATGTCAGAGGAGCATCAAGAAAATGTTTAAGAAAAAGAAAAGGCCTAAGTTGCACATGTGTAAGTCTCTGCTAATAGAGGGAATTCTGCTGCGCTAGGAGACAACTCAGCCAAAGCACACAGGCAATCTTTAGCTCTCAGGGCTATTTCAAATTCATCTCCCTACAACAGAAAACACATCTCAGACCTTGCTTTTGCAAGCAGAGATTCAGCTTCATTCTGGTGCACTCTGTGATCACAGCAGCCACCCTGTTATGCCTCCTGCTTATTGTCTTGCCAACTTGGTAGTCAACACCTTCATGTTCTACAGCTTCTTCTCCTTTGAGTTGGACTAGGTTTCACAAGAACTCTCTCCTGCAGACCTGTTTCCCCAAATGCCTTGCTAAGAGGACTACTATTTCATACAAGCTCCCCTGTGCTTCCCACAGTTTACCTTATGGATACACCAAGCCCAGCCTCCTACCCTAAATCCTGCTGCAGGAAAAACCCATTGCCTGCTGCAGTGATGAAGGTGACATTGCCCTGAATGCAGGAGTTACATAGCAAGGTTACTTGCTGCCTAAAGCCAGCTACCAGAGGAAGATGGCTCTCCAACATCACCATCACTGGGCTCAGCTGAAAACAGGAGATATTACTTCTCATTAAAATTCATAGATCTTGTGACTTTTATAGAAATAGCAAGAAGAATCCAGGATGGCAGAGATGAGATATTAGGGCCAAAGAGTACTGACTCAGAGCAAAAACTCAGACTTCTGGCTGCCAATAATAAGCACATTTTGTAAGAAGTGACTTTTATTCTTAAAGCTACATGTAACACATTGATCTTCAATATATTAAAGCCTGAATAATTCTGATTTTGCCGTAGTGCATCAATATTTAGTTCAAATAGGCAGTCTTGTATGCAGGTACATCTGTAGTATGGTTAGTTTGCTTGATGTGGCAAGTCACACTGCACAACCTTCCCTAAGCTTCTGACAGATTTCAGAATCCGTTGTTCATTCCCAGAGAGATTTCTGGGCATGGGTTCTATCAATCAGCAGTGTTTTGTGAACTAATCCACTGAAAGACAGAACCACAGTCTTTGTAGACCAATAACGCGGTCTTTGGCAATGAATGTATCACATCTGTGATTGGCTCCCAGCTGCCAATTCAATTTGTTGCTTCTTTTAGTCACAAAAGAAGAACAAGGATTAGTTAAAAATCAGAAATCATAGATCATAAGAAATCATCACAGAAGGGACTGGGAAGAAAACCAGTAAGCAAAACCAAAAATAGCACCTGCTTAGAAAAACCATATTCTCTAAAAACACTCAATTTTGGAACATGACTCAGAAGTAAGACCTCAATCTTCATGTATTTCATTTGGCTGTGAAGTCCTAGCAGAGTAGATTCATTTAAAATCAAAAAAAGAAAAAAATGTATATACATATACATTGTGTGTCTCTGTAAAAGCAGCTGACATCTAGAATGATAAACTCTATTTAGACATAAGTATGCTGCTCTCTCCAACAGTTTTGCACTTTGGTTCTTCAGATTTCATTCATTTGTGCAGTTCATTTCCCCACATGAAACTTTAGCACTGTGATATCGCAACTGGTTGTTGAGGAATTGATTAGGTCACAAAGAGGATTAGAGCTCCAGGTGGGAAACATGCAGCAGGAAGAGATGAATGCCTAAGCAAGAAGACCTAGTTTCCATGCAATTGCCATTGGTTTGTTAGTCTTAACAAAGACTAAAGGAAAGAGGAGGAAAGAAAATCTATACATTTCAGCAGAACTGGTACCGGTGCTCATTTTCTAAGAGATGGCAGCAGCTCCTTAAGGACTATTCTTCTGTCAACACTGAGTTGAAATCACAACAGCAGTTAGTTTCACATGCCATTGTTATTTTTCATTGGAAAYTGCAATCCAATATATTATACCACTAAATCTGATACACCAAATGAGGCATTTACAGAAACCTACAGCTTGATGCCTCTCTTCTAGAGCACCTTTCAGAAGCTGGGCATCTCAATGTGCTTTACAGCAACAATGTAGATGATTACAGTGCAGTGAATGGATGCAAACTCTGTAGGTACAACGTGTTTGAGGGAAATGCCTGTTGGGAGTGTCCAGCGAGGACAGTGAGTCGCTTTCCTCCCCACATACCTGACGTAGGGCCAGAGTGATCTCTGCAGTCCTGAATTCAAGAGGATTTATGGTTGGAGATCCCATGCAGCATCTGACCATTTGCCAGTGAATTGCATGCCGGCAGCAGCAGCTACGATTGTGAAGACCTCGTGGAAAGCTCAGTTCTGCAGGCACAGCCCCTTGTTGCCATTTTCGGAAATCCCATTCAGAGSAGAACTGACCCATTACTAGGGCAGACTGGGGCCACTGCAGCCAGGCTGGACATGGTTGGATTTTGAAGCTCAGTGGTAGTTAGCTGCTTGTCTGCTTAACTGATGGAAGAAGAGCATTCCAAGGCATCTCCAGCACTTCCAGGAAGCTCAGTGTAACAATGGCTCAGCAGGAGGACATCTCTAAGACCATGGCAAAAAACTTAGCCCTGCTTTGAATACTGTGTTAGCATGAATACAACAGGGCTATTCACAGAGCAGGACTGAGCCTCGACCACTTAGGGCAAGCAACTGACAACAAAAGGTCTTAAGCCTCCAGAGAGTAGTTTGTGCAGACTATGCACCACAGCAGGACAAAATGAGGAGTTTGATATGCTTTTGACAATTATTTGGGATATTCAGTCACCTGTAACATAGTAATTTTGGCTCATGCTCTGAAGTTGTTCCAGTGAGAACTGCTGTGCCGTGAAAGACATGCATTTATCCATCTTTGCTGTAAAGGCCTCAAGTAAGTACCCACCAAACAAGAAACAATGGAGAGTACTAAGCCTTAATGACCCTACTCTGGTTGCCCAACAGGTATGTTAAAGACACTGGCCTGCAAGAAGCTAATTCTCATGATTGTTTCCAGAGAAATGGACTAAGGAACAAAATTTCCCAAGGACAAAAACAGAAAAAAGGAAATTTGGGACTCATAGCCATAAAATCTGAACAAGGAATTTTTCGCAGAAAAAGGGGAACAGATGCCCAGAGAGCATGTGTAGGAGCAGGGCTCGTTCAGCCTGGGTACTGGCAAGGTCAGAGAGAATGAGCTGAATCAAAAAAAAAACTTTTGCAGCTCAAAAGACAAGCACAAGCTGCAAGAAGAAAGATCCTGAATACTCCCCAAAACCTGCCTGCCAGACAGAAGAATGCTCCCACTGGCTGAAGAAACAGGCTGGGAAGTGCATGCAAAATTGATTATGTTTCTCTAGACAGGCAAATTCTGAAGCAAAGAACGATGCTGGTTACTAGTGTTGTGCAAGGTCGGTGCGTGTATCCTGGGGCTACCCTGACATAATAAACGGCAGCTTCATGTCACCCACCAGGACTGGAGCGAACTCCAAACTAAAACCAAAGAATTAGCTGTTTCCATGGCTCTGCCTCCGAAAGACTACAGAAGGGGGAAAGACAGATCAATGATGTTTAGGTCTACAAAGAGTGCTACTGAGATGACTGCGTACCTGGGAGTCCAGCCAGATCTTGGAAAACCTGCTGACTGAGGCAGTCAGAGAGGCGGTATCTAGAGTACTTCCAAAGACCTAATGACGTATCCTGTGGTCAGCATTGATCGGGATACCCTAAGACAAGAAGAGACCTAAACCAGGAGAACATGGAGAGAAATCTCCATTACAGCGGACCATAGAGGTCAACAGGGATGTAAAATATCAAGGTCTGCCGAAACTCAGGGGAGCCAACAGCTCACAAACCCAAGAAGTCTAGATCCAAGGCAGCATCTTGACAAGAGTTCAGCATGCAGAAACAGAAATGCAAACTCAAACAGACCCGACCAATCTCCTTGGATTTTCTGTTTATGAGACTGATGTCCTCCTGAAAATTTTATTGCTGGAACATTTTTGTTCGCTCTTCGTCAAACAGAGTTAGAGATGGACAGCTGTTTTGACCCCATTTGAAAACCTTGGTGGATGTCCTTTCAGATGAGTTCTGCAAGAAACGATGGAAGAAAAACTACAAGAGCTTTTATCAGCAGTGAGCCAGATGTCTCCATTATTTCTTCTCTTTTCAGCTGATTCCATCATTTTAATATTTTTCCTTTTTTTCCYCCCCCCCGCAGCACTTTTTATTCCAGCCAGGAAAGATGCGTCTTTGTTACTGTTGTCTTTAAAAGTTTTGTGTGCATATTGTTGGTAAAGTAACAATAATACTTTACTTCTGTAGTATGTTTTTCACTAGGGGAAGCTGAAGCATTTTCTAAGAATCAACTATTCTTCACAACCCATTTCTGAAGCAGACATTATTATCCCCAGTTTACAGAGGGATGAAATGGCAGATAGGTTAATTAACTTGCTTAAGGTCATCGAGTGAGTTAGTAATGGAGCTACGAAAAAACAAGATTCAACAATTCTCATTCCCAGCCCCTTGATCTAACCACTAAGAAATATTCCTTCTCTTCAGTCTTAAGTACTTCATTTAAATCTACCACTGATCATTTATTCTGACATATTGTTGAACTACAAATTAGTCAGTCAAAAAGGCAAACATGTAAATGTGTGGAGATCTACAGCATCCTCGCCTCACTTGCCTGTTCAGCTTCATGCACCCCCTGCTATGCTGAACAACTCATCTTCCATTAAAAATGGATGTGCTACAGTTCTTCTGGAGAACTGTCAATACCATTTCAGGCATCAGTCCGAGGGCATCACAAGAGAGAGGAAGAGCACTTGCTCTCTTTCCCCAGGAGGCAAGAAGGCTGTCTCAACAGCCTGGCTGTCTGGGAAAGCAATAAGGTCAAGATGCCAAATGGCTTTGAAAAATAATTTCTATTTTTCTTTTATGCTGCATCTCCCTCCCAAGTGTTTCCAGTGTTAGATAGCTGGAGTGGCAGTATTTAATAGCTGCGTCTTTGTAGATTTCACTCTGTGGCACTAGTTTGATGAGTTATTTTGAAGTCAAAATATCCTTCAAATGCCCACCCAGTCCGTCAGTCTCCTAATACAACACATTCTCTCCAGAGGGATTTGCACTGCTAGATGTCTCCATGGCTCGGCATGAATCGCTGCGCAACAAAATACAATTGAAGTTCAMCAAATAATCATGATCACATAAAAAATTAATAACAAATATTTTCTAAACGTATATGTAGCCAATGCAGTTTTATCAAATGCTCAGAAGGTCCTTCTACCTGACTCAGATGAAGATGATTTTGTTCCCTCATGTCAATATTTATAACAGGAAAATGTTAGAGATCATCTTACAGCATGAGATGATAGTTCTAAGCATAAGGCTTAGGAGTGAAGTTGATTACTGTGTCGTACAGGAACTACTCAAATGCCTCATTTCCAAAATCAAATGAAACGCGTTCATACTCTTCTTTCCTCGTAAGTGTCAATAAAAAAGTGCCCGTGAGCAAAGTGGCCTCCTGATCTTTTTTTCTTTCTGGGTATGCCTTTGCCTTCTCAGGACAAACTCACAGTGGCTCAAGTGTTGCATTATGCCAAAAACCTACCTGAAGGCTATTCAACATTCAGTTATAACTAAAATAAATACACAAGAGGAATTAACCAGATAGGTAATTCCAAATCACTATTGATCAAATAAAATAATTCCAGACCAAATCACTGCCAACTATTTGTAAACAGGTCTTCCCYGTACTTTATCATGAGGTCTCTTCCTCTTTTTTTGCTGCTCTGCACGTGCTCCACGCATGTTTCTTCACTCCTTTGATTTCTTTCCTTCACAACAGTCCCCACGCAGAGAATGCCCATGTTGTCTCCCAGCCCCATGTCAACTCACTCTTCTTTAACGCCCTTCTAGGGTTTCACTTTTTTTCACTCACCCGTTTGCCACTGATTTTCTTCTAAATAATTGCTGACAGGGCCAAACACTTTGCTCTATTTACAACAAAAAGCTCAGGAGGATCTAACAACATGTCCATAGAATTCATCTCATCACAAGCCCATTCCTGTTGTCAGCCTCTGCTGCTTCCTTCCATTCCCTGTTATTATCATCCCTTAGTGTGTCAAGTCTAATTTGGACTGTGAAAACCTCAGAGCGGGGATGTTCACTTTATGTGTCCAAAAGACTCCACACACACTTACAGCGCTACTTAAATAGCATTACATTGGTCTGATTAGACAGGTGGCTCTGCATAGCAGTCTAGATACCACCAGCTTCAAGAACTGGAGGTCTAGCTCTTGTGCACCCCATCTCCGTAACTACCCCATCATTCTGCACTAGCATGAAGGTGGATGAGCTTCACAGGGATGAAGGAGTGGAACGTAAATGTCTTCCACTCCTGTCACCTCCCCATGGTGGTAACTAAAAAATTCGGCAAAGAAATACCTTCTGTGACTAGAGGCACAATAATAAAGAGCTTGGACAGCAGTTCAGCCATCATCTTGAACGTTAAGCACCAGAATCTAAAACGGGAGTGTAGCCACCTGTATACCGCTGATGGTGATTATTCCCAGGGATGCAGGTTACAGCACTGCTAGGCAGCCAGACTGGCCTGTCTAACCTGTTCTCACAACGGGCATCATCTCAGGAAGAGTGACTTGGACAGTGTCCTCCACGATGAAGCACATCACCCAGTGAGCTTAAACTCCCTGACAGAATCTAGGGAGACAGAGTCCCTCAGAAGAGATGTGCAAGACCATTTATGGCTACTTGGGGTGCAAAACGGACGATGCCCCGCCTCTGCAAATTCGCAGATGTGTTGTCACTTTGTTGACTGTTGTGACCTTGATATYCCTTCCTGAGTGTCTGTACGCTGTCTTACTGGCTAACACACTRATCTTGGCTGGGTTCTTTGCATGCAATTCTCCTCATAACCACTGTAGTAACAGTGATAGAACAACAAAAATATGCTCTTGTGAGTGCATGTTTTCACTTTATTGCTGACCTCAGACTTAATAGTATTTGCATGTTATTGCATGGCTGACAGGAGAAACAGCTGATTTTAGAGGAAAAAAGGTAGAAGAAACTAACTAATGCAGACCTGTTCATATATGTGTGCTTCCATCACACCAAAAAAGCCATGCTGGAGCCTGCAAAGTGTAGGCAATGACACTGGGTCTCTGAAGAGAAAAGCTTTGTATCGTGACTCCTTCCTAGTGATCCAGACCTGTGCTGTGTAATTGCGAATGAGAAAGTCAGTTTGCCTCCTGCCCTGATCAGGAGCAGCCATAATTCTCACGTTGGCCTAATCCACTAAATGTCTCTGGCCTAAAACTCAGCAGAGTAACTTTAGACAACCAGACCCCAGGGCGATAATGTTGCAGAAAACCAGAAATGGAATCAGAACCATGCTACTGGGTCCATTTTTAGGTAAATCAATGCTTTGAGGGAAAGAGGAAGGTGTTTTTCAGTGGTCTACATGCCAAATTTCTGACTGTGGGTAACATGCAAGAAGAATTGGATTTTTCATTGATGAGGAGAAATGAGATCAAACTGACATAATTACTGAAACAGGCAAGATCATTCACCATTTTGGAATATTAAAATATTTTGCCACAATCCTTTTAAACAAATAAAGAAATTTGAAGATGTGAGAAGGTAATGGTACATATTAAACCACTAYCGTTATTTTAGAGATGCAGAGACAGTAACTTGTCCCAATTAACCCTATTGAGGAGGGCTGGAATGGGGTGGAGATGGCTACAGAGAATCAGACTGCTTATTCCTCCAATGTACAAAAAAGTGTGCTCAATTTGGAGCTGTWTGAGGAAAAAGCCCCAAATAGCCAGCAGCCATGTCTCATTAGATTTTCTAAAACTTATTTTCTGTGACAGAAGTTATTCCAGTCTGTATAGAATAAGTATTTTGGAACCCATAATGTTTAAACAATTTAATCATGGGACAAACAAGTGGTGGTTGCTTAGCAGCCAGCAATCACAATTTGATTATAACAAGCGAAAAAGGACAGTCCCAGCCAGGGAAATATTCTCCTACACACACAGAGATGCTTCAGAAAGACTACCTCCATCAAGATGAGAGAAATGATGAGAAAAATACCAAAAATAGAGATACAAATGTAAATGAGAATTCTTACGATCTTACTCCATAGTTCAAAAGTCATGATTGCATAATTAACAAAATGGCCAATTTTGGCTGAAGGACAATTTTGGCTCAGCAGCAGGGTGAAGGAAACACTCAGAAGTTAAAAGTGTAGTATAGAACAACGTGGAAAGGCAAAAATATAGGAAAAAATATTCTGGAGTATACAAAAAATGAAGAGGTGCAACAACGCCAAGGTGTATGACTAGATAGAGATGGTAAAATAGTACTGAAGTGGCAGAAACAGTAAAAACTTCTATTCCCTCCTTAGAAAGATTAAGGAAAAGGCACTTTAGTAAAAAAAAGCAGCACTTTCCAGTCCATTAGTGAGTAATTAAGATGGTAAACAACCTCTACTAGAACAAACATTTTAAAATTACAGTATCTAGAGAACCTTTGTATAGCAAGCTTTGAAGAACTGGCTGAAGAAATCCCAGGACTGTTAATTTTTAGTAAAACTTGGAATATGAGGGATATTACAGATCACACCGGTGTTCAAAAAGGGCAAGTGAGGTGACGGGCGCGCCCAGGCCACGACGCTGATCCCCTCGGGGCAAGCATGGAAAAGGTGACAGAAAGTTAATCGAGGGAGGACTAAGGAGTAACAACGGGTTGGAAGGCACCTTAAACACCGCCTCGTTCCAAGCCCCCCGCCACGGGCGGGGGCACCTTCCACTACACCAGGCTTCATGGGGGTGAGTGACCACCAGGCGCGGGCAGGCCACCCGCATTGCCTCCCAGCACCCCGACAAAACGCCACTCGCTGCGGGGAAACAGGAGACGGGTCCGCTGGGGCAGGCAGGGCCCGGCGGGACCGGGCAGACACCCGGGCTCCGCCGCTCGG
>JASVER010000006.1:3107250-3126318 GCA_030449065.1 Oceanodroma leucorhoa | reverse complement strand
CCCGCGCCGCGCCTCAGGGAACCCGACGTCACCCACCGCGACGCCTCGGCGGGGAAGCCCCCGCGCATGCGCCGCCTCCAACTCTTTCCCCGCCGCCCTCCGGCCCTGCCGCGCCGCGCCGCTCCGGCCGCCGGTCAGCCCGGGGCGCTGCCGGGGGGCGGGGGGCGGGCCGGGCGGAGGGGTGAGCGGCGGCCCGGGGCACGGCTGCCCGCTCTCGCCGTCCTTGGGAGGGGGGAACGGGGCCTGGGGCCGTGCGCAGCGCACCGAAAGGGCCGGCGTGGGCTCCGGGCGCTCGCCCTGTGAGCTTCGGCCGAGCCTGCGCCGCCTCCCGGGCCCTGGGGTGGGATCCCGGGCCCCGCTGGGCTGGCGGGCGGGCGGGTGGGTAGCGCGGGCCCCTGTCACCGGGAAGCCGCTGGCGGCAGTTACCCCGAGGTGCGGTTGCAGCCAGGGTTTCCACGCTTGCCCTCCTGGAGGGGACAGGGCTTGCAGGAGGGCTGGGCCTTGCCGGGCCCGGGGGCAGCCTTCTCTTCCCAATGTGGTCGTGGAAAAATCAAAAAGTAATTCTGGAAGCAGAGTTCTGGCAAATGCTGRGTGAGAAGGAAGCGGTCTGAGACAAGCTAGCGGATCGGGAGGAAAAAACCCAGCCTGGGATGGGAAAGGAAGGCTTCGAGTAGCAATAAGGAGTSGGGAGCAGGTGAAGAAGCAGCACTGCATGGTGGTTTTGCTTTTAGTTTAGGTGTGTTAATTACCAGTAGGTGATCCTGAAAATACCATCGCTGTAAGTAACAAAACTGCTCTGGTAGCATCTCACAAAATCAGAGGTTGCCCTAAAATAGACTTTGGATAGCTGTGGCACTTGGGAGTTCGTAGCCTTCGCCTTTCTCATCTCTCAAACGTTCTTAGACTGGCAAGGATTAACAGAGGTCTCCAGCCTTGGCTTGGGCTATTTAGATTCCTTTAGCGATTCTGAAGTGAAAGGCAGGTCCCTCGTTGTTTAGGAGCTAAAGGTATTTTCATTTTAAGGCTGCAGTTGGAAGAGATTAAGCAAGCTTTGTGTTTGAGTTGAGTCTGGTGATATTTTCAGAGTGATGATGTGATGAAGAGTTTTGGGGACAATTTGTTGCTTTATCTCTGAATGTAGGAATTAGGACTGGCTGTTCTGAAATGGATGATTTAGCAAGACTTAGTGATCATTCCCCCATGTAGTAGATGCTCAAATTGAAGTGCTGCCCTGCGTTCATTTTAGAGCTTCCATCTTCTTACACCAGGCCTGCTGCCTTAACTTGAAGTCTCTGACACTTTGCCTTCCCTTTTGTTACTCTTTCCATTATCCTCTTTGACGCAGATTACTTGCGTTATTTTCATGCTTGATTTTTTTCCTGCTTCCTTTCTAGTGCTGTGCTAACAGGAGTAAATCAGAGTAGACAGTTGTACATCAGGTCCTCCAGTGGGCAGCTGTATGTAAGTGAGGTTATGAATACTTCAGATTCATGTTATTAAACAACAGGCTCCCTATTATCATACTAAAATCGACTCAGCCCTGTCCTGCTGATTACTCTTGTCCCTGCTCCATGCTCTTTAATTTTTTGTGTTGATCTTCTGGAATCACTGTGCAATACTCCTTAAAACAAAAATTTTAAACTTAAGTAAGTGTAGTGCACTTGAACAAACCCCACTTAATTTCTCTGGAGACTTATGTCATTGCTTACTCAAACAGGCACAGTACCGGCAACATACAGCTTCAAGTACATGGATCATGGGACTCTTATTCTTGTTCATTACGTCCCATTCTGCAAAGAAAGAGTAAMGTAAAGATGCAAAGAAGAGGAAAAAATGGGGAGGGGTAGGGAAGCTGAGAGAAAACCCTTCTCCACACTCCTTTAAGAGAGTGTGGATGTTGTCTCTGGTGGCCTAATAACAATGGTTTTGCCCTCAGAGCATTTTTGTTGCAGAGGTGTTTTTAGGTGGGAGATGGCTGAAAGTGAATGGGAAGCTGYTGTTGTGGGATTTTCTTGCAAAAAAGAGTCTGGTGTGGGGAAATGATTTCTTTCCTCTCTGAAGAAGAATAGTTATCAGGAGACTGAAAATAGAATGAAGAAAAAGCTGATGGCAATGATCAAGGGAAGGGAGTTGATATGGGAAAGATTTGTGTGATTCATGTAGAGAAACATGATTTATTTTATCTATTTATACAGCTAATAGGCCATTTTTGCTAGATGGWCTCTAACCACATTCATACTGTTTTAAATGGGGTGAGAAATTTTCATGAGAAAAACTTCCAGGTTGCTTCGTCAATATGCTTAAGTGGTCATAGAATCATAGAATCATTAAGGTTGGAAAAGACCTTTAAGATCATCGCGAGTACCCATGCCCACTAAACCATGTCCTGAAGCGCCACATCCACACGTTTTTTGAAYGCCTCCAGTGATGGTGACTCCACCACTTCCCTGGGCAGCCTGTTCCAATGCCTGACTACCCTTTCGGTGAAGAAATTTTTCCTAATTTCCAATCTAAACCTGCCCTGGCGCAACTTGAGGCCATTTCCTCTTGTCCTATCGCTTGTTAATTGGGAGAAGAGACCAGCACCYRTCTCTCTACAGCCTCCTTTCAGGTAGTTGTAGAGAGCGATAAGGTCTCCCCTCAGCCTCCTTTTCTCCAGGCTAAACAACCCCAGTTCCCTCAGCCACTCCTCATAAGACCTGTTCTTCAGACCTGTTCTCTCTGGTGTATTACCTTGTGCTCGTGTAAGTCAGAGGCATCGCAGTGGGCACTGGTTTTGGCAGAGTTCACACTGTAATTGTTCCTGTGACTGGAGTTTAAAGGTAACCTTAAGCAAGCTGAGTGCAATGTGCTAATAAAGGAAGTTGTGGTTCAGTACAGGTACTTTTATAGTCCGCATTGCTGTCTGTAGTGTCCTAGTTAGGCTGCTAATTATTCCTGAATTAGTGTAGACATTCTTTACATGCAGGTTTATGCACTAAGAATTAGACTGATTTCATGGAAGGAATACATGACTTCAAACATGTGATCAGTGTACAATGAGTTGTTTTCTTTGCCTTAGTTTTGGGATAGCTTGCAATACTCAGTCATCTTAGAGTTGTGGCTCTTTTGTGTTTGCTTTTGCAGGAAGGTCCATCAGTCTGTGTGTGCCCAGTCTTCCTTGGGAGATGTCCAATGTTTCCAGTTACGCCCTTCGAATGGCCCGGCTGAGTGCTCAGATATTCGGAGAAGTTGTCAGGCCAACTGATTCAAAATCTATGAAAGTAGTGAAGTTATTCAGTGAGCAGCCTTTGGCCAAGCAGAAGGAGGTCTACAGCTGGTATCCTCCTCACAACACCTACTACGCCCTCATGAAGAAACTCCGTTACTTTGGTCTCTACAGGTAATCTCTGTGCTTATAGGGTGGAAGCAGGATTGGAGATGGGAAAGGGGTGGGTGTGAGGTTTTTTACAGTTTTTTAAAGGAACATAGAAAAAGGTTTAGTTCAGAATATGGTGCATATGGAAATATGCACTTGATTGTTGCACTGAGGGCAAGGAGAGTAATAAAGTGACTACTGTCTAAGTAACTTTTACCATAATTAGAACCTTTTGTGAGAAAGACTTTAAGTGTAGTTATGGGCAACCAGTTATATAAGAAATAATTCTTGCTTTGGCTTTGGAGGAAAGAGAAGAGAGCTTTCTTATAGACAAGAGATGGGTCTGTAGTTCTGAATATGGCAAATGCATGTGCTACAAAAAGGTGATGTTACCTTAACACAAAAATTGCACTAAGACAGTCTTACCATATATTTCTCAATCATTGAACAGCTAATAAGTGAAATTTAGAAGAGAAGGAAAGTCTGTGTTAGGCTGGAGGGGCTTTTTATCCTTTAAAATAAATTACGTTAAGTTAAATTAAATTAAAATGTAGTTTAAATAGCCTTGTTAATTCCAGCTTCATCCAAACGAGTGGTCTAATTTCTAAATTAATTTCCACAGTCTCAAGTAGGAAAAACTGCACTGCTAAAGAACATCAGCAGCAGTCAAATGCAATCCTCTGACTTCAGTCAGGTAGCACTAACGAAATCCCTTAAAAGTGAGGGTGCTAACCCTGTAAAGTCAAAACAGATTAATTTCTATTGCTAGTATCATAATACTAGCCATCAATGATTGCATCCAGGATCCTCTTGGTTTAGGTGGGCATGCAGACATTTTCTACAATAGCTGTTTGTTGACACAGAAAGCCTCAACGACRTGATAATGTTCTTTACTCTTCTCCTTCCCCTCCTAATCTCAAGTTCCTTCTCTAGCTGCTCTGTATACAGAGAGCTTGTAGAGGATCAGGTTGGCTGGTCAGAAATATGTAACAAAGAGTCTTAGAGGGCCTGATAATAACTCACAAGCTTTTTGTTTCTTTTTTAGAAAAGTTGTATTTAAAAATAGCAGTGCAGCAATCTTAGGCCACTTGGGACGCAGTTGTGACTTTTGAAAAATACCTTCGCACTGAAAAATACAGGGACAGAGATTAAACAGAATTTATAAGAACATTATTGAGGATTCATTATCTCTGCCAGCCCCTTTATCCTCCTTCCTGTTTTGTTCTCCTATTAAGATTCTAGCAGAGGCTGATGCTTTCTTCATAACTCAAGAATAAGTCACCTGAGAGGAGTGTCATGTACTGTAATTACTGCTCAGCATGCCGCTGTTTTCATAGAAGCTAATGACCTGAACTTAGTATCTAGCACAGAAACACAATGTGCTATTGCTAGAGTGCTGATCTAGATGAGAAGAGGGAAATTCTCATTCTTGTCTCTTGCCGATTTTTATATGTTACTGCTCATTTAAATACAGTGGATCGATAAATGCAATGGAAATAATATATATATGCACACACCATTTGTTGCTGAAAAGGGCAACCTTGTTAGTTCTGAAAGTACCAGCGGAAGTCTTCCATGTTATTCTGTCTGAAATTACTGCTAGCAGTACCGCTGAATACATTGCAGTGAGATTCAGTATGGACTTCACTATTAAGAAAAGTTTTGAGGTTTTTTTTTTGTTATCATACAGTTCAAAGAACCTTTCACATCTAGGTATCCCAAGAAATAGAGTAAACCTTTTTCTTTCTTCCCCCACCTAGGGATGAGCATCAGGACTTTAAGGAGGAGATGAGGCGATTGAAAAAGCTCCGTGGGARAGAAAAACCAAAGAAGGGGGAAGGAAAGAGAGCTCTCAAGAAGAAATAATGCCACTTGRACAATATAACGAACTACTTGGGAAATGCTGGAGAACAGCTGTAATCCAGGCTTTCTGTTCCCAGCTGGAGAGGGCTTGGCATGTGAGCCGCGTGTGGGGCACAAGAAACACACTGTGAAATACTGGAGTCCACCTTGGGAGTGCACTTGGGTCTTTGTGGTGTTACTGTTTTTGAATTTCGGTAGTTTAAATATACTGTATATTGGAGCACATTAGTTTGTCAGAGCCCTCTCTTACCCAAGTAGTAACAACAATAATAAAAAATAAGTGCTCAGTGTTTTTCTTGCAAAGACCTGTAGCTGTTTCAATTTTTCTGGATATGGAAAATTRTTTGGTTTTCATTGTCGGTTTTACTTTCTTGGATTAATATCAACGCTGTTTCACATGTAGCCACAAAAAAATAAGGTTTCCTTCTACTGCTGCTTGTCTTCTTGCCTGTTATAATGAGTTTCACTTCAGGTAGCTTTARTGTTTTGTGGGTTTTTTAAAGTTGCTGTTAAAATCTATTGTTCTGCATTTTGCACTGGACAGTACTTCGTGGTCCGTTGCCTGTCCACAGCACTCTCGTTGTACCCTGAATATTTAGATACTGCAACAGAAGAGGCTGAAATACGAAGGCTCAAACTGTTTTCCAGTTTGAGACCCCCTACTGATTAAAATACAATATTTCAGTTTACTGTAATAAAAGGATTTTGAATTTATTTTGATTGCCTGGAGAACATGTATAAAGTACTTCATAAGGTGATGAACAGTTCTACTGGTTTTATCGCTAGGCTCCTTCAGTGTTGCTAATATTAATGATTGCATACATCTACCATTCTTACCTGCTAGTCCCGGTCAGGGAACAGAAAGTAGAGGATGCAGCTGTGCTGCTCTGCCTGGCCACATGCATCTTGCCTCTGTGTGCCCTGAAACGGCATCTTTTCATTTCCAGACCATGTAAAGCTTAGAGGAACGTCCTTGAGGTAGTAAAGGAGAGCTATTAAAAATGTAGAGGGACTGGAGCAGAAAGTATTTGCACAGTTAGCTTGGGGTATGCTTGATTTTTGCGTACAGAGGCGTTCTGAAGTAGGGAGCAGTGCTCACCTACTGACATTTCTAAACCAAGCTTGTTCAAATTTAAGTGTATTTGAAGGAATCTGTCTGATCATTGAAATCAGTGGAYCTACATAAACTTGTAACAGCTCAACTCTACTTCACCAAAGTTATTAATTGAAGAGGTGCTGCTTTTATTAAAGGTGTTTCTGGTGAGCTGTGTAGTTCTTGTTCAGTATCCTTAGTGTTACCAGGTTTTCTAAGCTCCAAGAGAAGCTGAATTTAGGAGATCCRCGGTGTTGCAGGAGAAGCGCCTGAGGTCTTACCACAGTCAACAAAATGCTGTAGAAGTTAGTAAAATATATACCTGCTCTGTACTGTAGTGGTAAGTTTCTCTTCTAATTTAAAATCCTTTTAGTAACTTAAAAGTTTTGCTCAACTCTAATGTGCCTACGGCATTTTAGTGTTCTATGTGTTGTCTACAGGTTGTGACTTGTCTGGTACTGAAGTATACAGAGCCTGCGATGGGCCCTCTGGGAAGTACCTGGTTCCTGGGATGCGTGTGTGCAGTCGAGGGGAAGCGGTCTGGTTCCCTTGAATTCCTCTTCAGGAAGAAGAGCGGCATGGAGCCGCATGCTATGTAGGAGAGGGAATCGCCCGAGTAGGAAGGTTGTTGCTGCCTGACTGTGTTTCTGGCTGTGGCTGTGAGAGGTGAAGTTGTTCAGTTACTTGCTTTGGTGGCGAGAAAGACCAGTTCTGAACCTCTTCAGCAGAATTACTGCGGCAGCTTTGGACAGCTGGTGATTGTACTTCCACAGCTTTGTTGGCAAGAACTTGATGTCTTCTAAAATTAAACCAAACATCAATAAAAATGTTTTCCCTGCAATTTAAGATGAAAAATCAACAGCATCTTTTTTGTTCCTGTGAAACACTTAAAGCTTTGACAGTGTAAACATGCACGAGAGAGAAAGTGTGCATGCATCAAAAAGTGAATTATGGTCCTACTCCAGTAAAATAAGTATGCATGGCCTTAAACTTTGTATGTGTGGGCAGACCTGGTTATGAGTATACATATAATGATATATAAAACACATACAGTATGATTGGCCATGGTTATGCTTCTGAATCCACATTTAGCCTACTTAAGGACTGACGATCTACAGAGCCTACTGAGGGCAGTGAATGTTACAGGTATTCTGTATCTTAGCGTGCGACCTTGCCAGACAAACATACGGACTCAGCAGTGTAATATTAGATAATTAGGCTTGGGGATCAGATCTGTTCTTCCTTGTCTACGCCAAGCCACCTAGCTATTGATGGATTTTGAGAAGTTCCTGTCATGAACAGGAAAGCGAAGGGCTTGTTTGGCTAGTCATCTATAATGTTCCCCTTTGTCTGTGACGTGCCAGAGCAAACCTGCTCTAGAATCAAAGTATCACCCTGGGAACATACTTTGGGAAGATACAGCAGCATATCCAAAATGGGAGAGAAACGGATGGAAGTGCCTGTGAAGTAAGCAGATGTGAAACAAATGGGCAGTGAATTATTGGGTTTCATCTTTTCTTCGCAGTGTTTACAAAGCGAAGTGGATAGAGTGAAAAAATGGTAACTTTTAAAAGGAGCATTATAAGTACAAGGAAGGTTTCCCTGTCTAATTTTTCATGATTTTTTTTCTGTAGTACTCATTCGCTAGGTCTTCTCTAAAATGACTGTTTCCCCTCCCCTGAGACTTCACCATAAAATAACAATGATTCAGCCATTATTGGAGTATATCCTAGTATTAGGATAATCCATTGCTGGGAGAGTTAACATAACTATTTTGTTCCAGAAAATACAGCCTTCTCCTCTCCATAGCTGGGATAGATACAGGCACTTTCCTACCTCCCTTCTAACCTGTGCTCTGTCATTTAGGAACAAACATTGCCTGAAGAAGACCACATGAATTGCAGGGTCTAGACAAACTGGAAGTCAACCCTGAAACGTCATGCCAGGCATTAATGCAATATGTGTATTTAGGAGGGGAAGGAGAGTTTCAGCCATATTCTGAGGGGTAAGGATGGGAACACTTACGCTTTGTACAGCTATTGGTATAGTGGTGTATCCATTTCATGTACAAATAATCAAGTTCAATTAGATTTTTATTTTTGGCTTTCTCCATACAATGATTCTTTTCACTATTCAAACTCTGCTGTGTTTTGTTACAAAATTCACTCTTTTCCTGAGGGTGCGAGCTGACTGTTCTCAGCAGATGTTTGGATGGATGTTTTAATTCTTGATCGGAATAAACCTGGTTAGCTGATCTCCAATGGACTAACCCTAACCTCTTCCCAATCGTGAACAGCTTTATTAATTGATACTGCTTCCTTACTTTACAGTGCTTTTACAGTGCTTTAACTATGTCTGTCTTTAATTTTACTCTGGTATAATATAGYCATAGCTGCTGAGTGCTGCCTTGATAATCACAAGTTATTTTGTAAACAGGCTGACCCAGTTGTTGTATAGATCCTGTAGGGAGTGCAGCTATTGCTAGAACCTCTTACTATTGAAAGTCCTGCAGACAGGCAGAAGTTCACTTGCATATGACCATACTTTGTAATGGTGGAAGGGAAAAAAAAAAAGCAGTCTTGCTTTCTGGCAAAGGTACCAGTGTGTTAATATATGTGCTCTGCTCAGGAAAGTATTAACTTGAAAAAAGTTTCTCCTAATGCGGAAAGAGTTTATTCTACTTATTAAAGCAATGTGCTGAGTTTACACAGGTCAGCGAAATGTGCCTGAGTTACTCTATGGTTTTAGACAAATGCTTTGTCTTACTTGCCTACGTTTCCTCAAGAGTAAAATTAGAATAATGATCACTTAGTGCATAGTGTTATGAGGGTAAGCCGCTTCTAGGATGGGAATTTACCCCAGGAGAACCTTGTGTAAAGAGCAGCTTAGTCTGGCCATGGGAGGACTTGTACCTCTGCATATTTCAGAGCTTTATTTCAGAGACATGATAGTATGCAACAGTTGATGACATTTTTAACACATAAAATAAGCTGTGGTAAGTTACTGTGTTCATTGTTCTGCTTTAGATGTTAGAGACTTCAAATGCTGGGAAAAAATCTTGATTTGGTCAGAAAATAAAAATTAAAAAATCACAGATATTTCTTAAACTGTATATATTTTCAAATTTTAAAGTATCTGTGTACATATTCCTCTACCACTTTGAGTTTGAAGGCCATTTTAGGATCATTTTAAAAAACAACAATCAACAAAGTCTGTACATTCTGGAAAAGCTTCAGGAATCTGAAAGCCTGCTTTGATGAGGGAATAACTGTGTTTTGTATGTTTTTTCTTTATTTTAAAGCACAAAGGATAATATGCAAAGAAAACAAGTGCTATGGGGATCTCAGATCGATTCCTTTAAACTCGGTTCTCCTCTGTAACTGTTTGATTGTGACACTTCTTGTACAATCCCTTGGGAGTAGATCCTGGAAACAAAACCCTTCAAGAGGACTCTCTCTCTTCATCTTGAACAATACCCTTATCATAAATCCTGGTAAGAATTAAATTATGTGTGTGGGCCAGATATTTAGATGGATCTTCCTGTGCCTGCACAGCTGGGGTAGCATGAAGAAAGGCATTTTAGTCTCYTCACTTTTTTCTCCTCTTCACTTCTCCTTCTCCTTTTCCTCAAGTGTAATAATAATGTCTTGAGTACAGAGAGGAAGGAACAGACATGAAAACATCTGAAAGAATTCGCTTGTAAAGGCTCAGTTACAGCAGAGCACAGCTATAGTGTGTCCAAAYGGTGAGGAGCACGGCTGTAGGCAGATGTTAGAGGGACATCACGACCACACTGGCTGAGAAATTATTTAGGGTTGTCTAAGGGGATAAATATGAAATCAACAGGGTAACGATCATAACATCGAAGTGTCTTTATACATACTGTGTTGAATTGTTCTGGGTGGAATACTGGGGAAAATTCCACAAAGTGAAATATTTAGAAAAATTAAGAAGATTCCCAAGAAGTGGGTTCGGCTTCTGTTGTCTGAGTCAGGCAGTGCTAGGCTGAGCCAAGTGTTAAAAACATAGCACAGGGACCACTTCTCTCCTGGAAGAGGAGGAGGCAGACTGGATGACCTCATACATTTTCTCATATCATAGCTAGGTCTGTGAAAACAAATCTCACCAAGAGCTAAAAAAGGATTTTTATATCCATTAGGTTTTCTGTCTGTGCTTGGAAGTACTTTACTTCATCCCAGGGCTCCTAAAGCTGTTTGTAAATATTTCATGGAGTTCAGAAGGTCTCTCCCACTTCAGTTGTTGTTTCTGCGGGTCTGATGTTTGCCTTATGGGCTGTTTCAGTAAATAGGCTTTTAATGGTATTAGGAGCAAAAACCACCTGAGGTCCAGAAAGTCTAAAAACCGTTCTACTGCCACACACAATGGTGAGTCGCTGCAAGTACATAATTGCAAATGCATCACATTCCTCAGTTTCCACTATGGTCTTGCCTGGATAAAAATGAATGGGATCACTTGGCTACCAACTTTCAAAAGTGGATGTCTAAAATGTAATTCCAGATTCAAGCACATACAGAAGTGGTCTAACTTTAGAAGCTGTGTGAATATTGAGTATCTCCAACTGGTACCAATGGCACTTACATCTGAATAAGGGCTAGGTAAATCCTATGCCAGCATACAGGGTTGTAGTCCCCTTTAGCCTTTGACTGATAGTGGTCTCTTCAGGACAGGACTGATGAAACAACGTATCTCTAGAGACTATGTCATGCCTATGCATGCAATAGCTGCTTCCCCAGTGATATTCAGTTGATCAGAATAATATTAGGCTGTCTGGGTACCATACATTGGAGCTGCAGGTGGCTTGAGGAAAGCCTCACCCACTGAGAGGCTGGAGCGGTACAGCTGAAGTGTGCTGTGCTGACATCGGGGTGATGCTGTCTTATTTACAACCAGCAACTACTATAGACAAGGTGCAACGTTTCTAATTTCTATACCTGCACGCGAAGGAGCCTGTGTGTGACAGGCAGCATCGAGCTTMCTCTCAGAATATTTCTGGGGGAGCAGCAGGCAATGACAGAGATCGTCTGAAAGGTGTGAAGGTGTTGCATTCAGTATTCAGCTGGCTAGTTAACAGAGACGTTTATTAGATATTTTGGGGGTTTTTTAAATAATTTCTATGAGTTTATGCTAGCTTTTTATTTAAGTAAAAGAGATATGACTGATGTTTCAGCTGATGTTAGTTAGTATTGCGTTTAGTTTGTAGGCATAGGAGCATTTACATGAAGGCTCCAACCTAAAGCAGTATTCAGCTAGCTTGTCCAAACTGGCACATTCATATCGGAGAGGAGCGTGTGAATGAGGCGGCGCAGATGCCACCTAGTCAGATGACATTTCTTGCGTGAGTGGATGGAAGGCGATTGATACGCAGGCTGCGTGTGAGGCAGCACGTGTTATTTCTTGGCTGTCTGTCCTGGGTCTGTTTGGTGCAACTGATGTGCAGGTAAGCATTGTTCACAAGCTCTGAACTTCACAAATGCTTTTTGAATGAACAGCATAAACCAAAAAGTATTAATTAGGCTAGGGAATGTCAGAGTTGTTACTGACAACTAGAAAGTAACACTGCAGCCTCTTTATTTTTCTGCTTTTGCAGTTAGTCACTCTGCTTACATGCTGTGATGTTTGCCAAAATACTGCTCCGTTGCCTGACACCAGTACAGCCAACAGTGTGATGTGTCTCTGTATTTTCAAACTCAAGTTGTTTGATAGCATCATCCAGTTTATTAATAAACATTAATGCCCTCTGAGGACAGATAGTAGGGTATTGACTAGGCATGCAAACCACTTAAAAATAAGATAAAATGAAGACCTAAGCTGGAGCCTTGCAGAATTCCCCCGGGGGGGGTAACAGAAATTGTGTTCATTTACCAAAACAAATGTGTCTTCTGGAGAGAGTAGTCATATTATATTACTAAGGAATAACCACATCCGAGGGCCTTTAGCATAACTGCAAGCTTCAAGCAATCCACAGCATCAAAAATGTTGAGAGGCCATTGCACCAGAAATTTTGCCTTTGGCCAAGTGCATACTCAGTGCATACTCACAGGAATGATGAGAATATAGCAACGTGGTTCCGAGACTGTCCTAATTCCCACATGCTTGGCAGGCAGCTTGCCTTTACAGGAGAGACTAAATGTCTGTGGGGCTTGTGTTGTCTTGGTGGTAGTGAGGATTAAAAGACAAGGATGGATTGTGAACTGTGATACTGACTCTGTCAGCAAAAGACATTTATGTTTAAATACGTAAGATGTGTGTATGTATATTACAATATAAGCATTCATTTAAAAAGGTTATCCATCCTATTTGACCTATCACCGAAGAACAGTAACTCTGAAAACTCCAGCATGGTGGGGTATTGCCCTGAAAAACCATGATGGGTCACCATGTTCTCTCTGGCCCACATCAAAGCTGCGGTTTCTGTATTTGATTCATATTATTGATTTAGCCTTTTTGGACTCTTAAATTTTCCTTACTCCAGGCCAATACCAACCCTAATGGACTTTTTCTGCTCAGTGAAGAGGCTAGAAACTGAAAAGTGCAGTTACTATCTAAACTGTTACTAGATCAGAGATGTAGAGTTACCAACCCATCTGTAAAGTGCTGGAGAATCAAATTACAGCAGGTATTCAGGCCAGGGGAAGCTCAGCTACCCTGGATATTATGAAGGAAAATCCTAAGACTGGAACATAATTGAACAGTCATTTTCTGAACAGCAAAATAACTCGTTTGAGGTGGTAGCCTTTCCCACCCTTTCTTGGAACTCACTCAATCGCATTAGCAGTTTTTTGTGCCTAAATGGGATGGTTTTGAGTTATGAAATGTGATTGTTCACACTGGAATAATAATGTGAGGAATCTAAAACTATTTAGTCCTTAAAGCTGATCAGCTTATCACTATCCAACACAAAGGACTCTGAAATCAGATATCTGAACAAGCTGAATGCATTAAAGCAAAGATGAGGGATGCTAAGGTAGCAGGAGGGTCTTGAGTAATCTCCTCAGATGCGAGACTTGGTCCTGGTTTCAGTAAAGTACATCAGGCAGGAAAATCAGTGCTTCTTACTCCTTTTTGTTTCCCTATTTTCAGCTGCTTCTTGTTTCCTAGGAGAGCCGCATCTTCTCCTCCAGTGTCTACTTCTACTACGTTCTCTCTCCATCTAATCTTTTGCCCCACCCCTCACTGTCCTTTTCCACTGGCTGCTACTTCTGTTCTCTTAATAGTGGTTTCGGGGCTCATGCTCTCTCTTGATGGTCCCTTATATGCCACATCTGTCAGTATTTACACTACTGTTCCATAAAACGTGTAGTTTTCTCAGCTTCCCATGCTAGTACGTGAGTGAAGGCAGGCAGCCAGCAGAGAGAGAGGCAGAGCACTGCGATGCAGCACATGCATTGCTGGACCATGAGGTCACTACTAAGCCAAGGAAGGAAACAGGTTAGCATTTCGTTCTTGAGGTGCCGAACAACGTGCAGAGTATAGAAGGGACCTATATGCAAAGTCACTCCCATGTCCCATCACCTTTCCTGCTCCCCGCCTCCCACTGACTGCCTCCAAAGGAAAACATTTTGCTTTTTACTTTCCGAAGGTCTGGGCTGTGGTTTAGGGAGAGAAGAGCAACAGTTTCATAAATAAAGACTCTAAAGTAAATTATGCTTGAATCAAATGAAAACTATGTAAATATTTCCAATATTATTACAAGAAAATCCAGAATATGTTATTATTTGTATATAAAAGAAAGTTTGTTAGATCAACATTGGTTTTAACGGTAGAATGAAAACTGAGTTAAGAACCTGGTGGATTTACATTTTATTCTTTTTTCCCTACCTCCTTTTTTCTCCTAGTCTCCACCCATCCTCATCAATTCTGCTCAGGTATTTAACTCAAAAGCAAAGAGCTATGAAGTCTCCATGAACTGAAAAAAAACATAGACAAGATTGTTCAGCTGCCAAGTTCAAATCACCACCTGAATATTACCTAATTTCTCACTGAAGGTATGAAGGTTTGAGGTTCAGCAGTGTCACAGAATGGTAAATCTCCTGAACTAGAAGTTCTGAAGAAGCTACCACAGGAAAAAATACGTAAGACCTGTACAGGGATAGTTTAAAGGGGAAAAAAAAAAAAAATCAGCCTTGCTTTCTCTATTGCCTCACATTGAAGCAATCAGACAGCGATCCCTAGAAATATGAAGAGATATATAGTATATCTTAAAGTGAGTGGGATAACACACCTATATAGGTGCTAAAGAGAAGTGAAAAAAAAAATATCTTCAACATTCTTTTCCTGGAGAGCAATGTAATTTTCTTAAGTATGTATTATTCTGACCAGTAATCAGAAAATGACTGAACTCTGGACAACATCCTAATTTTTGTTCTGCTTCACATTTTCTGGCCAAGATCACAGGGAACATGACTGTTGTCATTAGTATCTGTGTTCCATCAACAGCTGTATTTCCACTGTTAAGATTGAGGATTAATTTGATATATAAACAGTATCGTTGTAGATATATGAAGTTGTGCCCTTTCACTTCATACTACAGCATGTAAAAGTGATGTGTATATTTTAACATACTTTAGGAGATCTGTAATTATTTTCTTACAGTGCAGAATTTAATCCAGCATTTTCAAATGTACATAGGCCAAGCACAAATGCTACAATGTATGGGACAAATACTGTTTTTTCAGTGTGTGAAAAGGCTAAGCAGTTTTTGGAAATCTGGACAAATTTTAAGGGCACTTTAGACATCCAGAGTTTAAGATATGTTGACTTTTCACACCACTTTAAAAACATCAGTTTCTATTATCTCACCAATATGCAAATTATGTAATTTTTTTATTAAAAAACTGGAAGGCTGGGGTTTTTTTGAGATACTATCTTCTATTGAAAGAATATCGTAAATGAGACCAAGGTTTCATCTAGTATCTCTTTTGGACATTCTCATTTTGGAGCATCTCATTAAGATTCTTTTTTTGGGGGGAAAGGATAAAGATGTGTTCAAATGCTCACAATGAAACAGTTGCTGTCAGGTAGCCATCTCATTTTTTTTTACTGACTCATTAAAACGTTGCTCTCTGGAAGTTCAGGTGTTGTTTAGATCAGACAAATGTTCTGGTGGTGGGCAATCTAGCTGAAGGGTCTTTGTCTTTTAACAGCTGGAGTTGTTTTCTGATCTGAATTAAAATAAAAAAATTCTGAGGAGGATCCAGCCCCAGTGCATAACTAAGAGTTTGATGGGAGGTGGCAGGTTTTGTATTTACAAGTATGCATTACCTGCTGCAATACCAGATAAACTGGCTGGGCTGCATTATAGGAATCAACCAGCCAGTGCCTTACAGAGTGGCTTACGGATCTGATAGCAGAAACCAGCCYTTCACATCTAGTTATAAGTTTGATTTTGACCTATGTTGATAATGAAAGCTAGTCTCTGTAAAAAATGTTGATGACATCAATTCTCAGTGGATAGGACTTCATATCACCAAGAAATAGTTGCGGTTAACAATGATTTATCTTCCATCATGATAGATTAAGCACAGAGACCAAAGATGCCACCATGCAAAGGAGTAGGAAATTCCATTTATCCCTATGTGTGGATTCCCCCAAACAAAAGGAAAGCATAGCATAAACAGTAGATTTCTGTCTCCTTCCAACACAAGTATCTTTTTAAGTAGTATTCTGTTCTTTATTTAAAAAAAACAGTGTACCAGCTCTCTCATGTATTTCCGGTGGTAACTCTGCTGTGTTCCCAGTTTTGGTCATCAGTTGTCAATATTAGGGTTTAGAATGGCAAGTCTCAGGTGGTACATAAAATGTAATAACAAAGTCTAGCATATTTTATATGAATGTAAGTCTTCCAAAAAAATCAGCAGCTCAGGAACAAAGGCACGCAAGATTACGAAAAGCATTGGGAAAGGTATTAGAAGTTACAGATTGACAGTAGCCTCCTAATTCCACTGCTAGAGTTATGCCCTGGACATAAATTGCTTAGGGAATAAAACAAGGACTATGACTATGTTCTGTACATTGAGACAAAATTATCCCTTGCTATAAATTTCATTGAAACGAATGGACTTACTCTGTTAGTTAACCCATATTACTCAGTTGGCTTTTCCATTAACATCAACAGGCTGTGTGCCGGGAGAGCCATCTCATATTACCTCTGCCATCTTTTCCTTCAAAGATCAGGGATGTTTGTCCCAGCGTTTAGTCCTCATCATGTGTGTTATTTTCCAGAGTCTGTGTGCACTTTTCATTACTGTTACACATTCCCATCGCGTAGCAGGAATTGCTGATAATTATCCTCTTCATTAATGTGGCTATTTGAGAGAAGTCTCTAAACTTGGCGAGCTGCTTAGTTTGTACACTTGATTCTTACATATTTGTGCAGCCTTTTTGTTGACTGCACTGCAGGCCACCAGTCACAGGAAAACCTAGGCTCCTATCTCAGATAATCAATTAAAATCCATTTAAATATTAACTAGATTATTTCGCTTATTTCTCATTTGTGTTCGGGAGGTGTTTAATACTGCATAGCTCTCTACAAGAAAGACCCTCAGCTAAATTCATGCCCAAAGTTCCTTTCCTCCATACCACAGGGTCTGTTATTCCTGACTCCATCATATTTTTGCTGTGCCCATACAGTAAATTGATGCTGCATTTATTTACCAGTTACAGCACTGCCAGTAACGAACTGAATTTGAAATGCTCTTACACAGCAGTGGCCCCAGTGTGAAAGGCAACATATAAACCTTGAATCTATCATCGGGATCATTACATTAAGAGGTTGTATGGTTATGTATTCACAACTGAAGCAAAACAAAGATAAGGATGTTTGCACTTGCATGTTTCAACTTAGTATTTTAATTGACTACCATAAAATATATCGGGTTGTGGTAGAACAGCCTTTACCTTCTCTGAAATCCGGCCGCTGTTCTTATACGTTAGCTTTTCTTTACAATGCATTAAAATACTTTTACCAATTCACTATTTATCATAAAGACCTTTTCAGCAAGAAAGCAACTTAAAATACCTGATTTAGTGAATGCTTTATGTCTGTAAGTGGCATTTCAATGGGTATGGCATACAGGGATATGACACAGGTCAATTTTTACTTCAAATGGGACCACTCTGCCACTTTGAGGGAAGATGGCCATAGGCACTGGGGACGCGGGGGGAGCAGGTTTTGGGGGGCAGTGGTGGCTGCCAGTTCCAGCTCCTCGTTTCTGAGCTGGAAGGAGCGGCGTTTCCCAGTGCACTCTACCTACCACCCCGGTTCCTCTGTTATTCGCACCAGAGGACTGAAGCCCATGGCAGGTCCCCCTGTGAGCCTAGCTTTTTTCCTTGGTAAGCCAGGCTGTGGGGGAAGGCAGTGCACATCCCGTTGTGCAGACAAGGTGCAGGCAGGATGGACGTGGGTATTCGGAAACTGGGGTCTGCTCCCAAACCTGCAGATTGGATAAAGCTGGTCAGAGGATGAGAGATAGGTGTTAATGAAAAGGAAGGGGTCCCCATTTCTCCTGAGCTCACTATCAGACCCTTCACTCCCTTGAAACACTGTTATATAAATAACGTAGCAGCTTGTGGCAGGTCACGGCCTAAATGCTGCCAATGGCAAAAATAAGGATGTTTTATCAACTCTAGCAATCAATTACTTCAGTTATAACTACAGTAGGCACATCATTTTCAGAATAAAATGTGGTTTTTTGGCAGTATCTCTGCCCTTGTCACATGGTACGTCTATAAAGATCCACCTCACAGCCACACCGCTACCGTTTGTCAGACGGCATGAGGCCAGCCCTGGGGTCTGGCGGTCCCCTTCCTCCCCTGCCCATCCACCGCTTCCACCGCACTCCTGCTCCAGCACCCGATGAGTTCAGGCGGTATGCAAGATCCCAGTTTTCCAATTTTAATCCCGCCGGCACCTTAGTCCTGGTTKTATTCCACCGGCAGTTTGCGGGGTGCCCCGTGCTGCCACTGAGGCAGCTGCTGGGAAGGACCCACAGGGCGGGCAGCGGTGGGGCCCCGTCACACACCCTCTGGCATCTGGTGTTCAGCCCCCTCCCGCCGGCTCTGCGGGGGGCACCTCCTGCCTTCGCGCTCCCGCCCGGCTCCCGCCCCGCCGGCGCCGCCCGCCCGCCCCCGGGCCCTGCCGCCAGCCCCCGGCCCCGGCCCCGCCGGCGGAGCGCGCTCAGCCGCCGACTGCGCTCCCGCGTCCGCGCCGCCAGGGGGCGCTGCGGCCGCGGTGGGCGGGGCCGCGGCGAGGGGGCGGGGCCCGAGCCCACGTTCGAGTTCCCAGGGCGACGGGTGGTCGCGCCGTGACGTCAGGGTGTTTCCCGGTGACGTCAGGCGGCTCATGCGCAGTGGCCGCGGCGGCGATTCTGGGTGACGTCACGGGCCGGGCGTGACGTCCCGGTGGCGCGGGCCGCTGGGAGCTGGCCGGGATCTGCGCTCGCCCCCCTCCCCCCTCCCACTACGGGTCGCGGCTGGGGGCGTCCCGGCGGCGGGGACGCGGCTCCCCCCTCCCCCTCCCTCGCCCCAGTGCTTCGATCCAAGATGGCGGCGCTGAGCAGCGGCAGCAGCGCGGAGGGGGCCTCGCTCTTCAACGGGGACATGGAGCCCGAGCCGCCGCCGCCCGCGCTCGGCGCCTGCTACGCGGGGGGCAGCGGCGGCAGCGGCGACCCGGCCATCCCGGAGGAGGTGAGGCCACACGGCGGCTGCAGCGGCCGCCCGTCCCCCGCCGCCGATC